>VXAL01009193.1:51050-132989 GCA_013399475.1 Chauna torquata
TTTAATTAAGCTTTTGCCTCCTTAATAGCAAAACACAAATAGAAAATAAAATTAATATTAATAATAATTAGTACTAGTAGCACTGTTTATAACAATAAAATTGCAGCAGTTGTGCAGAGAAAGAAAAGTGGGTGCCTTGGGAGATTTGAAGAAAAAAAAAAAATCAGCTATTTCACTAGTTGGTATCTTGTTTAATATCCAGCTCCAGTACTAAATTTATAGTATAAATTTTCACATTGTTATGTGATCAGTTATATAAAAAAATTTAAAATACTCTCTAAACTGACTAAAGGCAATAGAAATAATTAGAAGAGAAGAAATGGTTAGTGTGTAGCATGTATCTAGCATTGGTTTACCAGGGAAATGGAATGGGGTTACTTGAATGTTGCACGTATACACAAACTATTTTTTTCAGACACACACACCTGAAAGATATCAAAAATGCTTCTCCAAATAAAAATACCAGCTGATTAATTAAGGACATTTCATCATGTTGGTTTTGGTTTCGGTTTGTTTGTATGTTTGTTTTTCCCAAATTTTTCCCAAAATTTTCTCAGGTAGAATGACTAGAATAATGCTAAAAATTAGACGAATTACTTGACATCTCAATGAGAGATCTTCATTAATCAACTTCAGGACATCTACCAAAGTCTTAATTTCCAATCTATACTCCCATAATATACATATTTATTTGCCTAAAACACTGCAGAGAAACAAATAGTACCTCAATACTACAAACAGTAGTATTCTTGCAAACAGATAGTAATCTTGCATTTGTTCCTTGTATTCCTTCAATCTTGGGATTTCAGAATGTAAGAAATACTGAGGAATTACTACACTGAGCACAGACGTAGGTATTATCTTCCTGTTGTTACCAAAGAAATCACATTATAGAAAGCTATAATCACATCAGTGACTTCTGGCTTCAGTGGCATTCTCAAACTCCCTGCTTAATTTTGAAGATGCCTACATGTTCATTGGAAAATTGCCGCAGAAGTTTTTATGTCTTGCAACTGAACTGTAAGAACAGCACTGACCTGCTCAGTGTTTGTCTTCTGCCTAACTGTGGACAGGATAAAAAAGATCTTCATTTATTCATGTCACCTCCTCTCCCAGCCTGGCAGAAATCATCAGAAAACATAGGTGGAAAAGGCAGCATTGGTAGTGGTACTTATGATGCTCCATCCTTACTTAATCTATGAGTTTAAAGGCTATGGCATTTATCAGGAATGTATGCAAATCACTCCTGTTAAAAGGAATTCGAAACCCCACTTCAGGGAGTGGCCTCATAAGCAACCGTGTGACCTGTACACAGGATGCTCCATCTGTCCTTCCTGTTGTGGGTGTCCCACTTTGCAAGGAGGGTACAAATATTTATTCATCAAAATACAAGCAGCTGGGTTTGTTTGTTTGTTTGTTTTGCCAAAGCTACAGATGCAGCATGTAGTCTGAAGTTTGTCAGAGATCCACTTTCAGTATATGACTTTTTTAAGCTTAATCATGCTTTCATGATTTCACAGCTTGGTGTCAACAGTTTTGTTGGTAAGAGCAGGCCTAAGTCAAAGTCACTGCTTCAGTGAATATGCAGTATGTAACTCCAAAGAGCCAGCGGGCTGCATGTCCTTACACCCTAAATGTATCTCAGCTTGGTTCATATTATTTTCCTTGTCACTTCCAACTAGTTAATTTCTCTCAACATGACTGTTGTTGAGAATCTTAGACAAAAGAACTACATTTTCTGAACTCACTGTAAAGGACACTCAAATCCTTAACATTGATGTTTTGGAAGGAAGAATAATGAACTTATACATTTTCATATTGATTGCCTGCCTACCGCTCAATAAATCCAACAGTCCCACTTTGAGCATTGGGAAGGCACTACCAAGGTCACCGAGCTTTGTGCTAGAGCTGGCAGCTGGCCAGGGGAGGAGCACACGCTGCAGGTGAGAGGATTCCTATTAAACTCCAGAGACATGAAAGATTCTATGCTATAGACTAGACAGGTTTTTGTGACAAAGCATTGAAAAAAATAATAATACATTTAGCCACAGAAAAATATTTCCAATTAAGAAGGATAGCTGAAGCATCCGGTAGCAAGAGCAAAGCCACTAGCAGTGTACAGGAAATACTTCAGCTCATCCTACCTGAAACCAGGGAGCAGAATAAATGATAGCCAACACAAAATCACAGCTCAGTATAGGTATACTAGGAAACAACTTTGGTGATCTCTTCATAAAGAAATCTTCAGAATGAACATGGATCTATACAATCACAGTTTTCTTGTCAATAAGCCAAACACCGAGTTCAGGCAGAATCACAAAATGGTTAAGGTTGGAAGGGACCTCTGGAGGTCATCTGGTCCAGTCCCTTGCTCAAGCTGGGACACCTACAGCAGGTTATCCAGGACCATGTCCAGGCAGCTTTTGAAGATCTCCAAGGAGGGAGACTCCACAACCTCTCTGGGCAACCTGTTCCGGTGCTTAGTCACCCACACAATAAAGAAGTGCTTCCTGGTGTCCAGAGAGAACCTCCTGTGTTCCAGTTTGTACCCATTGCTTCTTGTCCTGGCACTGGGCACTGCTGAAAATAGCATGGTTCCATCTTTATTGCATCCTCCCTTCAGTTATTTATACACATTGATAAGATCCCCCCTGAGCCTCCTCTTCTCCAAGCTGAACAGTCCCAGAAAGGAAGGAGCTAAGAAAGTTGGGAATCCTCTGAAAATGGTTACAGCTAGCTTTCCTGCCTTTGACTTTGCCATTTGGTTAAATAAGATTCACAGAAGCAGCTCACCCAGGCTCAAAGCAAACGATGCAATCTTCAAGTGCAGATTACATGTCATGGCAGAGATTATCCCTCCTCTCCCCTGGCATTACCTGTGAATTCATCTCCAGACCAACACTGAAGGTTTGCCAACATGTAATGATGTGCAGCTGGGTTAATTTACCAGTGAGCGCAGTCTGAGAGTAATTCTTGAGCTATATTATAGCTAAAAGATGAAAAAGCAGCAGTATCTGTCATGACTGGAGATGTAGAGGTTTTCAGAAGTGAATGCCAGGAGTGAGTTAAGAAAATCCAAGATTCCCCATGAGATGCATTGCAGAAGACTGCCAGCTATTCAACTATAACTAATATTAGATCAAAGGCAAATTGGAGTCTAGCTGCAATGTATTTTCAGCTACTCACTAATAATAACCAAGGAAGTCAGACCCAATTTACTCAGAGCAAATGCATTAATGACTTCATATGCCAAGAATGTGTTCTGGTAGAGTCAGATAAATTTGTGGTCAAACACGAGCCTGTTGCAGCCAGATGGTAAGGATCTCCCAGGAACCAAAACTGTTGATGGCATTTTTTTTGTAATAGAAATAGAGGTCAAGGAAGAAGCAATCCAGAACCACAATAACAAACTGAAATGACTACTAAGCATGTTCCAGTAACTGTCTGTATGCTGACAAGCTGAAACTGAGGAGACCTGGTATGGTTGTATTGGCAGTTAGAGAAACTGAAAGACTGAAAGCAGAGAGACATCAGAAGAAATAAATGATATTCAATAACTTATGGAAGTGGTAAATTATTTTTCTACAGTCTACCCATCTGTCATATTAAAAGTCATCCAGAAAAAAAAAAGAAAAAAAAAATGCTGAATTCTCCAACTCGGCCTACAGTGCTACAATGAAAAGTTAAGTCAAAGAAAAGTGCTGTGAGCAGACAGCACTTTGCAGACCAAAACACGGATGTGTCCCAGACTGCAATTCTGTAGCACAGGAGACAAGCTTTATCCACGTGGTACAGTTGCTCTGCATCTCTCTGGAAGGCCCCAAGCAACCCATACCATAAAGACTTTGATATGAAAATTCTCCATCCATTAAAACACTGTGTACTGTAAAATTTAGAATCCAGTACTAAAGGCAGTTGTCACCTACTGCCAGCTTGTTTGTGGATGGGCTGTGAATGCAAGATGGCCCTAAACAGTAACGTAGGAGCTGACACTGAGGTAAGCAAACATAAGCACAGAGCGAGCCAAAAGCCATGCTTCCAGGCCATGATTTCATTGAACATATATACTGAACAGCACGAAGCACATAACTATTCAGACATCAGAAAACTCTCCAACCTCATTAAATCACAACCTGGCACTGAAATCACATTTTTTAAAGATAGGAGTTCCACTCTGTTTAGCAAACGCTCTCATTTCTGAAAGGTGGACTCCGAGGTGGGAACTGACTGAGAAACTTCAGACACATTTTCCAAATGTTTGGCATACACAAGAACAGAACACAAACAAACAAAACCAAACAAAAAAATAAACAAAAAAAAAATTCTGTAGCCACTACGTATGCTTCAAGATAGCTTCACAAGCACTTACACAAAACAATGATGACAGATTCATCCTCACATAAAACAATGATGACAGGTTCATCCTGGGAGTTTCATATAGCTAGAACTCAGGGCAGCAGAAATGAAATCAAGTACACCTGCAGAGCAAAGGCAGGTCAAAAGACAGAGCAAAGCCAGTGGTGATAACTCAAACAGTAAGTAAGTTGTAGGAAATAACAGCAAGTTGTTAAGAAATACTAAGAACCTGTGACCAAAACGGTCTGCTGATAAAGGCCATGTCTGTATGATAATACCGTATTTACTAATCTCGTCTTTCCCCATCAAGTCAGGCAATACTAACACAAGATACAACAGACGTTGCTAAAATAAGGAAGAGTAGCTAAATGAACACAACTTGGAGGAAGGAATCCAGGATGACAGGCAGCACAACGAAATCTGTCTCATATGCACATAGCTTGAGTGCTAGCTGCAGTTTTCACCTCTCTGTAGATGGTTATTTATAAAGAACATATCCCATTCTACAAATGCAGTGTAGAAGCATGGGGCAGGACAAAGGCTAGTACTGGCTGTCTTAAAAGTTAAAGAGAAAAAAAACTGAATGAGTTCTGAATGTATTACTATGGATGATATGAACACAAACAAAACCTGAAGCAAGCTTAACTCAGTTTGTAGGTAAGCTATTATTGCAGCATAATAATTATTGCTATTTATTAGTATACCACAAAGATATTTAGTGGTTCCTGAGGGAATCAGAGAAAGGAACAGTGTCATTCCCAGAATGTTGACATTTAGAATGTAGGGAAAAAAAAAAAAAAGCCAACAACCCCACTTTTATATTTCTATATTAGCAACAGTCATAGGGGAGAATTACATCATCTGTAACCAAAACTGTTACTGTAATCAATGAATGTTTGCATATTCCCTGGCATCTGTGCTGTGTAAATCTCAAGACACTCCCATTTGTTTAAGATAATGTGTGGGAAATTACAGTGAGCAGATAGTCATGCTTAAATTTTCCTTTTTAAGCAAGGTTCATTAAGATTGGGTAGAAGAAAGTGAAGTATAAACTTGTGGATGTTAGACAATAAAAATCATTTGCAGTCTCTCAGAAGCAGCTTGGAAATAACAATTTCTGCAATACCAAGTCATGTCAAATAATCTACCATCCATAAAAGACACAGCACTGAATGCAAACTAATGAGGAATGCCGAATCTGGGAACAATTAAGCCTGTCAACTAAACCTTACACTGCAGACATGAAAGGTACAATGCTCTCCAAAACAGAGCAAATCCTCTGTAGCCTTTAATGTACTCTCTCTGGATGGATTTGTTCAATTAAGTATAAAAAATGGTCAAAAGCTTTCACAAATTTGGTTGGTTCCTGGACTGTAGCTTCCCCAGTGAAAAGTTCAAATAATGACCATTTGCTACTTGTTCTTCAGCTAATCAAGCTCTCTGAAAGAACTGCAGGGCCCCTAGATAAAATATGCTTAAAGCTGGCAGCAATGACTGAGTCCAGAAAGTGGAAGTGAAGAAAAAGCAAGTTCTGGGCGACCATTTTGAGAAGCCATGCTTCAGAATGCTGAAATTGTGACCATTAAAAGGACAGGAAAGGTTCACAAGGATTTAGCAAGCTTTGGTTAAAACCTCATGTAAGGTGCTGATGAATCTCCTATGGATTTCCATAACTGTACAGTTAAACAACTGTTCTTTTTGAAGAAGCTGTTATTTTCACTATGTTGCCAGGCTAAATAGACCACTTACCAGCTCTAATTTGTTTGTTTTTTTGTTTGTTTGTTTGTTTTTGACTTATAAGAATTTTTATGAAGTTGGAAACAGCAAAGTTTCGCTTATGAAGATTGCTTCTGAAGTGGTGCACTTGTGACTTATGAAAATAATGTCACCTGTTAGTTTATAATAGCAGGAGTCTAGAAATGACAACCCAGAGGAAATGTCCCAAGTCTAAAGTCTGATTCCTTGTTTTCCCTGACCCTTCACAGTGCTTTCCATGGGAACAAATGTGATTTGAATATGTGGAGGCTGGCTGAGAGCTGGGAAAGAAGCTATTCTCTCTGGCTTTGTCTCTTTACAAGAAGAATTCATTCCTTAAGAAGAATTGTATGAAGGAGTGTCAAATCATGCCCTGCATTTTCAGAATAAGCCATAGCACAGTTTAAAATAAAATGTATGAACTGGAAAAACAAAGGCAGTCTAACCTACTTGGGGGCTGTTTCCTTCCTAAAAAATCCTATGTGCATGAAAATGGAAGATTTTTGGAATATTGTCATCTGCTCCTCCTTTGTCTTGGCAACAGTAATGAGAAGATGAATAATCAAAGCCTGTCCTTGTCTAAGCCTATGACTGTCATTGTGGATGGGTGCAGCTTGAGCCTTTCTAACTATATTAGGCAGAAGAGCAACCTGAGGCAAGCAGATCTGGCTCTCCCAGCATGTGCTGAGGGGAAGATGCAACACTGAAGAAGCCAGATATACCAGCAGAAAGATATGACCTTTTTGGGATGCTGGTTTGGTAACTGTCATTGTTAAGACTGTTCAAAACCATTTCCATTTACAGTGTGTTAACAACTTGGTGTAATAAAGGAACATGTCCACCTAGTCTCTGGACTGAACCAAGCCATCCTTCTCTGAGGCATTCTACAGAATCTACAGAAAAACTTCATTCTCATACACAAGAATAGTATAAAAATTGCTTTTTACATAGCCTTCTCATTTCTGGGATTGTAGAACAGCATAGGAGAATACTATGAGAAATGCTGTGTGTAAAATCTGGTTTTGATCTCACCAGAGGACACCAGTATTCAGAAACAGGCAAAAACAAATCTCCGTTGAGTTTTTCAGTTTAGTTTTGTACATTATCATTAGATTCAGATTATCATGTCTTGTGATATAAAAGACACAGAATTCAATGAAATAAGCATGAAAGGGATTAACTAGCATGCTTACACAGTGGTGATTTCTGCCTACTGAGCTCCCAAGCTGAGGAAGAGTGAGTTGTCTGATGCCCTCCAGCAGGCTTGGCAGCCATGGATTGGACATTAGGCTATATGATGTAGATAAGTGCCAAGTTTCAAAGAAATGTCTGTGTGCTTCTACTCAGAATAGCATGAAATACTTGGAATAGAAATTAAGCTGCTAAAATTTTTGGGTCCCTTTAGGAAGTATATGGTCTGTAGAAAACTTATTGTTTATAACTTTGAGTGAGCTTAGAACAAACCATTTTCTTTCATTGACAGCATTTGAAATTTATGGTTTCACACTGATCTGATATGAAGTTTGATAGCACCTGACTAAGGTGATCTTTGAAATTTTCCTTCCATCTAAATAACAGCACCTGAAGGATTAGAATTAATATGGGAAAACATTAATATTAGGAAATAGTAATATAAATCCTTGGGAGGCAAAAGTACTGACTCTCTCCCAACCCTATACCTTGATCATCCTGACATGATTCTTGGAAGTTAACATAACACAAGCATCCCAGCATCCCTCGTGTTAAGGTTTAGTCAAATTTATGAAAGTCAAGTTTTCTTAATTCCACAAGAATAAATTCTGTTTTCTCAACATTTTACATACAACGTTGCTGTGCAAGCTAGAAAACTTGCTTTTTATTTAGGAGAACGATGTTAGCATTATTTGTGGCATGAAAATATCATTTATGGTATACTAAAAGGTATTAGATAGATTATAGATGTGTTAGTGCAGATGAAACAAAATAACAGAGCTTGGCAAAATGAACATAGTCATAACACTCATCTTCCACAACAGTTTCCAAGAAGCAGAGAAAATAAATCTACTCTAGGGCCTTACTAAAGACTTATAATAAATAGGTAAATAAAATATGCAAGAGTAAATTTTTTCTAGAGGCAATCTTTCCTTGTATTCAGAGGGGGCACTGCATAGGATGCTAAAGTGAAGAAAGAGAAATATGACAGCTGGGGAAATAAGCCTCGAGAATCTCGTATTGTTAACATTTATGGCTAGGAAAAACATTTCGAAAAGACAGCTTTACTTAATCAGCTACCAGTGTATCTTTCCATGCTGTGCATAAAATTTCCAATAGAATGATGCTTCAGTACAAGTCAGGAAAACATCCTGAGAGTCCTCACAGATAACATTTGCTGACTAGCCCTAATCTTTTTAGTTCCATGCAGAATGAGTTCTCAGAAGCCTTAGAACTACTGCAATCATTATACTGGGTAAAATGGAAAGAGGCAATATGCAAAGGATCTGTTTCTACTGAATCACAACTGTTACAGTCTAAGAACAATCAGGAGTAAGTTTTCATTTGAATGATTCTCTTATTTGCATCTATCTGATGAAGTGCAGTCTGTTGATGTTGTCTTCACTCTTTCCCTTTCATATATTTACTTTATGCAAAGTATCTGTGACTTCTATGAAAAGGGTAACCCTGCACAGTGATCTTATTGATGCTGTATGTCCAATTTTACTCTTTCTATCCCTCAAACAAAATCAAACAGCCCTTCATTTTTAATTTACACCTAAGTCAAGGCTGGACTGTGTCTCATTTTGGCCAGTACTGACTCTAATGGCTGTTTTTTAATCCAAATTTCCCATTTGTTAGCCATTTTTAATCCATAGGTATATTTGCAATCTCTAAATATGAGATCTCCAATACAATGTTTAAAATGGAAAGAGTTTTTGAAAACACAGCAACAGACACATTTTACTAATTTACATGCAAATATAATTGATTTATCTTCTTAAATTCAATAATGTATTTACTGTATGGGAGGTCCCTTTCCTTGCATTAGTATTTCATCACTAAATAACAATATTAATGGTACCACTGTATAATATTGAATCACTTTATAAAAACTGAAGGAGTATGGTAATTCCCAAGAGTAACAGAAGTAACAGGAGTTTTTTGGAGGGCTTCTGTTAGGATTAGAATTTAATCCATCATCTTCTTAGATGCCATGACAATAAGTGTCAATTAATGCCATTGTTTTTACCATCTTAAACGTATACATACAAACATATACATGTCAATTTAGAAAAAAATAACTTTACAGTTCTCCACCCAAGTTTTCCTGCCTGGTCCTCGGGAAAATGAATGTGATTTCATTACATTTTATAACTCATAAAATGCATGTCATGGCTTTCCAAAAGTTTCCGTTGCCAATGGAAAGTTTTACATATATTCAGCAGATAATTTAATAAATAATTATAACAAATTTAAAGAGGAATAAGCTCAACAAGGACAATAAAATAAATTTTGCCAGACACCTGTTATAAATATCTGTGAGGCTACACTATAAAATCAACTGTAGTGGAGATCAGCTTTACCCTAAGTAGGTGCACCGCTACAGGATTTATAAGTAACAGAGACTGATGAAATATAATGCTTTTTCCCCAAACCAGATGCAAAAGCACCTTATAAAAGATAAAAATCTCTTTTGACTGTTTGCTATTTAGATTGCATTTCTTATAATTCTGATGAGTTATTTCAATATATATGTGACTCACCCTGCAGTTGATGGAGTTCACGTATAATTTCCAAAACCAAAAAAAATACTCCTAAGACATTGGAGAAAATGAATTACGAAGGACATTTTAACAAGAACTTTGGGAGTTATTGCCTTTGGGAGAGAATAAAAGAACTTCCTGGGGGTATTAACATTGGAATTGACAGCATCATTCAGCAGTATGGAAGTTATTAAGCAATCTTCAAAAGCTTGCTTTTTTTCCACTAGAAGCTGCATGAAAATCCACAAACAAAGCTTAGCAAAGAGAAAGCAGAGAATAAAACGTAATTTGAAAGGATAGATCTCAATGAAAGCTGAAAGAAATCAGCAATGATTAGACAACCATTAACACTAAATATTGATGTCACTTTGACTTTCAAAAGGAACTTGACATAAACAACTTTGGAATAGATGATTACTTCCAAGCTATTTTCTTTATTTCCTTGTGCTTTCAGACATTCCATAAAACTAAATACTTTAGGAAGAGGAAAATAGAACTAAAATAAAAGAAGAATTGATTCTAGATTCTCTATAGGGAGAGATTATACTGTGTGTATTTCATTTCTATAAAATAGTATCCCATTGGAGCATGATTCTAATGCTTCAGGAGGTATAATTTTGGTGACACAATTGGTTTCACATTGGCAAACAAGATATTGAGTCAAACCAAAAAGTTAACTTTATTATTAACAATTCAAAAGCAAAACTGGGAAGAGTAATGAATATTGATGAAACTATGTGAACAGGGCATCTTGAACAATAATTTAACACCATTTCTCCACTATCCTAAACAGTAGAAACAGCTTCAGACAATGTGTTTTAACAGACAGACAGCCCTCAGGAAATATCACCAATTTCAAAGGTTAGCCAGAAAGAAGTTAAGATAAAGAGTGAAGCAATCTAACGCACAACAAATTTTAGAGATTATAAGTCATAGAAAATGGGTTTCTCTTTGTTCTTCACTTATCAGATGCCAACTGAGCACCAAGTCAGACTACATAAATGCATACAAAATGCTAAGATAAGAGTTAAAAGCTCTCTTCTTCAAATAAGGTACCTACTGCAAAAATGGGACATGGTACACCTTATGATGTCATATTCAGTAATATCTGTGAACTCAGAAAGGATTGCAAAAGCAGTATTTTCTTAATAAATAATTCTATTATGAAAACTCCAAAATGCTAGTGAAGAGTAACACCTGAAATTCTAGGAGAAGCTTACCTGGACTCTGAGGACCTCTGGATCAAATCTCAAAAGTTTAAACCAAAACAGACAGAACTTGATGACAAATCAGTGTTCTATTTGAACAGATATTTGGAGAGCTAGGGACAGATCTGTATTAGGATACTTCTTAATACATCTAAATATTAATAAACCTCTTTTCACATAGTCAAAACTTACCTTTAAAAGTTACTTCTTAATCAAGCAAAAAGAAAAAAAATGAACTTTCATTATCAGTAACTTGTATTTTGACATTAAAAAACAACAACAGCTGAGTCAAACATGAAATTTAATTTAATCAACAAATTTGACAGCTGTTAAATTGCTTTATTTAAGCAATTTCAAGTCTATCTGTCCCATAACTGAAACCAGAGGAATGCTTTGTTTTATGCAGTTCCTTTCAGTGTTCTGAACTTGTTTTTAATGTCTCAAAATTTGAGACATATCCTGCTTTTATGTATTCATATTTATGGAATCACTGAATCTTTGATGTTGGAAGGGACCTCTTGAGATCATCTGGTTCGACCTCCCTGCTCAAGCAGGTTCAGCTAGAGCAGGTTGCCCAGGAATGCATCCAGCTGGGCTTTGAGTATCTACAAGGACGGAGACTCCACAAGCCATCTGGGCAACCTGCTCCAGTATTTGACTATCCTGCCAGTAAAAGTGTTTTCTTCTGTTCAGGTGGAATTTCATGTTTCGTTTCATTTTTAATTTGTGTCCATTGTCTCTTGTCCCATCAGTGGGAACTACTGAGTGGAGTCTGGCTCCCTCTTCTTCGTTCCCTCTCATCTGATCTTAATACACGTTGATAAGATGTGTAATGGCTTTAAATTAAATGAAGGTAGATTTAGATTAGATACAAGGAAGAAATTCTTCACGATGAGAGTGGTGAGGCACTGGAACAGGTTGTCCAGAGAGGTTGTTGATGCTCCATCCCTTTGGAAGTGTTGAAGGCCAGGTTGGAAGGGGCTTTGAGCAACCTGGTCTAGTGCAAGGTGTCCCTGCCCATGGCAGGGGGGTTGGAACTAGATGGTCTTTGAGGTTCCTTCCAACCCAAATCATTCTATGATTCTATGGTCACCCAGAACTGCACACATGCTCCATATGTGTCTCACCAGTGCTGACTAGAGTGGAAGGATCATTTCCTTCAACCTGTTAATAACTTTCTTCCTCATGCAGCTGAGGTGGCTGGTGACCCTTTTTGCTGTGACAGTCTATTGCTGGCTTTTGGTCAGCTCGTTGTCCACCAGGACCTCAAGGTCCTTTTCTTCCAAGCTTCTTTCCAGCTGGTGGGACACCAGCACGTGCTAGTGCAGCAGGACTTTGCATTTTCTTTTGTTGAACTTCACAAAGTTCCTCCCTGCCAAATTCTCCAGACTTTCCTGGTCCTTCTGAATGGCAGCACACCCACCTGGTGATCTGGACATGCCTCACATTTTTGTGTCATCTGCAAATTTGCTGTAGGTGCACTCTGTCACCTCACCCCGGTCATCAATGAAGATGTTAAACAGTATAGGACCCAGCACTAACTCCTGGGATACAGCACTAGTGACTGGTCTCCAACTGGTCTTTGTGGCACTGATCTCAATCCTCTGCACCTGGCCACTCCACCAGTTTTCAGTCTACCTCACTGTTCACATATCTAGACCATATCTCTTCAGTTTGTCTGTAAGGATGGGAGACAGTGTCAAGAAAAGTCAAGATAAGCAACATGCACTACTCTTTCCCCATCCACCAAGCTACTCATTTCATTGTAGAAGGCTATCAGGTTGGTAAGGCATGGAAAATCCCTGGTGAGTACTCCCAGTTACCTTCTAGTCCTTCAATAAATCTGGAAATTATTTTCAAGATTTGATCGATCAGCTTCCCAGGGATGGATATGAGGCTGAACCAGTCTGCTGTTCCCTGCATCCTCCTTCTTGCCCTTTTCGAAGACAAAAGTAACAGTCACTTTCTTCAAGTCCTCAGAAGCTTCCCATAGTTGCCATGGCCTTTCAAAGATCGTTGATAATGGCCTTGCAATGACATTATCAGGCTTCCCAAACACTTGCGGGTGACCACCAGGTTCCATGGATTGTGCATATCCAGTTTCTTTAAACATTCCAAAGTCTGAGCCTCTTCTACCATGTGCAAGTTTTCTATTCTCCAGACTTTCCCTCTGGTTTCAGGGGCCTGGGATTCCTGAAATCAGATCTTGCTAGTAAAACTGAGCAGAAGAAAGCACTGAGTACCTCAGCCTTTTTCATGTCCTTTGTTGCCAGGTCCTATTTAACATTGTGACCACGTTTTCTCTAGTCTTCATTTTTCTGCTTATATACTTGAAGAAGCCCTTCTTATTTCCCTTTGTGTCCCTCACCATATTCAACTCTAGATGAGCATTGGTTTTCCTAACCTCATCCCCTCTCTCTTGGACAGTAGCTATATACACATGGGCTACCTGACCCTAATTCTACATCTCATATGCAGCTACTTGACAGTAGGAGATGACAAGAAAAAAGTTGGGTCTAAGATGGCAAACTCAAAGACAAAGACTAACATATGCCCTGTATTAAAGATTCACAACCCTGAGTCAGGACTCAAGTGAGATGCTTATCCCATGAAATGAAATATGATGTAAAGGTCCCTTAAGCTAGTTCTAGTTAGGCTGGTACTAATATATGGTGGCGTGAAGTGTCATGTAGAGAGAATAGCTTGAGTTCCTAAAGCATCATAAAAAATTAAAGCAGCAGAAAATCAAAGCTTGAAAATCCTGCTTCTAAACATAATTAAGTAGCTCAGGTGCCATGTTGCCTTCACATGCATATATTGTTTCAACTTTGGGAGCTAGGTCCATTGCCACTAAGTTTACATCTATACTGTGATATGGTACAAGGCAATTACTTTTTTTTTTTTTTTTTTACACAAAACAGAAACAAAAGAATGACAAATTTTCTTACATACACATCCATTTATCCAAAGCTTAGAGAATTCATGTGAGAAAAAACTCAAGCTCAAAACCTCTGACATAAGGAGTTTAAAATAGGATTTTGTTTACATATGTTTAACATGCCCTAAATACTGGATTAAAATGGACAACAATGTCTTTGGTTTTTTTTTCCTAAATTTTCAGGTACTGTGATGTCAGAAAGAGAAAGGAAGAGAAAGAAGTAGCTCAAGACTGATTAACAACCTGCTTTTAAGGGTATTCTAATAGCATATCATATCACTGTAACCAGCTTGAAATCTGGCTGCTAAGAGTGGTCCCAGCCTAAAAATCCGCACTGAATTCTATTTTCTGATGCCTCTGTTCTCCTGCCACTATGGTTGCCATACATCTATGTAAGTGTATGACAAAAAAAAAAAAAATTGCTTTTCAGGCCAACCAGTTCCCCCATTAAGCTCAATGTCTTAGATTAGTTACACAGGCACTGTACCTTGGCATAATCCGTCATTCTGCCAAGTATAGGCACAGCCACAACGGTCTAATATAGCTGTTGTAGCCAAGACAGGGAGGAAATAACCAATGCTGTCTAGCTGAGAATGGTTGGTGAACAGAACTTCTCACAAGAAGACAATACAATGTGCATATTTCTTTATTTTTCTTGGCATATTCAGACTTCCAGCTGGGTATCAGTAGTATCATGAAAGAGGAATATGGACTGGAACATGTCCTGCTTCACAGTGAATGGAAAAGAAAGACAAAGAAGACCCATGGGAAGAAAATGGGAAATAAGGGAAACCAGCCTGGGCAGCTGCTCCTAAACTTACAGGAAGTTAGACATATATAGAAAACTCACAAGTCTAAGCACTTCTTGATGTGCCTAAGCCCAATATTCAAGGGCTTGGCAAAACCTTCTTTGCATACAGTAATTTGATAGTTGCTCAAATTCCTCCAGTGTATTGCCTGTACATCATTTTTTGCTGCTGCTCATTCACCTATGTAAACTGGTATCACTAACCAGATAGACATCTAGCTTACTTAAAACGTCCATCAGGATCTGTGGGCTTGGATTTTCTTTTCTTCTCCTTTTTTAAATCTGTATGGTCTGATCTAGTAACCCTACCAAATATACTGTGGGGAAGGGAAACTCATTTATACACAAAATAAACACAGTTGAGGGATTCTACTGAAAGAGAAAGGCTTCCAACCTCTTCCGATATATACTTAATACTCCCGTGTGAAGCAGAACTTCAACAGACAAGACCCATATAAATATGCCCTGTCTTCACAATATTCACCAGTAAGATGGCAAAGCTGGAGCCTAACTGCTGCTATAAATCAAACAGAGCAATGAGTTGCACTGGATCTTCTGCATTTTGTAGTATTCTGACTACAAGGAAGAAAAAATGTTCTGCAAATATATATATATATGCTAGTACCATGTGTGAAAGATAAAATACAGCTTTTTAAAATAGTTTCAAATGCAAACACTCTCAATGGAATTTTTACTGCTTTACTCTCTGCGAACATTTGTTGGAGCACACATTTACCTCCCTAAATAATTGCAAATAAAAGTAGTGATGAACAGCATCTCCAGCAAAGCAAATTACCAGCTTGCATGTGGAAGAATCACTCTGCTGCTGCATTTCCCAGACCCCTTCCAATTCTGCTTTTAAAGACATCAGTGTTCTCTCTTCTAGTAATAAGAAATTATTATAGACCATACACGGTACTGCAGGAGGACTGACTGAGTGGACCTGCTGGAGAGCAGAACATATCAAAAGGCAGCTGTGACTGTGCCATTTACCTGTCTGCTTTTGAAGTCTGTTAATCTTTTTGTGTAATGGGAAAAAAATGTTAGCAAAGTACTGCTGGGGCCTATATACAATTTTCTGCTCTTTCTTGGTCTCAGTCACATACATGGATGCGAGCGTGCACATACGTACACAGAGTTTCTCTTTATTTGTTCAACTTTGATTGTGACAGTTCTCAGCTGAAATTCTCCACAAGTATTTTTCCAGTTAAAGGCTTTTCAGGAAGAATTTATTTTATACCGGCTGAAAACTGGCAGAAACTGTTGTCAGTTTACATCCATTAAATTTCCCAATCTTATATTATTCATTTTTAAAGTATTATTGTGAAACCAGTTAAAGAGCTTTGAAACGGAAAATCCCAGTCTTTACAGATCTTCACTTCTTTTTATCTAGTCATTGGTCTCATTGGCATTTTCTACTTAGAAATAAATGCTTTCATTAAGAGGAAATAGATTTTTTTAGCTGACTAGAATCTTTCAGACAGTAATTTTAATGTACACCTTTATTCTAAGAAGTGAGTTCCTTAAATAACATCTATTTGCTCTCTGAAAGCATGCTAACAGTCTCATACAACACACTCCATTAGCATGGAAATGGATTTTTTGTGTGTGTGTAATTTACTTTTCTGCCACTGTATTACATTATAGCTGCAGTTATCAAAAAGAGACTGGAAAACTCTTGTTGTACTTTAAACTGTATAAGATTGCAGCTGTTTTTTTATTGTACTTCTAATGTGTGTTCTGACTAGCAACATACTTTGTAATAAATGTGTGTATGTATATCAACACAAAAATATATTCCAAATTTTCACATTTTAGAAATATTTTAAGAAATCAAAAGTCAAAATTGAAGTATTTTGCAAGAAGCATGTGAATATATGAGCATATCTGATAGATTCATTACCATAATACTTAAAGGTTAAGCATTAATATTCCAGGAATGATGATGGAGTAAAAAACAAGAGTAGGTAGGCATGAGAATATTGTTGTATTCATCTGGAGCTATTTATTGCTAATATAAGAGTCTTTAAAATATATATATCATGGGAAAAAATTGGTAGTAAGTATATAGCTACATAAACAAAGTATGTTTTTTCTTCTATGAGATTGCTAAAAATAATTCCTAATGCAAATATAAGTTCATATAACCTGATACTGGGTTCTAACCATAGCAAAGAATTACCCTATATTGGAAAAATACAAACGTGTTGAGGAAAAAGCACTGAGCAATTGGACTTTTCCATCACTGATCCTTGCTACCGTGATACAAATCCTGGAAGCTAAAGTTGTCTCAGAGGCAGTTTTGGACACCCTAGAGTTTTCAGAACACCGCAATATGTCAACTCAGTCCTCTTTGCGATTATTTTCCTGTCACAGACATCAAAGAAATCTGCCTAGGCTTGATGTCACCGAAGGAACTCCTGCTTACCAAGCTATTCCACTCCAAGGCTAATGCAATCAGCCTTGCTGGGACCATAATGTGGCCCAGAAGTCATGGAGATAAACTGGACATAGGAAGCCAGCAAGATCACAAGTTTGTATGCAGAGCATTTACTGTACCTCTAAACAAAATATGTTCTACTATGCTTTTTTTTGTTTTTGTTTTTGTTTTTAAGGATACACCCCTCCCCTCAGTGCTGGTTGAATCAGCTGCATACTCTCTGTACACAAATTAGGCCAATTGCACCACTCCCTTAAGAGAGGAAACGTCGGACTACATCAGGATTCATGAGCAAGAAGCACCTGGGTGCTCAGCCCTCCCATGATGGCAACATCTCCAGGTGCTGCAAATTACAAACTTTGCTCAGTCACTTGATTCCCAGCCTATACTGCCGGGTGGTAGAGGCTCTCTGCTCCAGGTGTAGAGTTCTGTATTTCTCCCTGCTGACTTTCCTAGGCCTACTGTTGGCCCTGTCTTCATGTTTACAGAGGCACCTTCTAACAGAAGCTGTTCCCTGTGTCAGTGACTCCCTCTAATTTAGCACCACCAATAAATTTACTGATGCATTCTATCATCACCCTGGTCATCAATGATGTTGAACAATATGGGGCCCAGTACTCACCTCAGTGTACAATATTCATTCACAGTTATCAGATGGATGTAGAGATGTTGGATCCTCTCAGCCCTTTTGAGCCCAAGAACAGACAATTTTGAAGCCACTTAATGGTCTATTATTCTAGTTCAGTACACTGCTTCCAGCCCAGCCATTCCAGTCCAGTTTTCACCCCATCCTTATATAGCTCTGTTAGATTTAGACATCTTAAATGCACGTTAAGTGTGTAAGCATTATTTTAGATATCACTTCCTGAGTCAATTTGCTGTTTAGGAGTTTCAAATTCCTATGTCACTTCTTTTTGACTCATAGGCATCTCCAATGCTTAAGTTTCTAAATAAAACCGAGGTTATGGCATTTCCACATGAAATATTGTTGAAATACCTGTATATAAAAAAAAAAACATCCCTATTCCAAGAGATTAGCCTCAGTGATGAGCTATGGGTATAAACAGTTCACTGCTTTAACCTGCCTTGTACTGAGGGGGGCATACCTACCACATTGCATGCAGCAATCTGTTCTGAATTTTCCATTAGCTAGGGCATCAGACATATGAGGTCGCATGGATTAAAGTTTATGAGATACACCTACCACCTGTAGATGTGTGAAATAAATAAATAGCTAAGATAGAAGAGATTTCCAAACACCTGGTCTAAATGTAGAAATGCATTTCAGTGTTGGGGTTTCTTACAGTAAACAAGGCTTCAAGAATTTCCCCACTCTTCATCCTTAAAGAGAATGAGCTACTACATAAAGTCTGCTGAGAGCTTTGCATCAGATTTAATAAAAGCTCTGTCTGTGCAAAATATTCAGTAGCTCATAGGAAAAAAATATCCCAGGATTGTCTGCTTTTGTTGACATTTCTGATATTTCTATTTCTGATACATATAAAGTTGCTGTGTATACACCATGTTCGTGCCACAAGCGCTCTTAGGAGATGGAGCCAGAAGCACACTCTAAAGCTTCATATGCCAAGACAAGAAAAATCAACTCAATTCCCAACTCCTTGTAAAGCTGCCAAGGACAGGAAGACCTCAAGTTATACAAGTTATATGCTGCTTTAAGTGGCAGTTTCATACGTTAAAGATGTTTGTTATGGCAATACATGTTTTTCATTTTCTGTTCACAGAGAACAGGTTGTTGATAGAAAGTGAAAGAAAAAAAAAAGTTATGTGAGCCTTCCCATAGATCAATATTTTTCTTTTCTCTTTCTGCACCTTTAAAATTTAATTACCCTTGAGCTTGTTCACTTTCGTCCATATGAAAACTAATAAGAGAGAGAGGAAAAAGTAACAATTGTTTGTTGTCCTCTAACCAGTGCAGAGTGCTGTAAAAGTCATGGCATCCACTGTTTCAGCTCAATTCTCTATGCAGCTTCGGACTCCTGAGATCAGATAGTTCAGTTCAATGTATTTTGAGACTTAGAATCAGAATAAATACTAGTTTCAGTGGAACATCCCCTTTAGCAACTTCAGATGTTGAGAACTGTATTACAAAGAAGAATGTGAGATTTCTGCTGGTTCCTCTGACACAGACACAGAGCAGGCACATCATCAGAAGAAAAATCAGAACCAGGGAGTTGGGTGGGATGGAGACAACTTCATCAAACAGATCAAAAAAAAAAAAAAAAGACTGAGAATGTCTCAAACCTCTGGATTCACTTGTCTCATCCATATTTCCTCTCCTTCCAGCTCCAAGAGGGCCACCTCTTCCTAGGTGTCTCTGCCACAGTCAGTACAGCTTGGAAGAGCTCAGTGGCTTGGGTTCAGCTTTTCACATGTGCTGCTGTCTCTCACCGCATAACTTATTGGGAGCCTCTCTTATAGGCACCAGCAATTTATCTGCTGAGATACCTAGAGATACACCACCAGCATAGTCCCAGTGAGGGTCCAGAGCAGACGTATCAGATGCATGCCTGTGCCCCCCCCCCCCCTCCCCCCCCAGTAGTGGAAGCTCAGCAGGAGCTCTGAAAAGAGAACTCTCTTGTTCATCTCTTGTCTCTGGAGGCCAGACACTAGAGTGAAGATAACCTGAAAGAGCAATTAAAAACACTTGAATCTCCTTAGCCTTTTGGCATGCTCTCCACACCATGTGACACAGTCCCAAAGATGAAGCCTTGCAGCCTATTTAGAAAAGGGCTGCAAGCAGCCTCATAAAGTTGAAGCACTATACAACTGAACCAAAAGACATTTGAATATAACCTTGCAGGCTAACACTGCCTTAGGCAGTCTACAGTGATTTTTGAATCACTTTAATCAGGACCTTATTTCCTCAGTGCAGGCTGATGGAGTATTTTGCAAACTCTGATGTGGCTTTGAAGACTTTTTTTTGCCATGGACTCCATTGACTGTGAGTCCTGTGCTACTCCTGACAAAGAAAAATGGCCTCACCTGGCAGTTCAGGACAGGCCTGGGTTTGTGTTTACAGCACAGTCTTGTCCCGGGACTGAGCAGCTGGGCAGTGTCAATAGCAGTCCTCTGGCAATGGAGGAAAGAGTGCATAGGAAGCTATGGAAGAAGCCTCCAGCCTGGAAGTCAGTGACCTTAGCAGTGTTGTAGACAGTCAGAGAGGGTGAGAGGGAGGCTCACACTTTGGAAGTACTACTGTAGAAAGTTATATAGCAAAGAGAGAAAAACTAACTTGTAACATAAGGACTTCATAAGTAGATGAAAACAGTCTAAGCAAAAAGAGCACATTCATTTGTGAAAGGCTTGAGGGCCAGGTCTCTCGCTTCTTTAAATCAGCACGCCTACCTAGATTTCAATGGAACTACACTGATTTACCACTGTTGGATATCTAGTTATTTCTACAGTAGAAGAAAGGCTTAATAAATATTATGGATTGTATTCTCACCCTGTATAAATTGTTCCTGTTCCCTTGATATCAGTGGCGTTATGCTGAATTGCAACTGAAAAAGGTCAGGCTCACCTATACCTGACCATTCACTGAGTGCTTAGTGAGCTGTTGTGGTTCAGCTTCCCCATGTAGGCACTCTCACTGTGCAAAGAGCTGAGCTCCAGATATGAAAAGGGGTGAAGGCAGTCTGCTAAAGGCATTTTAGGATCTTTATGGAAGTTTGGTGCAGAATAGATGCCGTTTACTCATGCTAATGTAAACGGACTTGTTCCATGTAGAAAAGAGAAGAGAAGAGAAGAGAAGAGAAGAGAAGAGAAGAGAAGAGAAGAGAAGAGAAGAGAAGAGAAGAGAAGAGAAGAGAAGAGGAAAGAGAAGAAAAGAAAAGAAGAAAGAAAAGAAAAGAAAAGAAAAGAAAAGAAAAGAAAAGAAAAGAAAAGAAAAGAAAAGAAAAGAAAAGAAAAGAAAAGAAAAGAAAAGAAAAAAGAAAAGAAAAGAAAAAAGCTAACAGCCAGTTTGTCAAAGTGAAATTTGGTTATGGCAGTCAAAGTTTGAAAGCTACATAAGCTACTCAGTTTGAAAAAGCAGCAAAAGCCTATTAGCAGATGTGCCTGGGCTCAAACATTCATCCCTTGTAACCTGATGTGATCCTGAAATGTACTGACACAACCACATTTCTCTATCTCACTTCACAGATATATCTGCAAGAGTTTAGATCACTTCTGTAAACTTCTGAAAACTCTGTGCTCTGTCTTGAGATATTACTTGAGGAAGTCACTGATATATCGATTCCTGATGTTGCTGGTGTTAGCAAGATAAGACTTTTAATCCATCTGCTGAATGTTACTCTGCCAAAGATTAAACAGTTTTAATGTGCCCCTCCCCCCCCCCCCAATATAAAATAGGAGAAAAGAGAAAAAAGATTAACATGTTAATGGATTAAGGAAGGTATAATTTTCAAAAATAAGCAAAAAGCAACAAGACATGCTCTTTTCTGTGTCAATGTCAGCTTCTGAAGCTTTAAAGGCCACTTCTCTCTACAAAGAACAGAATGGAAAAAAACAAGTGTGGGGCATCACTACCAGCAAAATTTCACTTAAACCAAATGAAGGGCTTTACACACCCTGCCCAGAGGTGCAGGCTATTAGTCTACCATCCTTATCCTCCTCTGCTCTGAAAACAAGAAAGTTACTGTGCATTTTAGAGTCCAGTTTGCTCTAACTAATACCTGTGAAAATCCAGTACACTGTCTGATATCAGTGAGGTTGGGTCAGACTGAAACTAGTGTAAGTAAACACAGTTTTGCTTGTTCTTTCAAAAGGCACTGAAGAAACAAAGGTATTTTAGAAGAGACACTGGGATCTCAGGAGAGAGAAAGAAAAGAAAAAAAAATGTTATTTGGGAGCCTAAGAAAAGTAAGAAAACATCCTCAGCAAGTAAAGAAAGAAATTTTAAGTATCTAAGGTAGAGGAGGATGCTAAGAGGGAATTGGGAAAAAAATAAATGTCAATGGCCAAAAATGAGAGATCAGAAATTTTGTCATATTTGTTAGTTTCACTAGTGATTATGGACTGGTAAGTAACATAATCAGATTTTTCTAATGTGGTACATATTAAGATTTTTCTAATGTACTAAGTAGCTGAAATGACCATGTAAAATGAATTTGCAATAACTGATATTTATATACATAATACACTAATATGTTTTTTATATATATATATTTCTGCTTTGCTGACACTAGTTTGATTGAAGTGAAATAAAAGAATTGCATATTTGGTAAAATGAGAATTATACATAATACATGAAAATAAGGAATTGCAATATAACTGGCGTTTCAAATCTGTTCTATAAATGTTAAAGAGCTCTGTCCCCCATGGTCACAAAAGCTTGTGACTATTGATATTTAGAGATGCAAACTCTGCCATCTAGACACATATAATTGGTATTGTTTGCAGCACAAGTGTATATGCACACATGCTCATGCACATACACACTCGATAAGCACACTCACAAATTAGGGCTCTAAAATTAAAAACAAACAAACAAACAAACAAACAAACACACTCCTGAGAATATTGCCTTTAGTCATTGGTGATGGCTAACTGCAAATAGGTGAATGACCAGACGAGCTGATCAGATGAATGTACACATTAAATCAGTAGAACATTTCCTATTGACTTCAAAGGTGTAGGATAGATACATAGTGTGTGTGCACGAGAAGCCTAGCAAGGTCTTCCAAAACTTAAAATCAGATATTACGAACCCACTGTAGCCTTTTCCTGGTTTTGTTTTTTGACTTGTTAGAGATTCCTTTTTAAGTGTATCCATGTGAAGACGCAGTATTTTTGAAAGAACTTGGTCTTTTCTTGTTATCAAAACCTGAACTACCATAGAAATACTGATCTAAACAGAGATACTGCTGCAGATCCAGAATAAAGACCAGCATTTCCCTCTGCTGTTTCTGAGGACCTCTCGGTTATTAATGGGTTTTGTCCCCTATATTCTACCCTGGAGCAGTAAGCAAATATTTCACAGTGATATTGAGGCAGTAAACTGAGCAGATTGTTCACAAAAAGTCTGAGTGAAGAGAATGCAAGCATCCCAATCCTCATTTGCATGTCTAGTGCATTAATCGAGTGCTATATCCTAGATTTTAGAACTACATTTTGCATCTGAATATTGACCAAAACTTAAAGAAGTTCAGAGTGAGATGCAGCTTTGATTGAACACTGCAGTCCAAGAAACAGTAACTTTAACCTCTAGAATCAGTCACTGAAGAATAGAAAAGTAATGCTTTTATTATATGTATGCTATAATTCAAACATATATGTTCCATTTTCTACAAGTTCTTCTGGGTATAAAAGAAACAGTAGATAATGGGATATGTAAACAGTAGATAATGGGATATGTAGCCATGGGACAAGTAACTATGAGATTGTACATTAATGCATTAGAAATATCATATGTGAAGTCATTGCATTAATAGCATCACTTAACCTGAACATGTTTCATTCTCCTACTTTAATTTAATGTAGATTTAAGATATCCAGCTCTTTCAACCATCCCTGAGGTCCTACAACAGGTTTCGTGTAGAGACTGAGGAAACTGCTATGACCCCTTTAAGTCATAAGATAACTTTCTTCATATCAGATTACGCTGAACAAATTATTATCTGTTTTAAAATGAATAAGTTTAATAGTTTCAGTGGTACTGCACTGTAACTGGAGTGTAGCTTTTATAATTTAAACTACAATTATCATTTCTTTAATATAAACTGAGATAAAAACCCAAGGAAAGGTGAAATCTTAATGTCTTTTGATTTTTCTTTTTTTTTTTCCATTTTTTTTTCTTTTTTCCCCCATTGGTTTAAGCCTAGGGGAACACTTCAGACTGTAATTATTTTGTAGGGTACTTGAACATTTCTATTGCTTGGAAAGACAGCAACTCATCTTTCCTAACTATATAAAGCGATGCTGCAGTTTGCATTAATTAAAGTCTGCAGTATTTATGCATTTTATAATTAGCCCTATTATGGCTCATAGAGTTTAAATTTCCAGGTTTTGATCCACATCCGAGAGTAAAGAGTTCCCAAATAACACAATACACCAGTAAAATCTATTTAGATAGTGGCACCCACTTGCTAAAGTTCACTAATATAGATTCTACTTCAGGACTAAGTCTGGCCTTTCCAGCATTCATATTCAGAGCAGGTAGACAACAGTCAACAGACCATGAACCCTCTGGAGCAGTCAAGAGTGATTCAAGAGTGAACATACTATTTCATACTGTTACAGGGGAAACAAATTTTCCCTTGTGGTCAACATATGAAAATCTGCACCAGCCTTCCAAAGTTCAACCAAAAACTCCAGGATAAGAGTGAGTCCAGCTGGAAGGTGTTGTGGTTTAACCCCAGCAGGTAGCTCAGCACCACACAGCCACTCGCTTACTCTCCCCAGGTGGGATGGGGGAGAATAGGAAAAGTAAAAGTGTGAGAACTCAGGGACAGAGATAAAGACAGTTTATGAGGTAAAGCAAAAGCCGTATGCACAAGCAAAGCAAAACAAGGAATTCATTCGCTACGTCCCATGGGCAGGCAGGTGCTCAGCCACTTCCAGGAAAGCAGGCCTCATTACGCATAAGAGTTTCTTGGGAAGACCAACACCATCTCTCCTAATGTCCCCCCCCCTTCCTCCTTCCTTACCCCAGCTTTTATTGTTCAGCATGACACCACATGGTACTGAATATCTCTTTGCCAGTCCGGGTCACCTGTCCTGGCTGTGCCACTCCCAGCTCCTTGTGCACCCCCAGCCTCCTCACTGCCAGGGCAGCACGAGAAGCAGAAAAGTCCCTGGTCCTGTGTAAGCACTGCTCTGCAACAACTGAAAGCATCGGTGTGTTATCACCATTATTTTAATCAAAAATCCAAAACACAGCATCATACAAGCCTCCATGAAGAAAATTAACTCTGTCCCTGCCAAAACCATGACAGAAGGCGCAGTACGCTGTGGATGTGTCACAGGCAAAACCTGGGAGAGCCTGAAAGCATTGTTAATTTTGTGCTTTCTGATTTTTTTTTTTTTTAATTGTGTCTTCATTTTCTTCTCCCGCTCCACAGTGAAGATTTTTTTAGCTCAGTATATGAACAGCAAAGTGTATGTCACTCAAGGTCATTAGAATTACAGAAGTTGTTGCGATCAAAGTTTGTCTTAAAGTATAAGTTTACTTTGCATGCTTTAAGATTAGCCTTGAGATCACCTTCCTAATGTTTCAGCCACCCAGCTCTGCACTTTTGTGTTTGTATCAAAAAAAGGGGATGCTCCCCTCGAACATATGAACTATGTGACTTTGCTGTCTCATCTGAGATATGATAATTACACTGTCAATGTCAGTGTTTTTACAGACCTGCTAAGCTTCAGTACTAGTTATCATATTTTGCCACTTGACACCAGGTATTTGCTGAAAACAGCATAGATGGAAATGAATGAAGTATTTACATAGCAATCTGTCCAGATCTTGCAGCCATAAAACTATGACAACAGCAGCATAATATTCCCATTCAAAAACTAACTTTGAGTTCAGTCAGTGGCTGGCACCATAACTTACCAAAGAATTGCTAGCCATGCTGATATACTTTGTGATATCATCAGCAGCCACTGAATTTCATTACCAAGATAACAAAACTTGTTGGCAGCCTTAGTCACACGTTATCAGCGGACACTAAAGGGACTGTTACAAAGATATGCTGTCTTGTAGGAAGCATAAGTTCTGGGCTTTAGGGTTTTCTGATGGATTGTGAGATCACTGTAGTTTGTAGCAAAGCAATCAGTGGTCAATGCGATATCTGTAGGATAGGAGCTTTTTTTTTTTTTTTGTGCATTTGCCTTTGCATTTTCAGGTTTCACAAATATGCAGTAACACATGTTGATAGCTGTCTATCAAAATTGCATCAAAAACAGTGCTAGGGACAATATAAAGTCTTTTCAACTTACATGAAAAAGAAAACACTGTTTCAGAAAACATCTTTACTTAATAAGATGAAACCTTTTTCATCTAAAGGAACTGGATACTGCTGATCTACTAATTAGGACAGCCAAACATCAGTCCACAAGTCAGAATAATTAATAGTGTCAACACTTTAGCAGGATTATGAAAGATCACTTAAAAGCTTTGGTTTTCCTCAACGTGCTTCATTTGAAAGAGCCTCGTGGCAAAAAAAAAACAAAAAAACAAAAAAAAACAAAAAAACTGTCATGGCACAGTTAGAATGGAATATATGCTGGATTCTACAAGTCTTTTGACTTCTCTGCAAATTCACTAGGCAAACAATTTAACAGAATTGGCAAGCATCCTGCCAGCATCTGCTGAATTCTATCACTCATCTGAGACGGATAATCTCTCTCTTTCATAAGCCAACCAGTTAGATAGACCCTTTTATGGAAAGGGTCAAAGAACGGGCAGAGTGGGCATCTGCTTATTCTAAACTAGTCCAGTTTAATTTTTGTCAAAATTGTGACTTTATTTTGCTACCAGTGTTCTAAAATTTGTCACAGGCTGGTGTATATACACACCCTGGATCCTTTGTTTAGAGTTACACTTCCCCAAGCCTTGAGCCATCTACCCTGTAGTATGAGATGCCATTAGCCTATCATGTTTGCACATGGCATGAAACTTGAATACAGATATAGATTAAAACCTATAGAGGAGATCAATAAGTTCAGGTCTCCTCTAAAGTAAAGGGATATTTGTAAAAGCCATTATGTGCAAATCTGCTACCTAAATAATAGATGTGGTGTCAGAAAATGAAGCAAACACTGAGCCTTCAGTGTCATCTGACCTGGTGGAAATCTGTCCAGGTTGGGTGAAACTGTAAGCAAGCCATGACTTTATGACCACTTGCAGGGCACTGATTAACAAGATTCCTGCAGGAAGGCAACTATAAATACTCTGTATTGATGCTCAGAACTATTATTTCCACAAGGAATGGGGAGAAGGGAGGATCCCGAGTTGGGATTTAAAACAGTGAGAATGCTAAGTGTATAACGCATGAGACAATAAAGAAAAACCCCAGAGCTTTTGCGAAGAACTTTGGCTCTTAAGCTTCTACTTCTGAATTGCATAAAACTGGGTTACAGTATCCAATACCCTCTTCATGGCTAAGGCAAGGGCAAAAGCATGAGCGAAGAACTTAGATTAATTTTACAGAATTTTACAACAAATTTTCACTAGATATACATCTGAAACAAACTACAGAGCAAAACACTAGGTTTACTGCTTTGGAACTGAGTCTTCTGCAGACAGGCTGCAGAGTTAATCTGCCTCTTGGCCCTATCCAAACTTCTGACTCTGAATTTTGTGTTCTTTGCTGAATAGTAGGACAAAGAAAAGGGTTGTTCTCTTATTTCAGATAGCTTAAAGCCTCTTACCAGTGTGACAGTCCAAAGCAGAAAAAGTCAGGTCACCCACTGCTATTCCCACCTACCAGCTTTCTGAGGTAGGAATTATACTGTTTATAACCACTAGGTTGAGGAACCCAGGAAAATAATTGCTTGAAGTATTAAGCACTAACAGTGTCTCAAACATCTAGGCAATTTAGGCATGTTTTTTCAGTGGGGCTGGTTTTTTTGTTGTTGTTGTTGTTTTGGTTTTTTTTTGTTTTGCATTTCTCCCTTGAACTCAGTTTCCTAGATTCCATCTAAATGTTATCTCCAAGATCCTTGGTATTGTCTTGAATAAGTCTCCTGAGCTCCATGTTTGTTAAAGATATCAGTAAGCATCTTTAACAAATTAAGATAGTTAAGCTTACTGTGCCTGTATTTATCTAGAAATGAAGTTATAGGTACCATAAAATTAAAGATTGAATGATCTACTCACTGGAAAATCAAGACTTATCTAACAAGTTTCTGCAGCCTCATTTGAAAAGCTTGTAAATTCAATGATATTCACTTCTTAAGCTCAGTATGAAAAATAAACCTGAGAACTGCACTGACTTGCAAGATTCAGCTTTATCCTCTAGGATTCAAGCACTAGAACTAATGGAGTGATTTCCTGTTCTGCTGAAATAGGATAAACTAATGTTCAGAGGGAGATCACTTGCCTTCATCACATTCTGAATATGATATTTTTTCTCCCTGTGCATGAATGTCAATGGTAGTGCGGGCTTTTAGTTTCTTGTGCTTCAAGTGTAATTCCGTTATGTAACGTCCAATATACAGTGAAGTTTGAAAGTGCTTTTAGAAAGAGTTAGTTAATTTGAAATGTATATATATATATTTCACTTTAAAATGAATGTCATTAATAACCTCTTTTGCCTTCTTATCTCACAGTCAGGCAAAAATGTTAACAAAATTGGTATAAAAACATTGAAAGTTACAAGCTCACAGTTCTATTTCTAAAAGCAACACCAAAAGGCTGTGACATTTCGATTTAAGGAGACAGCTATAGTGACATACTGTAGGAGGAAACAGGAGCTCTAGCACACTTACTTGATGTGCCAAATTTATATATATTTATAATTTAATTTTTATCTGACCAATGATAGGCAAAGTTCTCTAGGGAAAGAGAGGTTCAGTAAACTAAAAACAATAATAGACAAGTGCTTTGCTTATTTTTCTTAATCAGCCCTACATTTTATATTGGATTGTGCTTGTGTATTCTTGTATGAACTCACCATCCAACTCTGTAAATCCCAGATAAACAGTAGTAGCAGATGTTCAACATCTTGCAGGTCACATTCCCTACAGAGGAAGAAATATTGACAGGGTTTCAGTATTTTTCATGTGTAACCCCTTTATACAAGTCCTGGAGCAGAGGTGGAAGAAAACTGCACTCAAGTAACCCTTTTTCACAAATCAAAGTAAAACACTTATAGCTGACTTGGCCTCAGTGGATAAATTATGACTTGGGAACAGACTAGCTAGCAATCTAAGCACAGTGGAAACTTTTATACTGATCATAATTTCTTCTATCCAGGAGTTTGTATAATACTAACAAGAAAACTGCTTGTCTGTAAAGGGTGAACAAAGGTTAAACACCTACCAATACTGACTCAGACACCATCTTATAATATCTAACAAAACGTGTATATTCATACCATTTCCTAAGAACAAGTTGGGTGCAATTTCTTGAAAAAATAAATAGGAATGCACATTCCAAATACATCTGTTACTTGCTTTTGAGTTGTAATACAAGTTCCCTGACAAAATTTGAATATGGACATTTAGCGGGTAATAGTAAAATCAGTTCTGGAATAAAAGGATTCAAAGATGTTTGCAAATAGTTTGGTTATTTTGCCTAATTGGTCTGTATGTGAGCTATTAGACTTCATACAGTCTAAATGGAAAAAAAAAAAATAAAAATTCCTGAAGCATTGAAAGGAAAAAGAAAGACAAAGACAAGTATAATATATTTACTGGGACCTTTCCAGATAAACTTAAATATGAGCAGTCCCTCTACTCATACTAATAAAAGAATAATGTAAGAAGATACAGGTGAGTAGAGACTGACAATGAGAAAATTTTATTTCCACATGCAGTTAATCAAGAGGTACCTCCAGTTGTTTGTGCAGATATATTGCCTTATCATTAACCTCCAGGTTCACTTCTTTGAACTTTAGCCTGAAGGGTCTCCATATAGAAATCATTCTTGACATTGTGTTTCTGAGAAGTTCACATATAGAGTGGCCTCTTGGGCATAACTCTGATATGTGCTGTTTGCCTGTGAACATTTGCTAGGCTTTTTTTTTTTTAGTCTGGATGCTTATTTCATGGACAAGATTGCGAGTAATGAATTTTTTTATTTATTTCAGTAATTATTTTCAATCAGAATTCTTAACCCATAAAATATTTATTCCATATTTGAAGAGTGCCTTTATTATTACTTTCTTTAAACGCACTAATACATACAGGAATGGTATTGTCCAGCATATCAGACATCATTTCTCCATAGAGAGATTTTCAAATAAATACATAGGTTTGCAGTTAGTCTTTATGAAAATTCAGTGACATTTCAGTGACAAAGGAAGTTTATATCATGAATATTTTTTGTATGCCTGGCAATATTGTCCACTGTTTGTAATAGAGCACTAAGCATTGATCTTGAGCACTTGTAGCCCAGGGATACATATTTTTCAAAGAAACTCTTTGGTCATGTTGAATAATTTCCATTCTACCTACAGTATCTGATTTGCTTTAGAGGTACTTACAGCTCTGTCAGTAAAACTGAGATTGATTAGGACCACAACATAGGAATACATAAGGCGTGAAACCATATAATGCACTGTCTTAACCCTTTTATCCTTTAGATTGTTTTCTTTCACTTAATTTGTTTTCATCTAGATAAAAATCAAACCAATCCATACAGGATTTCTTAACCCCAGTCTCATTCTGCCCTCCAATTAATTCCTTCTTCAACAGTTTATCCAGCTCCCTCTTCAGTTAATTTAAACTTCTTGTTAGAGTTCAGATATTTGACATGTTCCATATTTCAACAATGTGTTTATAGACTTTCTCACAGGTCAATGTTCTATTTAACTACATCCTATGACCTTTTGGTTCTGACCTAGTCACTGATTCAAACTCCGTTTTTCTGACCAGTTTGTTCTCATACTCTCAGAATTTAAAACACTTCCAATAGTCACTGTTTAATTGCAACCATTAAAGGCAAAATCTGTCAAAAGAGATAATTTACCTTAAAAAAAAAAAAATGAAACCTGTTTCAGTTTTTATACTTTTCTTGAATCATTTTGACAAGGCAAGGGTAAAAAATGGTGACATTTTTGAAAAACAAAAAAAGTCTTAAGCAGAAAGATGCACTTAGAGACACCACTTGCCTTGCTTATGTAAACTGTTCATCAACGGATTCCCCTCCATTCCCCACTGTGTTCCAACAGTGCTTTAAATCTCAGCTTGTTTTGTTGCAAGTGCCACATGACTTATAGCTTAGCAGTATTTGACTTTATGGTACATTAATACTGAGAGAAAAGATGTCAAGTTAGGTCCATCATGGAACTAGATAATTAGTTTTCTTGTACATAAGAATTGAATTTATAAATACAGTAATATCCAAAGGTAACAACATTGTGACAGAAAAAAAAAAAAAAAAGGAAACAATGGTTGGTTTTTTTGTTTGTTTTGTTAAGGTTTATTATTCATTATTTCCAAAAAGTTGAATTGCATAATAGCATTCTTGGAAAACTTTGAAATATATCTTAGAGACTATGAAAAAAACCAACATCCCTGGAAAAGGAAATAATCAAAGTGAGTAAAAAAGCAACAGAGTAAAAACTAGGTGCAAAAAATAGAAATAGTGAGAATAAAATAAAATTAAAAAAAAAAAAAAAGGAGAGGATTTTTCACCATTGCCAGTGAGAGGGTGTCGTCGGATCAGATGGCCGAGTCATGACATACACCAATATGGTTAAATCATGCTCATTTTATTACCCGAATAGCGACTTTCTTATACTTTTCGTAGCATGCGGAAGCAGCGCTATAATTGGTGGCACGGCCGGTGCATGCGGCCAGCACGCGCTAATTCTACTACGCTGATTGGGTCTGCATTACCCAGCACGCGTGATGCAAAGCATTCTGATATTGGTACTTAGTTTCTTCTGCTGCTTTCTTCCCATACTGGAGGAGCTGATTTTGCAAATTGCAACAGTGCCTTAGTTGCCTGTTTTTTACCCTCCAAGGTCAGTTCAATAACATTCCCGCAGAACCTCCCCGCATTCCTCCCTGTAGCTTGGGTTGCTCATTTTCAGCACATCATGGCCTCCCTGCTGTTTCAGAAAATCCTCAACAAAAGGGCAAATTTATCATGTTCAAACTGATCGGTAGGGAGAAAAAAAATAATTATGTACTGTGACAAACAAAGAAAAACTAGAAGAAAGACTGTCTGAGGTACAAACTTTCAAAATAAGACCAATAGAAGCTAAACGTGTGTAAGGCACTCAAAAGCTTTAAGCTGTTGAAAAGCATTTTGCAGAGCAGATTGCCATATTGTTTTGTTTCCAGAAAGGTGACTAGATTCTTTAAAATATGCATTCCAAATAATTATAGATGAATCAACCATAACAAAAGTCACTCTCGTGACACCCTTATTTCTTGGCACAATCCCACAAACTCTTTCCTTACCAGTTTTCACAAAATGAATGTCATCCATCTGAAGAAAAAAGAAGTGGCCCCACCTGAACTAAGAACCACTTTCAATCCTAACTGCTCCTTCAGCTCTAGTTCCCTTAGCTTAGTGAAGGTGCCAGGTACTATTATCAGCTTAAATTTCTTTTGTGCTGTGTCAGCCTAGTTTGTTTGCACTTTGTGTTTCCATTCTGCAGGGAGCCACAGCTCTCTAATAGTCAATCCTTAGTCAAGTGTGCAGCCAGTTGAGCAAGTGTAGCTGAAGTCCAGCATGGCTGATGAGTGATCTTCTGACTGAGCCTATAAGGAAAAAACGAACTATATACACAAAATAGAAGTGGGACTTGGCTATCCAGAAAACTGTAAATGCCTCTCCTTCTTCTTCCATGGCATCAAGCTTCTTAATTCTCCCACTTATTACATATATCAGTATTCATTAACTGTGTTCTTCAGAGATTTCCGCATTCCTAATTTATATGGGGTTTGCATAGCGCTTTGTGAGTGTGCCCTTCTTTTTCTTTGGCTGGATAATCTCATACACAAGTGAGTATTCAACTACAGTCTCTAAAAAGACAATTCACAGACCTGCCTCTGTAGTCCAGACCTGCCTGCTTCTGTATGCTTAAATTTCCGTCCTTTTCCTTCAGTTTTCTTTTGTGGCAGGCTATCTAAAACATGGCATGGTTAAAATACAATGTTTAGGTGTTTTCCCTTGAAGATAATGCTGTGATCTACCTTCATATGGATAGCTGCAGCATCCTTTGTCTATATTACCAAATTGAGGATATCTAAGTCTTAGGGAGGTTTGGTTTGGTTTGGTTTTGTTTTGTTTTGTTTTGTTTTGTTTTGTTTTAACATCAAACCACTCTCTACTGGACCCTGAACTGGTCCTGAGCTCTTTAACAACCTATTTTAAATCAAATTTTGTTAAATGCGGGTGGGACATATACTCAGAGTTAAATACAATTTCTCCTGTTTCGTAATTAACTTAACTCTTCTAATCTTAACTGCAGTTTTACCAGAAGTTAGTAAAAGGTGTTTTCTTGTGAATTATCATGATAATCTTTGGAAAACCAGGGAACAGACAAAAAAATTTCCATCCAAACTAATAAACTTATGTAAATAAAACAATTAATATCCATTTATGCAGCTTTCTTTTCCAAATATCAAAATTTAAAACCTGTGTTTCCCTTCTAAAAATATTTTTATCTGAAGTCTTTGATAAAATAATAACATCAGAATGATTGCTCTGTACCGTGAAGTACTCTAGTATTACAGTCATTCATGCTAGTGATAAAGCTTGTTCATGTTATTTATGTGAATACCCTTCTCTAAGATGCTATTTCTCTATCCAAAAAAAGGTTTTCCTTTACAAGAAAATCCTTTTGAAATGTCACATACCATAATGTGAAACACAGCTTAAAATCAAACAAAATAAACTGAATATGCAGAAAATAATCTTAAAAACAACAGCAACATTGTCCAACACACTCAGTCAAGACCAATACTGTAATACTGTGCCTGCTGCTACAGACAGACAATCCTTCAACTTCGTGTAATTTACTCACTTTTCTGCATTTTTTTTTTTTTTNNNNTCATTTTTTTTTTTTTTTTTTGGAAGATATTAGTATGGCAAAATTCCAGGAATTCTGTTTCTTGTTCCAGATGCTTCATGTCACTTTCTCTTCATACTTGATTTACATTTACAAAACCTTCATCTGCTGTACAGGTTCCTACGTGTCTATCATGAGTTGCTGCACCCACTGCTATTTCTTTCTAATGCAACAGAATTATCAAAACAGACTGAATAAAAATATGAAATAAAGTTTCCTCTACGACTTTCCTTAGTAATTTTCTCCCATCTCATCCACTTCCTAAAACTAGCTGCTAGTATACACTCAATACTTTGTCTTTTTCAAGAGTCTGTCCAGATATTTAGTTTTGTCAAGATTATAAAGTTTTCCCAGATCCATTGAAACAGGCGATACAATCAATCCTGAACTGTTGCACAATATGCTGAAAGGAAAAGGAGACAAGAAATCTGGATCTCTTTCCATTCACTTTTTTTTTTTTTCCTGGTGATCTCTCACATACCTCTGTTTCACAGTGGTGGGATTTAAAACTGCTTTTCTTTCTATACATGAGACATGCTTCTGTCTTGAAGAGTGACGGCCACAGTAGGAATATGAAAAATATGACAAATGAAGTGAAGGACAAGTAACCTAATACCAAACAATGTATTTGATATGTCTATCTACTAAGTCCACCACATAGCAAAGTCAGAGACAACGTAGTAGAAAGTTAATGAGCTAATAAGTACATCTTGTATTGACATTTCAAACAAAAGCATTAGTTTGAATCAATTTTTTTTTTCTTCTAGGGTTTTAAGCAAATAAATTTTAAATGCAGTTTTCAGTGAGAGCATTAATTCTTCTAAAGAACTATTATTTTTTCACTGGTTGCAGCAAAAGCTGGGCTCTGGCCAATGAAATGTTAACATAACTTATGAAAAGAGGGTTTTACAAGTAATTAAAGCTAATACTTACATCTCATTTCTCAAGTATATGTCAATGGGGTATCATTAGATGTAGTATGCAGAACAGGATAGAAGAAAGTAATGTGTATGTAGATGCGCTCATTAGCCAGAGAATTGACTGAACGTGAAAACCTGCTGATTTCAATGATATTCAATGGCATGCCTGCAAGTGGTAGAAACTGACAGCATATACCCAATCTAAAATGTAGGAAACAACTCAGTTGAAAAACTTGGTATGAAAAAGAACAGAAACAACACCCATCAAATGTTGACTGAATGTTACAGATTCAGTTCTTAGTGTTTCGCAGGCTTCTGAGCTATTCTTTCCCACTAAGCACCCTTCAGATCTGATTAAAGATAACCTCTTTATTTCTGTTTTGTAATCTTTTGTCTCCATATTTTCGACTGGCATAAAACACTGCAATCTTTTGCCAAAGAGTAAACTTCAAGTTTTTCTATATTATTGCATTTATTAGTTAGAATTTTGTCTACTGTATTAATTATGTGATTAAAAAAGAAAGGTAGATTATACAGGATAAAAAAAAAACCACCACTATTTGTTAAGTGACCTCAGTCATTTTCTTAGCTGAAAAATACACATACAAATTAACTTTTTTGTAACATTTCATAGGTATTGGCTCTCACAGCTCATTTTACTATTAAATATGCAGTTTTATATACTCAGCACAAATTATTGAGGAAAATTTTATTGCTCAAAGTCATTAAAAATGGGAAAATCTGAAACAAATTAAGTAATAAACCAAAATAAACTAAACAGAGGACAAATATTTCATAAGAAATGCATGCCTATAGCTTTCAGCAAATTCATATTTAAAATGTTCTGTGCCAGGTAATATCCTAATGCCATCCTGAGCAAGGGAACTTTTTTATATAAAAACCTTGTTATGTTACACTAATGAACTATGTGAATGTCAGCATGTTTACATAACTGATCATGCAAGCTGCGCTTGGGTGCCCAGTGACTGCCTGTTAAGTCAGTTCCTTCAACACTTTGATGTGAAGAAAGTTAAAAATGACAGCAGACAACACAGTTGCTTTAGGGTGAAAGATTTGAGAAGGATCAGGATAAATCTTTCTTGAAGCTAGAGATGAGCATATAGAAGACTATCTTTCCTTACATTAAAATTGTACTACAGAATTTTCATATCACTGATCACTTAAATAGAAGCAATGAGATAATACATCAATAGAGTTTAAATGATTAGACTTGAGTTTGGAAAATGGCTCTTTTTTTTTTTTTAACATAGTTTAAAAGATTTCGTTACAATAGTAAGGCTACAATTCAAGGCGCTTATCAGAATCATTAGAAATGAGCAGACTGGCATAACATTTTTTGTTTAACCCTGGCTGTTTCTTCAACTGGAATGATGAGATCTGACCAGTGGGAAATATTATCCTCCAGCCAGTCTCACAACTAGTTCCATTGTTCTTGTATTGGGACAACTGGGACTCTGTTACCACCAATGCTGCAATAGGTCAATTTAAAATCATACTTAATGCACACTATTAGATTGCATTTGTAAATGTAAATGTGCATTCAACTAGCATGGGACTAGGGTACCTATGTGAATTGCTCTGTCATCCACAAAGTGCCATGGTAAAGTTTAAATCAAGGTTCAGCACTGACTTTGGGCTTTCCATGACCAGTGAACCTCAGTAAGCACGCAGATTTGGTAGAGAAGACAGTAGCAAACACATATTTTCCAAAATCACTGTTTAATATGAAAAACTAATAGTTGGAGGGAGCATATGCATAAAGCATAAAATATTAACGCTTTGAAGAGAAAAAATGAGAAGCTGTACATGGGTAATGACGAGACAGCAGTAAGTCAAAGCAAGAGATGAGGCAGTGAAACAACTCCCCGCCTGCACACATTCTTCAACTACTCTAGGCAGCAAGTTCTTCTCCTTCTGACGTGTTATTACTTTTGCCAACAAATAAAACAAATTTTCTGTGTGTGTAAGCCCTCCCAGTGCATCATATGCTGCTGGGCAGGAGGGGGCTGCTGGACAAGAGCAGGGCCAGGGCATCGAGACCATGGACAATAGGGCACTCCCTTGCCTCCACGGGCCCTGAACAAGCACCAGGCAGCTGGGCTGGGTGGGTGGTAGGTCAGGGCAGCCCAGAGCGTTGTGCGCCTGGGTTGGTTGGTTGTCACAAGGCAGGGGACATATGTGCGAGACCCAAGGCTGAGCGCAGGCCCGGCTGCAGCGAGCCCCCAGCAGGTGCCAGGTGTGAGGGCCAGGGCCTCAGTGAAGCTCCAGGGTGAAGGAGGGAAGCTTCAGGTAGAAGCAGTGAGGAGTTTTATTTGTTTACCTTATTTAACAAGCAGCCATAGCTTCACTTATGATTCCAGGACGTTAGAAATGGTTTTACGTTTTTTAAAGTATTTCTGTTGGACAAGATTCAATATTCACCAGCCCATTCTTCCAATACTGCTGTTATTTTTCCTCATAACATTGCAACATAAGAGGGCAAGGCAGCTGTCATGTTCAGTAAATAAGTAGAGAGCGTTTTGATTGTTTACCTAAATATTACTGCATTTGTAGCACCATTACTTTCTGATAATGTTAAACAAGAGCTAAATATATGAAGTTGCTACTGTGTAGCACCCTTGGGGATATAGACATGGGAGTTTCTAAATGAAACTTCGAAAAATGTATGAACTCTTGTTTTATATTTTGCGGCTACACAGAAATGATTTCTTGTATATACATACAGAAATACTAACAATTCTGTGATACTGGAATATTCTCTTAAAACTAAATATTGAAAATAAGTCAAAAGAAATGTCAGCAGCTTGTTATAAATATCTATATTTTCTTCATGTCAGGAAAAGAAAGCTTCTCTTTTCTACCATTGTAGCTTTTTCTCTCTAAATAGAATACTAACTGTCTGCATTAATTAAGGGGATTATCCTATTCCTGTTCAAGCATTGGCAGCTCTTGTAATATGCTAAACCTTCGATGAGGCCCATCAGTTTTAATTGCAACATAACAGTGTAGTCTTTCCCTTAGTAACTAATTAGTTTTATTCATATAGACACCTTTCATCCATGCAGATAGAAAGAAGTAAAATGTGTATTTGAACCCATTTGTAGTCTTAAGGGCAGATTATTGTAAATAAACATTGCTTATCAGTTCAGTTTCTTCTATTTACTTAATTGGCTGGTGTTTGAAGAGCTGGAGTAGCATCAGTGCCGAACATGTGCTTTCCTAATTAATTACCTGTAATTTTAAACTTTCCAGTGCATAATTAAAGAGCTTGAATCTATATACTAATTTGAATTTCATACATTCTTATATTTCCATTCTGAAAGGATGTGTTTATGTTTGAGACATCAAATAGGCAACAAACAGTAAGTTTTAAAAAATATTGTATAATAACTTTGAAATTCCAAGAAACTGCCAGTCTTCATATTGCATTCCCTTCAGGGAGATGCCCAGCAGTCATGGCCAGCCCTCTACCACAAAGCATTGAAGAGGGAAAGAACAACTCCAATGGAATTTACCAATCCATGGGCCAAACAGACATCAAGCTTGTGTGTTTCACCAGGAGCCTCACTAAAAATGCAGAACTGCTCCCCTGGCCAAGGCTCTCTTCCATCTTTGCCTTCTAGGAGTGCATGATGAGGTAAATAGTGTATCTTTCTCCAACATATTTACTGATTTTTAAAGCAATACTGCAAAGACCTCCAAGCCATTCCAGCCCTTACTTCAAGGCTGTGGCTGGCAATGCTGATGAGGAAAGCCGCAGAGACACTCACCTTTTGTGGGAATGGGCAACAGAGGTCAGAGGACCTGAGGCAGCAGTAGGCAGAGGCTGCCTTGTATTAAAAACACTTGAATTTATCCTCTCTGCAGAGATATCCAGGCTAGAAATGATTTTTACTTTTTTAAATTTTTCTTCCCCAAGGAAGAGAAAAGAGAAGAGTAGCCCCAAAAGATGGAGGGTAAGATTCTCGGAGCAGGTGGGCAAAACCTGGGAAGGTGTACATCAGAGAGCAGAAAAGGCTTGTCTTTGTAAAACTGAGAAGCGACATTTTGAAAAGAAGTTGCAAAGGAGAAGTAAGGACAATGTCATTGAAGCTCTGGGGAAATACTCATGGGCAAATATTCTCTATTGATTTGTAAAAGTGTAGAGATTAAGAAAATTCTCAGAAAAAATATCTCAAAGGAAAAAGGCATTGCAAGGAAAGAATGGGTAGTAAGAAGGCAGGATCAAATGCTCTGATCGTCTAGGTTAGGATCCAAGAGCCCTGTGAAAGCCATGAACAGTTTCTGCTACAATGCAAAAAGATAAATGTGTTTTTTGGAACATACAGATTCACATCCTTCCTGTGGAGTAGATACTGGCTTTTCTGTACCTAGACAAATAATCTCACAAAGGAAAATGGGAGTATGAATAGCAAGCATGGAAAATAGCTGCACTAAGCAACTAATTCCAGCAGATGCTGTAAAGAACAGAGTGGTATCTACATCCCAGAAGAGCAATGGCTACTGACTCCCTTATGTTGTAGCTACGTAGGTAAATGAAGTGTGTCTAGGACCATTCACTTTCTGGCATTGATACCACATTCACACTATTAAATTAGTTATTATTCTCCAGAAGAGAGTGACTCTGTTCAAATTGTCTGTAAGAATAGTCACAGGCCCATGTAAACTCGTGAACTCCAGGAGCTGCTTGAATAAGTGTTAATTGTCCTGAGACAAAACTGTGCCAGAGATGCTTCACAGGCGTTTTTAATTTACTAGTATTGATGCAATCTTAGAGACTAACTTTCCTGTCTTTGGACAGTTTGGACATTTCCTTGTTCAGTGCAATTCAGAAATCTCAGTATTCCATAGATAATTCTTCTGATCTGTTGTATATAGAGTCTGGATATTCAGGCTGAAGATATTAATTCACTAAAGAGGTAGTGCAGCACCTGAAACCTTTTGTGAATGTAGCTTTTAATACCGTAGAAAACTATAGGATTAAGTAATGTCTGCGTATGTGGATGTGAAAGAGAAAGAGAGAGAGACAAAAAAAAATATGCGAGGGAGATTAGACTGACTGTGCCTAAATGATAGGGTAAGTACTTTTGCTGACTGCTAGATGCCTAATTTGCTTTTTGGATTTATCCCAAACATATTTAGGATAGAAAGTTCCATTACTTTTCAATCAAACTCATGTATTTAAGTGACTCAAGTATTTTTAGAAAATCCCATCAGAAATTTTCAGCAATTTTTAAAAACTTTCAGCTGCCTACCTCTGAGAAGAGTCTGTTCCAAATACAGATTATTAAAAAAGAGAAGATAGAGGAAATAATTCTCTTTTTTTTTTTTAACCCAGTCAGCAAAAGGGCATAAAATTTCAAACTTAGTATCACACCCTTGGAATGATTTCCAGTAGTGGTTACTGATTTAACAAATTAAGCATAACATTTATGATGTCTTAAAAGTAGAAAGATCTGCTTTTACAAGTATTAAAAAAATCAGCCCCTGAACAACAGGCCCTCTCATGCTTGGTACCCAGTTACTGAGGACTCAGATTTGGATTTGGAATTGTGCCATAACGCAATCCAAATAGGTTTAACCAATTGTAGAAACAGAACAGAAATCCTTAATGTTTGTTGAACTTGCTAGTTACTACTGCGTTTAGCATGGCTAAAAGAAGACTTCACTTACTTATATAAGTAATTTTGGACTTACTTGCTAAGACTTAAAAGAAATCTTTTGAAAAATTTTGTGTGAACATCTAAGAAATGAGAGAAGTATATATTCTTCCATTTGTTCACATAGAACTCCTACTAATTTCTAGACTATGTGACATGAATGGGATCTTAGTGATAAGCTAATTACTGATAAACTGTAATTCACAACAGACCTAACACAAAGCACAAGTTGTCTGGACTGTGAACATTTTAACTTACCTGTAGTCTTCACTCAGATGTTTTCCTTGTGTAAGATGTGATGTAATCAACAAAATTATAAATAACCTGACTGATATATGTGAGTCAAAGCAAAATGTCTAAATCTTCTTTTCAACAATTCTGTGAAAAAAAGAGACAGTAGGTTTAGTAGAAATTATTTTTAAAATCTTTAAATCATTGTCTGCCTGAGTGCTCTCCAACAGTGAACAATCTATCAAAAAAGAAATCAATACCTGGGGAAACCTGCAACTGCGTAATTCTATGAGATCAAAGGGAAGTTCAAGACTAATCTGTGCAATAAAATTCAAGCAGAACTAGGAGGCAATTCGGCCTTGATTTTGATTTGTTTAAGTTTTCTGATGGTAATCTGCTGTGCAAAGTACTAAATCATAAAATCATAGCTCAGTTCCATGGAGCTTGGCTAAGGCCACCAAAGGCTCTTTTAGACCCACTGAAAAGAAACTGGCACCTTCAAAGGGTGGCTTAAGCCACCTAAGTCCCATGGATGCTCTGAAGAGACCTATCTACAAAAATCAATTAAGCAGGGCCCTGGCTATGCATACAGCCTCAGTCAAATGCCTGAAGTTCAGTAAGTGAATCTGGGTTTGGAAGTTCTGTGGAGGATTTGGTATTCCTTTTTCATGAATACTAAAATTTCACAAATCTAGAAAGTCCATTTAGATTCTGGATCCTACTGTAAGTTCTGAGGTCCTTTCTGCTTGTCAGGCAGAACCATCTCCCAGGGACAATTGTTATCTTTCAGGAAAAAAAACACACACACACACACACACATTTTTACAGTCAAAAATATTAGTCTGCTGTTTACCCGTAGTGTTATGTCAGTTAACACCTGATACAGATGAAAAAGCAAAGAAAAAAACCTGAGAGATGAGAAATGAATTTTATCCCAACTGTTCTACAAACTTCAGGCACAGAAAGGATCTCTGTCTTTTAAATCGTAACAGTGTGAGAAGATAATTCCCTTAACACACAGTGTTTTCATGAAGAACTGCTTGAAAGATCATGGCATGGCTTTTCCATTTACCCTGCATCACTCTAGAGGGATGGCAGGAAGAAAAAAATCTTAATAATTGCTGAAATAAAGTCCGAGGCATTCTGTTTAAAGCCTAAAAGTGGAGGTTTCCATCTTAGTCGTAATTTTTGTCAGTGTTTGTGAGCTTCTCTGTTTCAAGCTTCACCTTGTTTCTATTTTTAGACATAATTGTTCTTTCCCGTTGGTGACTTAATAGCCTTCTTTTCGCTGAAAATAAAACCTTAACATTTGGCTGACCTTACTACTAGGTGTTAGGTAATGCTATTATAGATTCTGCCAGCCATTTCCAGAAATTTGTTTCCCATTGTGGATATTTTTTTAGAAGATGTACACCTTATCTTAGTCACAAGTTAAAAGATTCTGTTGTTGAGAGCTCTGTGGCAAAAGGTATTTCAGCTTTCCTCTAGCACTTTGTTCCTCATAGTTTTACGTATTTCCCTGAATATTATTTGTATGTACAATATCCACTGCTGTCCCCTCATCTACCAAGCCCGAGGTTTCATTGCAGCAGCTACTCCATTTGGTGTAAACTCTTCAGGCTGAGGAAAACTTTGAACCTCAACATTGCTATTTTGTAGGTGAATATACTAGGCATTCAGCTATCATGTAGAAGACAGTCATTTTAAGCACCTTTCTGTCAAGATGTGCGCTAAAACAAATTCTCCAGGGTATGGTCCCAGGTGATAGATTCCCCCATGGACCCTTTCTAGCCCCACAGAAGATTGCAGGTCTGGTTTCAGTCTTGCCTCCATCAGTTTAAACACAAAGATTAAACACTGCCCTTCTCAGCCTTCCCTGAGTCTTCACAACTTTCTGGGTGGCATAAATACCAGAGTCTATTTCAGGGACCAACCTTCCTAAACATTAGGGCCTAATGTATGTTGACCATAGTCACTAACTTGGCACACATATAGCAACCTGCCTCTTGAATCTTTGTAATCTTTAATGGTGAAACTCTAAAAGTAAGACATCAAGAAAACAGTCATTAACGCTTACATCAATCTTAATAGGTACTTCTCAAAATGTTTTATGAGAGTAGTGTTTTTCCTCCATAGAGGAAAACAACTGAAAGAAAAACATTTCCATTTACTAGATTTTTCAGGCAGATATCTTGGGCCAAGCATCCCACAGACAGAAGCAGCCAACAATGAAATAATTGCTTCCAAATTTACATAGGGGGTAACATAGGCAAACAGAAGTTAAAGCTAAAAATTTCAGACTTTACTCAGCTGTTCACTCTTTGAAAGCTATTTACCAACTGAGACTTTTCAGCTGTTGCTGTTGAAGGAAGCATTAAGCATTTGTATACGTAATGAGAACATTCAGTTACATTAGAAAGGATGTAAGATAAGTAAGGAATGTAAACTTTCACACCTCAGGGTACAACAGTAGCATTAACTGCCTGGGGTTGGCAAGTAATTTTCCTTATGGCAGGTTATTTCAAACTCTTAATTATAGGAAGTATAATTACTGACCCCTATCAGGAAGAGCTTAGTGGACAAATCGACTGCCCGTCTGAACCCTTAAGATATTTCACATCAGATTCAGAAACCATCCATTCATAATCGTGGAAGAATGCAGGAGAATTAAGGAAATGCATTTCTTTAATTACAGGCAGGTTAAAAAGTTAAGTAGTATAGTCCGATCTTAGATCCTGAGACATCACAGTTATAGAAAACTCAGGACTATTTGTGTGATTAACCCTTGTAATTAAATATATAAAACTATAGGGATTGCTAAAAAAATTCTGTCAATTGCTTCATTTATTCATTGAAAAGTTTTTAAGGAAAAAAAAAAACTGAGGGCGGTACATTTTAGCACCCAAAGAATGCAAAATTGAATTTTGACATTAAACAGAGGGATATAAGACACGGTTAGATGTTAAATAAAATGCTGAGACATTTGTGAGTGGGATGAGGAGATAGTACATGATGTGGTGGGTTAATATAGTTCCAATAAGTTATCAAAAGATAAACATTTTTTTAAAGTAAAGTTTCTGTCACTGTATAATCAGTACAACCTGATATTCAGATACAGCTGTGGCATTTTTTAAATATTCTATATCTTCATCTTTTTAGTTACTAATTGAATCAAAGATGAGTCTTTCATCCAATAACACTTTTAATAAATTTTAGTCAAGAAGATATCAGATGATGACATAGTTTGAGTATTGGCAAAATATTCAATGTAACATTCTGCTTAAAAGTCTCTTCATGTGTGGATACATAAACCAGCTTCTGCCTTATCTTTTATTTCAAAAACTAAAAACAAACAAACCCACAGCATTCAGTGGCATAACACATAATGCTAGAATGTCCATCACAGTCAACACACTATTTTTTTTTTTTGTTAGAAAACACTGAATTACACTAGATGATACTAAGTTTGAAATTGTGGCACTAGATTTAATAATCTGCGTATGGACTTCACACAAAGGAATTACTGAAAAGGAGTACAGATGCAGGGATTAGGATGTTAGTTCTGCTATCTGAGGTTCCTGGTCTATCGCCTAAACCACAGACATGGTTTCTTTGCAGCCTTTGTCCTCCAGTTTTCTTCAAGAGCTGGAATTAATTTATGCACAACAGCACAGCTCTCACTGCACTATGATGGAGGGTTAAGCTGTCTACTTGGAATTTTGGTTTTCACAGATCTTTTTCTTTCACTTAGATTTGTATTCCATATCTCAAATCGTGCATTTATACATTAATCGTACAAGACACTGAATGACAGTGAATGATGGACAGTCTTGCCATTAGGAAGGTAGACTGTGGTCCAGGAAATCCTGGTTCTTTTCCAAATTGGTTGTGATTATCTTATATGACCTCAGACAAGATGCTTAATAGACCGTGATAAGAAATACTGGTATGGGGAGGAAGAGAATAGTAATTTCCTTGATCATAATAGTAAGGATAGTAAAATATTCTGGAGAGGATTATTCCATACTATAGCACAAAACCAAAGGATCACTAAAGTGTCACAAAAGCATGCAGGTTCATCAGCTTCTAGAATCCTGACCAAGACACCTACAAAATTATGCCTCTGACAGCTATTTTACTTGTAATATGCTGAAAGAGGAAGTGTTCAGAGCTCTGCCTCATTATAGTGTGGAAAACAAATCTAAATGAATGAAAAGATTTGTGAAAACCAAAATTCTGCATAGCAGCTGATGTCTGTCATCACTTGCTTTACTATGTTAGTTTCAGTTTGTATGTCTTAGATGTGATCTTTGAAGTCTGATAAGTGTTATTTCATTAGTGTTACTGCTTGAAGAGCTACGCCATGTTAATAGAATCATAGAATATCCTGAGTTGGAAGAGGCGCACAAGGATCATTGAGTCCAACTCCTGGATCCACATAGGACCACCCAAAAAACAAACCATATATCTTGGTGTTGTTCAATAGAGTGTTGTCCAAACATTTCTTGAACTCTGGCAGGCTTAGTGTCATGACCACTTCCCTGGGCAGCCTGTTCCAGTGCCCGAACAACCCTCTTAGTGAAGAACCTTTTCCTAATATCCAATCTGAACCTCCCCTGTTGCAGCTTCATGCTGTTCCCTCAGGTCCTATCACTGGTCACCAGAGAGAAGAGATCAGCACCTGCTCCTCCACTCCCCTCGTGAGGAAGCTGTAGGCTGCCATGAGGTCTGCTCTCAGTCTCTTCTAGGCTGAACAAACCAAGTGACTTCAACTGGTCCTCATACGTCTTCCCCTCTGGACCCTTCACCATCTTTGTAGCCCTCCTTTGGACACTCTCTAATAGTTTCGTGTCCTTCTTATACTGCGGTGCCCAAAACCACACACAGTGCTCGAGGTGAGGCCTCACCAGAGCAGAGCAGGACAATCCCTTCCCTTGACTGGACAGCAATGCCGTGCCTGATGCACCCCAGGGTATGGTTGGCCCTCCTGGCTGCCAGGGCATGCTGCTGGTTCATGTTCAACTTGCCGTTGACAAGAACCCCCCAGATCCCTTTCTGTGGGGCTGCTCTCCAGCCTCTTGTCCCCCAGTCTGTACGTGTAGCCAGGGTTGCCCCTTCCCAGGTGCGGAATCCTGCACTTGCTCCTCTTTAACTTCAGATTACTGGTGATTGCCCAGCCCTCCAATTTGTCAAGATCTCTCTGGAAGGCCTCTCTGCCCTCGAGGGAGTCAACAGCTCCTCCTAATTTAATGTCATATGCAAACTTAGTATACCTTCTAGTCCTGCATCCAAGTCACTTATGAAAACATTAAATAGAACTGGCCATAAAATGGATCCCTGCAGAACCCCACTAGTGACTGGCCACAAGCCTGATATAACCCCATTTACTATAAGCCTTTGAGCCCTTGTATTTATCTAGCTGCATGCTGAACATTTTGTCCAGAAGAATACTGTGAGAAGCAGTATTGAAAGCTTTGCTGAAATCCAAAAAGATTACATCCGCTGGCTTCCCTTGGTCAACTAGGTGGGTAACCTTGTCATAAAAGGAAATAAAGTTCATTAAACAGAACTTTTCCCTTGTGAACCCATGTTGGCCGTGACCAACCACTGCATTGTCTTTCAGGTGTTTTCTGATAACTCCCAGAATAATTTTCTCCATAATTTTACCAGGCACTGAAGTGAAACTGACAGATCTGTAATTACCAGGGTCTTCTTTCTTGCCCTTCTTGAAAATTGGGACAATATTTGCCAGCTTCCAGTCAACTGGGACCTCTCTAGATTCCCAAGACCATTGAAAAATAACTGAGGTCCCACGATGATATCAGCCAGCTCTCTGAGTACCCTGAGATGAAACTCATAGGGCCCCATAGACTTACATGCATCCAGCTGGAGCAGCAAATCCCACACAAGTTCGGGGGTGGCTGGGAGTTTATCATTACCACAGTCATAGTCCTCCAACTCAGGGCTGTGGGGTTCCCAGGGCCCATCATCAGTGTTAAAGACAGAGGTAAAGAAGGCATTAAATGTCTATGTTTGTCTACATCCCTATTTGTGTGATGACCATCCTCATCAAGTCATGGACCAATGTTATCTCTGGTCCTCCTTTTGCTGTTAACTTGTTATAAAAAGCCCTTTTTGTTGTCCCCCACAGTACTGGCCAGCTTCAACTCTAATTGAGCTTTGGCCACACAAATTTTCTCCCTACAAAGGCAAACAGCATCTCTGTAGTCCTCCCGTGTTGCCCGACCTCACTTTCAGAGTCCATACACTTTCTTTTTCTGCCTAAGCTCTAGAAGAAGATCCCTGCTCAGCCAAGTTGACCTCCTGCCCAACCTGCTCAACTTCTGACGTTTTGGAATTGCCTGCTCCTGTGCTCCTAAGGGGTGATACCTAAAAAGTGACCAGTACTGATGGACCCCAACACCTTCAAAAGCAGTTTCCCAGGGGACCTTACTAGCTAGTTCCCTGAGCAGCCTGATGTTACAGTAAACTGTTTACTGAAGCACTATCTATTTTCTTGACTTTGCCTTTTTTTTCTTTGGATGGTTCTGCACTAAGTTCTCCACTTTGCGAAGGTTTCAGCCCTGAACAAGTATTTCATTGTGCAAGCCATGATAGGTTGATAGTCTTCATGGTGCATTATCTAGGTAAGTCATGTTAAAAGATTAGATGGAAGAAAGGGAGCTCACCCCTTCTTCTTCTGGTGAGTGTTTCTTTGTCACAGGGAATTCTGTACTCATACTTAAGAATCCCAATTTGTATTAGGTTGATCATTCATTCATTGCACTTGCTTTCCACTTTCTCAATTGTTTTATAGTGTTTTTTCGTTTGTTTGTTTTCCAGCTTTCTTCCTGAGGCTTTGATGTTTACACATTGCTGAGGTGTATAGGTTTGCCCTGTTATTCCATCAGATGCAGTTGCTTGTGTCTGCTAAGAGTAATGATGCCTCATCAGCTTGCTCTACAAGTGAAGTCTGGAACTTAGAGGTAGATGCAATTCCATTCATTCATACAAGGGGTATTTATGTGGCTTCTCATAGAGAAAAAAAAAAAAAAAAAGATTTAAAATATCATAGCAGCTTATCATTTCTCAATGTCCTACAACTCCCTTGTGCCCATTCTTATATACCTCCTATGAACCCAATTCCTTATTGTGCTGCGGACATGAGCCAGCACCAAAATGCCAGAAAGCCTGTGGTTGAAGAGGAAGGATGCTGACTTAGAAGCATCCTTCATAACCTGAATCCATGAAACTTTTGTTACTGATTTCATTAATGCCAGAACAGGCATGTGTTTCATATCTGGAGGCTGAAAACTGTATATCAGTAATACCTTTTAAAATGTGGTTGTGTGTTATTGCTGCCACTTGGTCCTTTTGGCTTTTGGCAATATGGTCTGTTCTTCATGTTCTGGATAATGAATAATCTGTTACATATCTTACTCAAATCAGTAACGTTCAGATTATTCTGTCACTGAGCTATTTCCACTCAGCTAGTTATGTGGTGATATAAAATGTCATGTACATTAATTTGATACCAATGTGTAGCAAAATGGTTTCCTTTACAGGAATCAAGTTTCTTCTTAGATACTTTTTACAAGAAAGTGTTACTTGAGGCTACTGTAATATTGTTAGGATTGCAGGTACCAAGTCTTATAAATATAAAGGAAGTAGATACTAATGCAACTGTCTTCCTGCCCACCATCAAAGACACCACCAAGTTTACCAATCACAGAATACCTAATCACAGAACACATAAAAGAGCTGACATGGATCTCAAGGTCTAGTTCAGTCTGTCTTCCTGTCTCAAATTACAGACAGTCCTGATAAATATTTGTCTAAGCAATTTTAAAAATCTTGCAATAAAAAATAATCTAATCCAATGATTTATTATTATTAAAATTCATGTTTCTTTCTCCATGTCTAGCCCAACAGACTTATTGTTGCATTTTATGTCCCATACGTCCCCTCCTGTATATGACAGACTTAGAGAATCGATAATTCTCTTCCACTTGACAACAACCTTTTATGATTTTGAAGACTTTCTGCCTCAGGCTGTCCAGAATAGATAAACACAAGTCCTCCCAACATTTCTCATAGGTCATATTTTTCTGATTTCTTTTTTGTTGCTTCCCTCTGAAGACTCCTGTTGTCCCTCATTTTTCCTGAATCCGGTTCCCAAAATCAGACTGCAGATGAATGAAGCCGAAATACTGTCTTCTGAATTTATAGACTGTACTGCTGTTTACGAAGTGTGTATTTTCCTTACTCTTAGCAGCATATTATTGGTTCATGCTCAACTACAATCCAAATTTTGTTTTAACCTAATCCAGCATGTGCATTGGTAATTATTCAATCAGACTCTCTGCTCATCATTACTGAATTCAGATTACTGCAGTCTAATACCATTCTCCAAAATGACGGCAGATATTTCTACCATTGTAACATCTTCAAACTTAACAGACATATTCTTTAGTCCATCATTTACATATATATGTATGTGTAGGTATATGTATATCCTATATATAAACCCTATATTTATATATATCCATACAAATTCATAAATATTTATAAATATATATATGCAAATATAGATTAACAAATATGCCTTGAGGCATATCACAGTTGAATTCTTGGGACGTTTAAACTTTCATAGCTTGTACAAGGTTATACGTGAGACCACAGATGGCTTTGGCGTCACCTGGATGTACAAGCCCCCAGGGTTGCAGCCCATATCAGTTGCTGATACAGATAACCCCACCCTCCAATCCAAGGATCCCTCCAGTAACTAGGCTCAGACACCCCGTCCATCCAGTAGCTGGGCCTGGATACTCACTCTCCCCTCCTGCACACAGATATTCACAGAAATGGGTCTCTGAATCAACCCACGGTCTCCTCAGCAGCTGGCTGGGATTCTATGGTCCCTCTGCTAGCTCCTGGGGACACTAGGATTCAGGATACAGGGTAAACTGGGTGCCTAGTGCTCTTCCTTTACACAACATGAATAGAAAATAAATAATCAAGAAAAGAACTGAGGAACAAAAGCCTTTGTTATTGTTGACAGCTCTCTGACTCTACTTTTGCAGAATACATACCAGTGAACCAGAAGAGCCAACAGAATTTTCCAGCTTGTCAATATATGCAAAGAACATCAGCCCAGCTCAAGAGAAGGAGGACGGAGGGAGTGAAACAGTGGAAGGGAAGGAAATAAACCTGAACAATTGAGAGAAATAAAGCTGATCTAATCTGTTCTTGTTCTGCTCCTTTTTATGTTTGCCTCTTTCTTTCTCCTTTCATGGATATGTGTTAGTATCTTTGTCACCAAAATTAATTATCATTGTGGTAAATTTCTTGTACTCATTTCAATTTTCTTAGTTAATCTGGAAAAAAAAAAAAGATTGAAAACTACTGTTTGCAATCACCCTACACCAATCAAAATAATTGTGAATTTACTGCAATTAAGGCCCAAACAATCTGCACTAGTTTTAATTAAGATGGGTTCAGAGACCAATGGAACAGCTTTATGGAACAAAGATGATGGGACGCATAGACAGTAAAGAGTTCAGAGAATGTACAGGGCTGGAGCATTTAAGACAGTCAGTAAAACAGAGTTCTCACTGTGATTGAACCTATTGTCTACCTGTTACACAGTTAGATATGTGACTTCAAAGAGCTATAGATTATTTTCATCTTGTCTGAAGTTCTGATAATTGCATGATTTTAGCTGAAATGTTTAAAGACTTTTTGTGTGATCTGTTAAATTTTTTAAGTACTATCCTATCTGAAGTAAAATTCAATAAATATGAAAATAAGCTGGTTCATTAATCTGCAGCTGAAAATGTGTCATTTTTCAAGTTCTCTTCACTTATAACACATAGAAGGTTTACTGCACATTCAAAGAGTGTATTTACATTATGTATTTATAGTATTAATTGTATAGTGTTTATATATTAATTGCATATTTTCAAATAAATGTGGCAATCAGTACTAACAATGATTTACTATACTTGAGAAATGAATGAAGATATTCAGATACTGCAATATAATTGGTATATACTTTGACTGGATGTCTACTTCAGCCAGATATACAAGGAAAGTTGACATAAGCAGTCCCAAAAGAGACATTAAAAATAGGTAAAATGTACTCAGTTTAATAACAAATGCAAGCTGCATTAAAAGAAAACAAAAATCTCATCAGCGTTCTGACAAAATGTTATAACACATATGATTAACTTTTCAGCTACAGAAGTACTGATTCTTCAGTATTAGAAATTATAGCACAATCCAAAGCATATTATGTGTAGATGTAGGGTTTTTTTCATATACAATCAATAATAATAACAAAGGATCTGTTCAGTTACTAAAGAAACAAGCTGAATGCAAAAGATTAAAATATTTTATTGAAGCTTTTAATAATTTCTTATCCAGAGAAGCACAGGTACAGACATAACAACTCAAGCATTTTACTGCTCCCAGAAAAATTGAACATTCAAACCCTCTACAACCAATGCGTAATTATTTCAAACCAAATAATGCACAATGAACTACTGTTTGAGATTAAAAAACAAACAAACAAACCAACCAACCAACATTTTACACTTAAGGTGACATTTTAACATGAAGATATTGCATGTGTTAGCTGATATGATACCTGATGCTAAAGCACCCTTGGCTAAGCTTTTACAGGTGGTGGTATAACCACTGCACCTCTTGCTGGCTAAACTTCACTTCAGTGTTTTTCCATCTGAACATTTAGGTCACTCTTGCTCTCTCTGGAGTGGTTTGCGCTCTGGAGGTAGCCTTGGCTGTAACTTCTGCCAGCGCTTTGGAGGCCAGAGGATATGAGTAGCACGAGCATGTAGAAGTCCAAGAGAAACCTGTACCCAAAATATAAACCAGAGAGATTATTAAATACTACAAATTAAATAAAGCCTGGGAGATATATCAACTACATGATGACTTGTTAGAGCAATGAAAGAATACAAAGCAGAGAACTTCTCACACATGTAATGAGAGAAAAACTGCTTCAGTGACGTTTTCTTTTTTGTTGATAAAACATTTTGTAGAACCCTAAACAACTTGCTGAAATGCATTGTTTATAACAAAGAAGAACCAGGAACATTTTTTCAGGTTCAAGAAGCAGCAGCTGGTCAAAACAGGTGATTACTTATTCTGGGTATGGCAGAGAAAGGTTCAACTATCTATTCTGGATAAGTTAAACAGAACCTGCATCTCAGGTTTGAGCTACATGCATTAACGACACCAGAATGTTGCCTTTTCTCAAACATGCTGTACTTTCTGCTTATCTCTGTCTTCCAAAACTCCATTTTCTCTCAAACCAAAAACGGAAATTACTGTGAATTGTAAATATTTCCCTAGGATGAAAATGTATTTCTGGCAGAATTATTTGAAATACATTCACAAATCAAAGATTTTTGAAGTTCTAGGGCTACTTACAGTTCATTCATATGTTTTGTAAATGTTTTACATTTTATTATTTGTTAATGTGTTATTTCAACAATTTTGCTTTACTAATGCTTTAATTCAGTAAACTAAAATAAAAGTCAATGCTTATATTGCTTTCAAATGAATCTCTCACAAGTGGCATGGTTTAGAAAACTGAATGGCTTAGGAAACCTCAAGAAAATAATAAACAAGGCTCTTTTCAATCATGCCAACACTGAGAATTTTTGAGAATAGAACTGTCACATTTTCAGGTTGGGATAATAAGACAGGCCTTCAATGTCCATACTTAACATGGAAATTAAGTAATATGGTATGCAGTTAATCTCACTCAATTTGAAATGCCTGAAGGATAGGTTTCTGCATCTTAAAGTATTTGTTTAGACTCCTTCTGAACAACGTAATGAGTAATAAGCTTCCCACCTTAAAGTATCCAGTGCTAATAGAAAAGTTACAAACAAGAAGAAAACATGATTAGAAATATTGGAATGTCTCTACATGTGAAAAGATGAAATAATTTAGACTTCTGAACAGACAACAACAATTTTTTAAATGGCATGTGGAAAGAATGCATAGGCCTTATTTGTCTGTTATGTTATCATTTCTCATAAGAATGAGGAAACATCAGATGACATTTTCTTAAAGAATTTTTAAAGCCAAGAAAAAGGAAATGCTTCTTCAGAGTGTGCACAATTACATCATACTTGCATATGCTATACAGGATACTGAAGAGAACAGAATAGAATAACAAACTGGTTCAGAAAATAATAACAGAAGCAAAGTCCATCACACATAATTGAAAAAACAATTTAACAGTGTAGTCTCTATACTCCAGATTAGGAAACACTGAGGGAAAAATTATGCACTTGCTTTGTTCTTATGTTCTAATGATCTGGTATTGGCTGTTGTGAGAGCCAGAAGTTAAATGGACTTCTGGTTTGAACCTGCACAATCCTGCTTAAATTTTTATGTAAACTCTGTTCTTCAATTCCGTTCCTTTCTCATCACAAAAAAAAACAGTGATTTCAGTAAGCAGGTAATTCAGCATTTTATGCAAATGGACAGCAAATAGGCCCCTAGGAATATCTTCAGCTAATTTTCTTGATTTAATTTCATAGGATTAATGTATATTCACCAGTCTCTCTCTGCTACATAATCAAATCAGTGAAGCTGAAGTGGTCTATATCTAATACCATATTCTGCAGCTTGATGAAGCAGGTACTGAATTACTTGAATATAATTTGGTTACTTAATAACCCACAATATCTAAAAGAATCTGAAGTAGATCACTGAAATCACAGTCTAACATTGTATTTCACTTGCTTGGTCCCTTGCAAGGATCACTTATTTCCCTCATCTATTGCCTCTTTTTCCTACACTTAAGCAAAGGACGATATATATCCAGGCTGCTAAGTGACAATTCCTTTTTGATAGGATTTAGCTACATTTTTTTTTTTAAGTTTTGACATATTTCTGTGTAGTTTGTTGGATATTTATAGAATTCACAATATCCTTTATCTTAATTATTCCATAAAGCAGTCTGCAAATGTAGTATTACCGCGGGAATTTGTTCTCTGAATATACAGCATGATGGCACACACATTACAAGCTGGTGTCAAAATATAAAACTACTGCAAACTCCACTACTGCATATAAAATGAGACAGCATTAGTAAAGAGAAAAATATTAAAATACTCTTTTCAAACACAAATAACATCTCATTTTCAAAGCTCTGTGTTTTTCTCAGTGCATTGCTTGTTACTGATGTAGGAGGTCTGCACACAGACTGAGAATACAATAAATGAATCAAAACTTGTTTGAAGCTCAGACTGGGAATAATTTTGCCCAGAGGATTACTTCTACTGACCATCATCTGACTTGAAACTAATAAAGAAATATCCTTCCCATAAACCTGATTTACAGGACAACATGATGTGTTAAAAAGGAAAAACGGGTATTATAGGGTTATGGAAGTCTTTACTAAATAACAGATGACACTGATGCTATAGGGCCTCTTTTATAATAACTTAAAGGCTCACTTTAAAAGCACCTTGCTGTCTGACTTCTGCAAGGAACCTTAATAACTTTTGTCCATTGCCTATTATTATTCTGTAGTTACCACAGCAGCCATGAATTTCACTGAGGAAGAACAGAATAGTTCACAGAGAACAACCTGCCCTTGTAAATGGGTTTACCCTCATCAAGGTTAGATGCGGACAGAGAGTGAACAGAGAGGATGCACTTTCTGCCACTACTGTGAAATACTGAAATAATCTATTAAAAGATTCATCAATTCCCTTATAGACAATACTTCTCTTTACTTAGTAAAATAAGTTTACCCCCTTGAAACACCGTTTTAGCTGTAAGAAAAATTAATCCTTTCCATGCAAAAACTCTTTGAGGAATGTATTTCATTTACAAACATGACCAAGAGATATCATCAATCTAAATAGTTGATTCTTATTTCTACTGTATGATCTATTTATTATTCTTGCTGTAGCAACAACAGATGTTATTCTGAACTGAATCCATATTGCTATCCCTAACCCGAGCTGTTTAGGCATTACTTCTATGCTGGTGCGGTTTAATATTTGAATATATAATTGAGAAGTCTTTTTCTAAGACAAATTTTATCTGCAAAACAAGTTTTGAGTGAATAATACTGTTTTGACACTGTTACTGTGATAAAAGCATATTTCCTCGAAGCCTGCTTGTTGTTACTATGTTAGTTGTGTGGAGACTGATTAGTTTTGGCACTGCATAAGGGAAAGATAAGCCTAAGCTTGATAGTGCTATTGGCAGTGGTATTTACATATTTTTTTTCTCATTCTGTCCTAACAGGTTAGGATAAATGCACCTCTATTGGTATAGAGGCTTACATTACTTCCCCTGCTTCCAAAATATGTCATTTTAAAACTCTCATTGATTTACAGACTGTACTCTCCACCTCTTCTTGTCTGTTTGCTATTTGAAATCTTCACTCTCTCTTAGCATGATGCCTTTTCTAATCTCCAGTCACAATGGGAAAAAGCAGCATTGAGACTGTGTGAGAATCCTGTGGAGCAGTAGCATGCAGTGGTGCACACCATCTATGGAATCCAGGTCCTCAGTCCATATTTCAACAAAAGGAAAATTCCAGATAAGAATGTGACCTTAACAATGGTATTCTCAGCTTTCTCAGGATTTGTGAAGTCCACCCAAACTGTGATATCACTTTAGGTTAGGAGCATTCCCCAGAGATTTCTCTTTGCTTCTTTTCTCCTTGAACCTTTGGTGATTTGGATCTAGTTTAAACAGCCAAGACTTCAAATTCTGTAACAACACTAAACCAGGAAAGTACAGCAGCGCTGAATATAACCTGAGAAAGAGCAATGCAGAACCAAAAGAATAGGCATGTACAACCTCTTCTAAATCTAGACTTCGTAAGCTGTCAATTTGCTAATTAGAAGTAATAAGACAAAAAGACAAAAAGCAATGCAAGAATGTTTGTTCAGCTGTTGTTTTAGCCCTATAAGCCAGTATTGCCATTGCTAGTAACAAGCTGCAGATCTTATACTAGCTCTGAAAGGCCTTGCAACTTATTTCTCAGGCTTTGTTTGAACTTTCCTTGCCTGCCTAGAGTTTTGATTTAGCTTGTTCAGCTGCAACATTTTTTCTAATGATCAGGTAGCTATTGCCTAATTTGTTACAGTTTTGCTTATATTGCTTATTTTCATTTATATTTCCTTATGTTTGCATAATCTTTTAGTATAGCTATATTTTTTATATATATAGCAAAAAGTAATTATTCTACGTAGAATGAAATATTTATTACCTTAACGTAATTATGAGGATTACATGACTACAGGTTAATAAGAAATGGGCACAGGATGACACTGAAGACTGCAGGCTTAAAAACAGCTCAGCAATGGTCACTTAAAAAGTACCTGAATGGGGAGCTGCACAAAAAGGTTTTAAGGCTATCAAAGAGAACATAGAGTTCAGAAGAACAAGGAGCATACTAACATATATAAAACATACAATGTATAATAAATACAGATAAAAAGAAGTTGCCGATCAGTGAAGAAAGAACAAGGCAAAAAAAAATATGTCAGCAAATTTGTTAAATTAGTCCCAAAAGAGTGAGGAAGAAGAAATCATCAACGTCACAGTCCTCGTGGTGAAGAATTCAGGATGCCCACAGAACTTGCTAAAACACCCTTTTCCCTTCTTTTTGAGGAGGACAGATGCTCCAAAAAGTATAATATAACATAAGAAATCTTGGAATATCTAGATCTAACACAGGAAAATAATAATAAGCAAAAGGATAGGAAGATAATAATAAAGCACAGCAGCAATCCTTAATATTGAATCAACACATCAATCCTTTCTGAAGATGTACTTGAATAAGTACTTGCATACAAATATACTTCTGAAGAAAGGAATACTTCTTAAAAATACTGTCTTAAAATGACCTTGTTTCATCATGTTTAAGCCTAGAAAAAAAAATCAGTATTTTGTATTTTGTCTCCTGGTCCCATTACTAAATGTTTAAATTGTGCAAACCCTTTAAATATCACTGGAAGAGAACAATAATAGCCACCTAACAAACTACAAACAGAAATAAATTAAAGGTGCCACAGATTATAACCTGTCTACTTGAGAAATTTCATCGACTACTAGAAAATCACAATTTTTAAGGCATATATCAGCCTCTGGTTTTAGGAGTCACTTTTGCTTTAGTCTCATGTGCTGTTCTAGCAGCATTCCACAGGCCTTCCAAAAGCCATGGACAATGATAAACATGCAAATACAGAAATTAAAGTACTCTCAAGTCAAAAAGAAAATAATTTTGATCACAGTGTTTTAAATTATGCTTTCTATTCTCTGAAGTACTATATTCTCACTACATTTTTGTTGTTGTTCATATGCACATTAGCAAAGAATCTTTATATACAGCCTCTCACATGCTCAGCTCTATGGAACATCAGCTGTACTTAAAATTTTCTTCTAAAATGTTCTGTTTCATAACACAAAATCATTCGGGATGGTGTTGGGGGGAATTCTGTAGCAGCAGAGTTTTATTCAGACTGCATTTTGCTGACTGGATACTTGCTACTCCCCACAGAGGTTCTGAAAGGTGCCCATGCACAGTAGGTGAAAAATCCCCTAATACAGAGATATCCAGGGAGATTTATAGATGGCATCATTTCAGCAAACACACAGATTTAATGAATTTTTCCAGATCTAGCAGTTCTTAGCCCTGCTACCTACATCCTATTAGCCAATTAACTGTAGCTTGACTATACTCAAATTCTGGAAGACTGCAAATGCCAAATTTGTGTGGAGGTTGAAAACTGTCTCCAAAGGGATGAGGTTAATGAGAAAGGAGAGAAAAACATTCCTGACTATTTAAGCCCCCAAAATCTCAAAGAAAACCTCAGGATAGAAATACCTAGGCAACTATGCAGTGTTCCAGCTATAATACTATACAAAAATATATAGTGTGGGAGAGCTATCTGTGTCAAATTAGATTGCTTGTCTTTAAGAAAGGTTGTTACACTGGGTTTTGATATTAGATCGTAGGTGTAAAATGGTCTCACAGAGAATTCTCCCAGTAAATTAGTCTCTTCAGAAAATCCATACTTTAATAGAAAGTAAACATGACTGCTATTACATTTCATCTTCTGTACATGGCTGAACTTTGAAACAACTGGTATCAAGTGCAGTAGCAGGAAAAAAAGGCTCAATAAAAATAAAATCCTGTGGATTACAGTAAAATCCCAGATAAACCAATTCTTCTAGTAGAAGTACCTGGGATAATGAACAATGGCAGAAGAAACAAATATCCTTGACCTCCTTCTTTTATAAATGTAAGAATCGCAGAAACATGAGAATCAATAAATTATTTTGTAAATAAAACAGATTTTCTTTAACTTACATCAGCTCACTGAAGGTTAGCAAAACAAGATGCTAACTAGCTCGAATACAAAGAAAATAAAGTGATAGATTCCTTTCAGCTACATAGCAAAATACTAGCATGTTCATCATTCTTTCTTCTCGTCCCTGAACAAATCAGACCTAATGGAGCCATACAGATCTAGTGACAAAGAAAAGAATGCAGCACATTAATTTTGCTAGTAAGTGTTCCATTACAGTTCCATCAGTTTGATAGCTGAAGCAGCAGCTCCAGCTATAGATAAAACATCCCATATGCGTTTTCTTTCACAGAGCTATTGTATAATCAGTAAAGGTCCTTATCCAAGTTATCAAATTCAGAACTGTTAATTTAGATAGAAAATATATTATAAAAGTATCTGAAAGTACATAAATCACATTGTGACAAAAATTTCTTCTTGAGAAAGTTTTAAACAGTGAAAATTGTGACACTAAAGTGACATTCAGAAGTGATGCACACGTACTACATGTCTATGCATAGACATAATCACAAAATAAGACATGAAAAAGAGGAATATGTTTCAAACGCGGTGGATGATTCCAAGAATGAATAAAGTTTGCAAGTTAGTACAGAATATTTGTCTGAAATTAGTATAACAATTGTGACTGCTCTGATACAACATGGTTTTGCAATTTAAGCTATTCATATCAGAAGAGGTAAGCACAGTCACTGTATTGTAATAAAAGCTCAGGTTATTGATTGAATTGAAAAAATGTAATGTACTAAATATCAAAATAACTGGATTGCGCTCTCTGTTGTTCAATCATGTCTACATGACTACCTTAAGCCCTAAGTTACAAAAGAGATAAAGGAATGAAATGATCACTGGAAATAGAATATTTTTCACATATTAGATCTTTCTAAAGTTATCCATGCAGATAGAAACTGGTTAACCTTGAACTATGATTAACATTCATAAAAGTAGTGTAGATGTAAAAGAATTCAGTATTACGTAGTGTATTATTCAGTTTATTACGTAGTGTATTATTCAGTTTGTGAAGAAATCAGCTGTCAATGTCATTGACTAAATTAAACATAGTAGCGGGTTTGGTAAAAATATTGTATGAGCTGAGTTCTGTCTCAGTGCATTTTCTTGGAATTGTCAAGGATATATTATTCAAAGGGACGCCACAGCTAATTAAATTCTTTGTTCCTTCCTAGCTTTTTCTTCTGTGTTTTCTAAAGAAATATTTTTAAAATGTTAATGTATAACAGAGTGCTACTAGTATTTTACCTTCAGTAAGTATAGCATTCTTACAAATTATTCTTTCTTGCTTATGATTAACAGAACCATTATGCTAAATAGGTCTACAAAAAGATTTACAAACCAATCTATTATTTATTTTAGATTTCTAGTTACAAAAATGGTGAAAGAAATTGCTTAGTGCACAGTATGACATGCTTTGCATGCTGCTTATACATAAATATCATTTAATAGTTAAAAAAGCTTTTTAATATTTCACTGAGTGAAGCACAAAATTCATAGACTAAATAGGATTGCAACTAAGTCATGCAACTCAACAGAAGAACATGTACTAATAGCATTCATGAAAGAGCCCCACATTAAAAAGCAGTAATATATTTGCAATTCAATATTTTAAAGAATTGATAAATTAAGTGGCAGGAAACAATTTTCATAACACATTTATTATCCTCACATAGAAAGCATTAGCTATATCCCAAATCTGTGCATATTAATTATTCAGGAATACATGAAAGCCTTCAATGTGAATTCCTATTCAGCAACGCATTGTGTCAGTGCCAACGGAGTCAGAAGAATGTCAGGCTTAGTGACATTTTTCAGCTTACTACACTGATATTGATTATGTTCACTGTCTTTCTTGACTGAATACTTAGGACATAATGCAGAAATGCTGTACGTTACAAATTAAGTTCGTTTCCATTTTTGTTCTGTTGTGTGACATTAATTCAGAGTTTCATTCTAGAGCTTTGGCAAACACAGTAGTATGCCAGAGTATAATGGTGGGGGTCACGGAACAGCTCCTAGAGCTCACAAACTACCCGGGATTGCATTTGCCATCTCACTACACCACTTCTCTGCAGACCCAAATCACCCCTATGGGCTGGTGCTTGAGCTGGTGAAACCATGCTCTCCGCATCATCGCCCCTTCTCTGTGGTGCTGTGTGCTCTCCATAGCAGTGCTCTGACCATGAGATTGACTGTGATGCTCTTAAGTCCTGCTGCAAGATTGGGGTACTCCTGTTCTGCTTCCAGCACGCACTCGCAGACGTGTCCAGCAAAACCTGCCTCTCAGAAAGGAGGACCTAACGATGAGTTGTTAGCATTGCAGAGCTGAGCAAACAAGCTAAGATGAAAGACCAAATTCCACCAAAGTTCTGAAAGTGTGACTGCGCTGGGGATTGTATGCATGTGAGCTGAGAGAGATGACGTTTCAGACTCATTCAAGATAAACAAAATCCTATTTTTTTCTGTCAGAACAAAACAGTAGGCTTCAGCTTCTAGATATACTGAAATTCTTCTTCAAGACAAGTGAACTGAAAAACAAACAAGCAAACAAACAAACAAAAAAACCTGCAAACTATTGAGCTCTTGCATCTGATTTATATTCTCCATACTCTTCCCAAAAGCTCAGGAAAGCACCCTGTCTCACAGCTCAGAAATCAGGGCTATTTATGAACTTAGAGAAGTGTCAACACCAAGGGATGTCAGGGAGAACATCCCATCCCACTGCTGCCCCATCAGCTCTGTATGGGGCAGCTCCAGCCTGGGTGGCTCCATTAGGGAGCACTGTGACAGGGTGGCATTGGCAGCACCAGACCCCAGGCATCTGGGAACGTTCATTACCTTAAATTTTACTTGGCAGATACCTGGCCACTAGGGAAGATCACGTTACAGTAATTATCAAATGCTGAGGTGAGGAAAAAAAAGACAAAGAAGGCCAGCAGTAGCACGAAAAGCTAGTTCATGGGAATAGGTGAGAAAACACATATTAATTTAAAAAAAAAAAAGGGTACAACACATCATAATATTACAACTGTTATTGGGCAAGACAAGCCTTTTCTAAAGTTACAAGAAATGTTCAGAAGTTTTCCGTAAGAATAGCTTGTATATTCAGCAAATAGGTCTGCTAACCCACTCAAAGCTGCCCTGTTTTTTATCACACATTTCCACAATTTTAATCTGATACAAATGAGGTTGTTGCAATACTGTTAATAAAATCATTTTCATTTTCTCTTACCTTAAAAGACCACTGTTCAATAGACTGTTCCACTTACTTAATTAAATATTTCATGAAAGATCCTACTGTGAGGCTTGCTTATATTTTCTTCTAAAATGGCATACAGAAACAGTTTGACTTACAGAAAGCATGCTGTTGGCGGTATAAACTCTGAAAAGCAATGGGGAGTAAATATTCAATGAGCAGCTAGGATATCAAAATGTCATTAAATAGCTGCATGATAAGTTATTAAAATTATAAAAGACTTTTTAATAGAGGTCTGTGTGAGGATGGCTAGAGCTCATCTAAAATGTTAAATTTCATCAAGATAATTGTGTATATGTAATCTCCCTGGGCTGATTTATCGGAAAAAAATAACACAAATACTTCAAATATATACAAAGACTTTTCTCCCCCTTATATCTATAATAAGCTACGAATTTAAGAATGTTTAAACATTTCCTCTCTTGTCTTTATCTGATTTATTCTGTACTTTGTTGAACCTACAGAGAAGAGATTAAATGTACTAAAACCAACAGAACTATCCCCAAAACATTCATTTTTTCCCTAATCAATCTTACTGTTACTTAGAATTCCATATTTTTGATACGGTGACATTTGTGAAAATACATTGTTTCTTGGTATAATTCAGATCATATAGCTATCCTTTTACTTCGTTACAGAAATCATGATTAAATAATTGATGCTATTAATTATGAATATCATTTCCACATCCTACAAAACTAATCCTCTTCATATTCACTTCTTTTTTTCTTTAGGTCACTCCTGATCAGCTTAAGATAATGGCATAACAGATTCTGATGAGGAAAAAAAGCTTCACAAAAAAAAAAAAATCTGAAGCATATTAACATTCATATCCTTATTCAGATGCTGCTGCAGTTCTATGCAAGCTTGAGTCTACAAAGCTAGATTTCACATGTCAGATGATTGTTCAGTTCTCGACAGAAAACTCCCTCAGTGAGGAAACAGGTTTCATGTGTGGTTATGGAGAAGGCAATTTTACAGAGAAGTGACTACATTGCATCAAATGACCAGGCCTAGCCCGCGTATCACATGGCCCAGGTAGAGCTAACCCGGAGAGGCAGGAGACCAGCAGTCAGGGTGATGCAGCTCCCCATCATTATGGGGATGTCAGAAAAACTAGGAAGGAGAGGAGGAGACCATGCTTGAGCCATTATATTAGAGGTCCAGTTCGTTGGCCTAAACAATGAGGTACGTTCTGCCAATTGAGATGTCCCAGGAAACCTCTACTGGCCACTGTGCCTCCTCACTGAGAGGGGCACAGGATTCCTGAAAGACCTGTGCTACATCTTCCAACTGCACATAAATGTCTCAGATTCACTGGGACATAGGAAAAAGAGTTTGTAGACAGTCACAGTTGCTCTCTTCAAGACCACTGGTATTCTTCCTGGAATATGCTCACTATTTTTTTCTGTTTTGCCCTTGCTCTCTAGCTTTCTTCAATGCACCCTTAAGTAACAAGACAGGATACTATAAACCAAATAACCGAGGCACAGACTGCATCCTTTCAAAATAAAAAGCTACCTTTTTTGTTAGCCAAACACAGTAGCCAGATTTAATCCACTACTTCGCCATCAAGAGCTATAATTATCTCAAGGAGATATTAGGGCTTGTTCTTAAGCTATACAGCATGAGCAAGAAAGTAGTGGAAGACTAATGAATTCAGTTTCCTGCATATTTAATATAATATACTCTCATAGTCATAATCAAGCCATAGTTCAGCAAAGCATGTGCTGAACTTTAAATATTCAAGTAAAACACTCAAGCACATTATTAAAATTAAGTAAAATAAAATAAAATGAATATAATTTCCAGACAGCTGATAATCCAGATTTATTAACTCTTTAAATTACTCAATTTTTCAGACTATATGCAGCTATTAGGCTACTTTAGCAAAATATAACCACACAGGACTGCCAGGTCATCAGTACAGGAAAAGGATTAGCACATTTAGGAGCTGAAAGATCTAAATGTTAAAACTTAGCACCATTAAAACTAATTCATTACATTGAGCTCTTCCAGTTTCAGAATAAAAATCAACCAAATTAAAATTCCTTTTAAGTGCTTACCTTTGTTACACAATCTTACTCAAGATATACTGCAAATCCAATGTTTATTTTGTACCTCAGTGTTTTGGGGGATAGAAATCACATTTTAGGTCAGCAGCAGACTGCATATCCATCACCATTGCTACAATGCCTGGAGATCCAAATACTGTCTCTGACATTAGCTGAGGAGACAGCAGCAGTGATGTGCAGACAGCACAATCTGACACATTTTCATCAGTTTGCTCCGGAAAAATATAGTTCTGTATGTTTACTGAGTTGTTTTTTTCTGCTCCAGGATCTTAGAACTCAAATCAAATGAAAAAAGTGATCCATATTTTAAAATGAATATGATTCTGAGGCCATTATGAATAGTTCATCTTATAGCTTGCTTTAGAGTACTAAATTACTGCCAGCTATAGGTAAAGGCTATGGAATGATGGCAGCTGCAATTGCTTTGCAAGGCAGATCTGGCAACCTGTCTGAAGAATCTTTGTTCTCTTATTACTGCACAGCTTAAGCAACCCAATCTGAGCCTGGTAAGGACTATGTGTTCTTGTTTTCAAAAAGGTATTTTGTGCATTTTCTGTTCAATGAATCCAACGCTTATTTTTCTTGAACAGAAAACAAACAAACAACAACAACAGCAAAAAATCACACCAAAATCCGCAAAGACATGCTTCCATGCTTTATTGTAAATTTCCTGCAGTAATCTAAGTCCCCATGCTGTCTGGAGTCACACACAGACAGAGGAGAATCTGAAGCTGCCTTGTCCTCAGAAGTCTCACCATCTGGTGGTATGCACCATTAACCCATTTGAAGAGTGAATCAATCTCAAACTGGAAGCTGCCACACCGTATGGTTGTGGCCATGAGGATGTGATTTTAACCATGAGTCAAATACATACCGTAAGTAAAAATCATGATACTTGAAATGCAGCAAGTAAGAAGATTAAAGTTAGTATCTAATGATACAGAAAAGTGTGGTTCTTATGAAAAGTAAGCAAATGCAGGGCCAGAATCTCAAGAAATTTAGGAAAAAAAAAAGGAAGATGTAGATAGAACAAAAACTTCAGATAGGCGGTAAGAGTTGCTTGAACGCTGCACCCTGAAAATAGATTTCCTCCCCAGACCTCAGCAATGATATAAACTCATTGAACATTACCTACAACTGGAAAACATTCCCTTTTGGTACTAATACATTAAGTAAGAGGGCAAGAGCTTCAAACAAACTGAGCAAGAATAATCTTTAGCCTCCATTGCAACGGCAGTCCCACACAGCATCTGCTATGTTCTACAGCAAAGCAGCTCTTTATGCAATCTCAAAATACTTTTACATCACCTTTCTTCATGGGCTCTTCCAGATCTCTGCATAAATTAATTTACAACCATTGCATAGCTCTCTAGTGCATGTTTGTGTAGGGAAGCACAGATTGTATCTGGATAGGATCCTGATGCTTTCCTATGTGGTAAGTCTAGCTACAACTCCTCTGTGACTTCTCTGATGCCATTCTGGCAGCCCTGTTCCCTTCCCATGTCTGTGTCAAGAAAGGCGAGCTGGCCTCAATTATTCATCTTCAAGGCTTCCTAGTTGCTGGCTGCAGTGTTCCCCAGGCAGAAGATCCCACCAATCTTCCTCCACTGCCAGGCAGAGCAGCACCCAGTTCTGATTCCTGGACTCTCCACTGCATAGCTCCATTATACAATGGGAGGGTGTTCAAATACAAATCCACAAACACTATTTTATGAGGAAGGGTGGAGAGCAAGGCATAATTGCAAGCAGAATCTGGATGAGAAGGGATACAGAAGTAATTTCCAAGACAGATCAGTTTCCAAGTTCAGCCAAATAGTGAATGCTGCAATAAAAAAGCTAAATTCTGTGGCATCTGAACAAATATTTAATTCTCTGGCCACAGAACAACACCCTTGATTGAGATTAACAGGGCATGTCCTATATCCCTTGTCACTTTTTTAAACCTTGTCTAGATTCACAAAAGCCATCTCACCTGTCTGATGCAATGAAAGCAAATTGTTATCGTCATCTTTTGAATCAGAAAGAATAAGACTTTCTAAAGAGAACTTGAGATTCTCCTCAAAATGGAGATGAAACAAACACAAAATTAGTAAGATATGTATTATATATGCTATAGCAACTATCCAGATAAGAAAATAATTAAAGTGGTTTATTCTTGGAGGTAATATTTCAGCTGGCCTCAGTTATTTGCTTCAGTGCCTAAAGAAGCTTTAATGCTCCTTTAGTTTCAGATGCTGAGTTTATAATTCAATCAATTTTTGTTGTAAAGTAAAACTTACCCTTACCCAGCCCTTATGACTTTGCATTTATTTAAAGTTTCTACTAGCCTATACCATGGCATTACTATCAACACCTCTTAATCGCTAATATTAATTTCTGAAAACACTAAAGCCTTTGAGCTGATGAAAATGCTAGGCAGGGTATACGAAATATACGTACACAGAAACTGAGACTTTCTCTTACAAGTCAACATCTTCTCAAAGCTATGACAATCAAAAAAAAAAAAGTTTAATTACCACTTACCAGTCTTTAGTACACTATATGTACTCATTCACATTAGTACAAAACCCGCTCAAAACATTCCTTTAGTTGAGTATGACAGATGTGAAGCTACTAAGATATCAGAATCTCTATTATGTCAAAGTTCATCTTCTACTAAATTTATCTCTGCTACATGAACAAGGTTGAGCCTGATGATTATCATTTCAGATTTATTACAGAGAACCATGCCAAAATTAATCTCTATTTAATGAGGTTTTTTGAAAGGGGGTTAAAATATCACAATTCTGAAACGTGCTCATTAGAACTATTTGTAAGTAATTTAAAATGATAGCTTATAAATAAGTTGTGATTGAATCCTAAAGCTATGTCAGAAATAGTGTTTGCATGACAGTCTGTCGGATAATTTTATGCTTGATACATGGGTCCAGTTGATCACTAAATAGTGACATTTTTATTACTGTCTTGAAAAAAAGAAATTTTAAATTTCTGCCATTGCAAGTACTTTTTTCTTCCTTTTCCCTCCTAGATCATGGCACATTGACATCATCCACCTGAACACTAGAAAATCATGAATTACTCAATTTGTGTCCCCCAGCTTCCCCATTATCAAACACCACTGTTACAATATAAGAGCCATAAATTGAACAGAAAAGGTAAAGGTAACAAAGACGCTCATGAAGCCTTAATTTTTCTCTCTTTGACAGAGACACTAACATGATGAGTTATGACATTTCTGTGTTAAAACCTTTTCGGATTTGGAGTGTGTCAAATTGTATCAGTCAGGAGTCAACATGTTTCTCACGACATCTCACCCATAGGGAAAGCTTGGGTGTGAGTTTTTGTTTTGCTTTGCTGTTTTAAGAGTATGGTGAGGATTGAAGTATAGGTTCTGAAAACTCCTCAGCCTTCTAAGTGCAGTATAAAACCTGTATTAAATATATATATATAAAAGTATAAAAAGTATATTCACAAATATAAAGTGCCCTTTAATTTTCATAAATAAACCACTTCAGATGAGGAGTGCTCACTAACAAAAATATCAAAATTATCTTTGTTAATAGTATTGTATTAATGTTAATATGTTAATGTTATATTATAATGTTATAAAATGTTAATATGTTAATAATATGTATGCCATGTCCAAAGAAGGGCAACAAAGCTGGTGAAGGGTCTAGAGAACAAGTCTTATGAGGAGTGGCTGAGGGAGCTGGGGTTGTTTAGCCTGGAGAAAAGGAGGCTCAGGGGAGACCTTATCGCTTTATACAACTAACTCAAAGGAGGCTGTAGCGAGGTGAGGATCAGTCTCTTCTCCCAAGCAAAAAGCAATAGAACAAGAGGAAATGACCTCAAGGGGAAGTTTAGGAAATTAGGATATTAGGAAAAATTTCTTTACTGAAAGGGTTGTGAAGCACTGGAACAGGCTGCCCAGGGAAGTAGCTGAGTCACCATGCCTGGAGGTATTTAAAAGACATGTAGATGTGGTTAGGGGACATGGTTTAGTGGTAGACTTGGCAGTACTAGGTTAGTGGTTGGACTGGATGATCTTGGAGTTCTTTTCCAACCTAAATGATTCTATGATTCTATTTGTTCATCTATAGAAAGTCAATTAGATGACAATAAAACAAATGGATATTAAATGTCAAAGTAAAAGCAAGAGTATCTTTGCTAAAAAAACAAGGACAGAGACAGAAAAACAAAAATGAAAATCTGCTAATTTTTTTCATAACTTTTTGGTTGTAATTATAATGTTTAAGGGTATTTAAGAGACTAATTCCTGCTGTTGGTGTTTCCTAGAGGAAACAAAGCTACCCAAAGTCAATAATGTATTGTTTTGTTCTTTCTAAATAATAATACATGTTGCATATAAAAAGTCATCCTGAGCCGTGAATTTCATAATGTTTTACTTTCAGATGTAATTTTAACATTGACTTGTGTCTGGAACTCTTCCTCAAACTGATTAGTAACTTATTTGAAAGCTAATTGCAGTAAATCTGACAAGACTGTTCCTGTAAACCAGTGCTATTCTTCATGTATAAGGACACCTGAATTTGACCCTAAGATTTATTTCATTTTCTTTGTAAAATAGGAGATAAAAAAAAAAAATATGTGGAAGATTGTAAAATATGCATCTGTCAAACTTCACCTCTTGAATCTTACTGGTTTCAACTCTTAATGTACAGAGCAGTGTGAGCAGCAAGGTTTAACAGTATTATTACTCTGACTTAAGTAGATGACAGTCTAGTATCATGATGCATTTTGCTTTTGATGAGGACTATTATTTCTAATAGGCATAATATGTAACAATACCACAGCTTGTCATAACTTATCTGGGAAACATGAGAGCTTGCAGCAAATACATGAGATTTATGAATGTCACTAGTATACAGACACAGTTTTTTATGGTACTTACTGAAATGCTAGGGAAATGTACTCCTAGTCACAGGAAAAAAGATAGGACAAAAGTAGTGGAATACTAGGATTTCCAAGCATAGGAAAAAAAAAAAAAAAGCAAACAAACAAAAAACTCGAATATTTTGAGTTCTACTACAGAAATATGAATGCTACTAAAGACTCTTTTCAGCATTAAAAAGTGTTGATGAGATGACCTGAGGGACTTGCTTAGAGAACTTGTTTATCAGAACAAAGCCTTATGCAAACAAGGAGGAACACTCATTCCCTCTGAAATTTCTGAATCTCCTGTCCATTTATGTAAGAGTAGTGAGCAGCCCACTGCCTCACAGACATTACACTCAGACAGCTATTAGAATATAGTACAGACTACTATAAAATTTACAAAAAGCCTGACACAGAGCTTATTAGATTTAAAGTATATAATTTCATTTGTTTTGATGGACACTGGTTTTAACTCTATTGGTATGATCCAATGTCTACTGAAGCATACAGAAAAATACCCACAAAAGAAATCATATCCAGGCCCTATTCCAAGTACTTTGGTTGTATGAAGAGTGGGATTCAAAGAAGATTTTTACTACTATTATCCTTGGCTTATACTGTTGGGGTTATTTTGTTTCTTGTTTTTGTTTGTTTGTTTGCTTTCCTATTTCAGACATACTTGGTTTTACACAGAAGAAGTTCCTTAGAAATCATCAGAGAATAATTTCAAAACAGTTCTATGTGTTTGGAATACTTGCTACAATCTTGCCTTCTGTAGAGTGACTGCCTACATGAACATCTTTCTGACCTAAAAATTAGTGTTTGCATGCTGGAGGGCTAAAAAAGCAAATACTTTAGGGTTTTTAATAGCCCTGAACTAACATAATTTGAGTCATGAAGTAAGATATAAGAAACAGAGTGATTTAGTTGTCATTTAACTACTTTGTGTTGAAGTTCTCTGATGTCTAAAATTAAAGTGTGAGAGAGCAGTAATCTCTGATAAAAATATTAAGATTATTTAGAGAAGTTTAAAATACATATTAAATTCAGGAAATTAAAGTTAGAAAACTGAGTTAAAAAAAATATCTAGGGATCAGACTTGAGATCAAATGAAGACTGTTTGAATTGTTTGTTTACTAGATCCTCTCTCAGTATACTCTTGAAATCCTGTGAGAAAACTAGCAAGCTTGGATTCTCTCACCTAACTCAATAGCCTAAATTGAAAAACTTGCTAAACTCTATAGATAACTAGTAGAAAGAGAGGACCTCAGCAGAGTGATGTATACTTGCAGTAAGCAGTATAAGTCTTTCCGATTTCTCTCCATTGACTATAGACAGAGGCTAGGCGACTGTGCTATTAATTTGGGTGTCTCTGTTCAAGGCTTACAATTAGATTAAAAGAATCTGGGCTTTTATATTGCCTTAAAAATTATGTAATGTTCTCCATTAAAATCCATCTGTTCAAAAGACATTCTCAAAATAAATGGAAAACATCATGTGACATTAAATTAACTTCCTAAATGACTTGATACTAAATTTAGAGAGGACAACAGCAAAGCTCCCTTTGGACTTCACTAGCCCAGGACCAGTATACAGTAGTCAATACTGCTTTTTCCAGATTCATGAATAATTTGTGGGTTTCTTTTGTTTTTGTTCTTTTCCTCAGAAAACTATGGCAGAAGTCCTTCTTTTTATACTGCAGTGCTAAAGGAGAACAGTAATAACTGCAGGTCCACAGGTGGATTATTGTACATAGGTTACAGTGTTTGAAATCTTAGTGACCTTGAACAGAATCAGTTCTGAAATGCAATTCGTTAAATACTATTATATTACATGACAGCTCTGGGAGTGAGGGAATATGAGAATAGTAAAGCCAAAGTCCCTTGGGGTAGTCAGATAAAATGTAGTAGAACCTGTCTAAATAGCACATTTGTTATATCCAGTTTTGTTGCTTTAAAATGCTTTGCTCTGGAAGCTGCTAAGCTCAGTGGTAGAAATCACCTCATCTCAGTCATCACAAAAGCATTGTTGTATACTGCCTCTGTTCTAACTGTGGCAATATACTGCCACAAAATAAAATAAAATAAATCACTGATGCAAAGCTGGTTAAAAATACTTACTTTAGAAGTAAAACGTAACACATTATAAACAGAGACTTCTTGGCTACTATTAAATTACTCAAAAATGTTTTTTTTATTTTAAAAAAAGACTATTTATTTAACCTCACCTCTCAGGTTTTCTTTTTTAGATTCCACTTTCAGTGAAGTAGGTATGCCATTTTTCCTCTATGGGACCACATCTGAAAGGAGTTAGTCACTCTACACTTCTCACAGTCAAAGGAACTTCATCTAAAAGTACTTTAAGATTGGATCTTTTGTGTGAAGCCTGAGAAATCTGCAGCAAGTGAAGAATAAAAACATACTGAGGATTCACTGCCAGAGATGCAATCATGAGATGCAGAAATAATTGCTGGAAAATATCAGAAGCTGGTGTGCTATGGAAAGTTTGGGCTTCATCTAGTTTTAGACAGTTCTGCTGTCTGTGTCCTGCTAATTTTATATGCCAGGTTATGTAGATAGTAATACTGTATAATACACAAAATTCATCAAGACCTGTTCCAACAGAAGAAATTTTTTTTTATTAAAAAAAAAGAAAAAAAAACACCATGGCTAATAAAGATATACCTTTATTTCATTTTTAAATACATGACAAAGCTACTGTCAATTTCCTTGTCCCTTACTTTCAATATAATTATTTCTCCAGTGGGGCCCAGTTTTACTAAGGGTTAACTGACATGTAACACTTTTAGTCATTTATAACTGTTGTGTATGGTTACATTATGGTAATATGACTATAAGTTTCATTTTTCACATTATTTGTTAGGCTTAAGTGAATTAGATGGCTCTGGTTTCAGTTTGAAAAAAAAAAAAAGGAAAAAGAGAAAAGAAGAGGCTATATTTAAAGATTTATGCTGGATCTCTGTTTCTGCAGGTAGTGCATGAATATTTTCTCTGAAATGAAGTGTCCTTGATATACTCTTCTTGCGCTTTATACTGTTCCATGAATTATAGAAGAATCCACACCAGCTGTGTATGTTAGTTCGGAAGAGTCACTACTCTCCTTAGAAGCAGCCTGAAGTAAGGAAAACTGAATCATCCAATCAGTAGTTGCTTGGTACCGTCATAGACTTGCCTAAAGGAAAAACTGAAGTTCAACTAGAAAATTATCGCCAGAAATAAACAAGCCTTGAGAAAGAGATATTAAGCCAGGTTAAAAAGCAAAAGGACACTATGTCTAGGGAAAAACAAACAAACAAACAAACAAACAAAAACAATGATTAAACAGAACAATAACTGAGACTCTTACATCTAATTGGAGCAAAAGACCATGATACATTTCCTAGAACAGTGTACCCTTTCCAGCTGAAGATGAAAGAAAGGCTTGTACAGGCATGTACTAAAAGTAGATTCAGATTTTTAGCTGATTTATTATTTTTTTTATTAAGTCATGAACATATCCTAAAATTCACACACACACACAAAATTCATCTGACAGGTCACTAACCTTGGTATCTACAGAATTTGTAGCATTTTTGGAGGAGTAATAAGAGCTAAGACATTAAAGACTATGGAAAGGCTGGCACTATGCAGAGGATCTATTGCAGATTCTGAGTTTTTCAGCTGGGGAAGCCTCAACTTTTTGCAAAGAATAGACTACAGAGCAAGGCAGCTATCACGTTTCATGCATCATTCTATCCATCTCATCAAGAAGGCACTAATTTTAGAATAATTTGGAAATACTGTTGCATCTGGCAATTAAATTGTCCATCTTATTTCACAAATACCAAGAACCAAGTAGGAATCAACTTCACTGTTTCACTTCCTACTTAGCAGTACTTTTGGTGCAAGAGCCACGTAATCCACAGCTTGCTTGTTGTGTCTCTGGTCTTTTTTTTTTGTTCCCTTACGCACGGTAATAGTGAACCCAAAAGGACCAATTTCTTAGAGTTAACTTGAGTGGCACCTCTACACTTAACAAACCTCATCCTAACAAATTTCAAATTCTGTCATTTCCTATCTACCTTCTGTCACCTACGTTCATCTTGTCCCAGCTGGTATGTTCATCAGGAACACAGCTTTGATCTTATACAGAGAAAAATGTAAAAATAAATTCAGGAGCACATGAATGCATGAATCATTGCATCCATAGTGAAACAGAAGTGGATGTAATCTGCTGTCCAGGTAAAAATGTGATTAAATACATTTAGCCATCATTTCTCTGAGTACAATCTTGGAAACTTTTGTGACTCTCTGTACTAAGCAAACCTTCAGTGTCACTGGAATTCTGAATGTCCCCAGAGACCCTAATAAAATCATCATTTCTATCAAACAAATGACAAGGTTTAGGCAACATCATTTCTTAAGAGATAAACTAAAGCTGGGATTAAAAAAAATCTAGTATAAAAAAAAAACTAGCTGGATTCTCCTTTTATCTAATTTATTGGTTTTAATTGAGTCATTGAACTATGCACCCTTTCAAACCAATTTTAAATATTAAGAATAAAATACTCTTTTGGTAGACTTGCTAGATTCAGAATCAACACTTTTACGGTAAGGTGATGAAGAAGGTCTATGTGTAAAAAAAGGTTCCATTAGAAATGTTTTCTTACAAACATTTAGAATACTACACCTTGCCTGAATATACCTAGCAGAAATAGCAGCTTTTACACTAGATAAGTCACAAAGTACTGTGACATGCACTGTATTAAGAACAGTAGTAAACAGGCTTATTTTCTTTTTAATTTTAAACTATCATTCCAAGTTAAAAGCTTTTTTTTTTCCCCCTAAACTATGAGAGAGAATCCTTTCCATTGTCAAAGCAAAGCTACATTAAATAGCAATGTAGTCCTGAAATCATTACACCAGCATTGCTAGTTTATGCACAACAGGTCACCGTCTAACTACTGATATGAGGCTAGTTGCAGTATGCCTAATATGGTCAGATCAAAGTTTAATACATTTTCCTAAATTATTTTTATAGAAACTTCAGGAAAAGTATTCAAGATGAATTTCCAGAATATCTGCAAATGCTAACAAAACAAAACAAAACAAAACAAAACAAAACAAAACAAAAAACCACCTGCAGAGCCATGCACATCCAGCAGTCTCTCATTTCACATTTAGATCTGATAGAGGTCCAATCAAACTTGGTGGTCAGGGAGTGGATTTTACAACCATGTGGCCGGGATGGAATCATATGACTCCCATATGGCTAACATAGCAGCTGCTAATTGCCAATGCAGGATTTAATCAGGTGTCTTGGGATATTTTACAGACAGGAAGAAGCCAGTACAAATCAATCAGATAATCGAAGTTAGTAAAATAATGAGAAACTTATATTGTCCCCAGGTAGTGGCCTGTAATATATGTCTTGAAGTTTCTAGTCTTTAACTTAGAGAACATCTTTTTCCTTGCCTGAAATACTGAAAATGACAAACCAGAGCAGGAAAAAAAAAAAAAAAAAAAACCAAAAAAAAAAACACCATGATATAAAGAGAATACAGCAATATATAGAAGAAGATCATTCTCAAGTGACAGTACACAATCTTGTGCCTTTGACAACTCAAATCATTTTGAACAATGAGTAATTTATGGCCATGACAGGGCAAGCACTTTCCTTCCTTCATTTACTTGTTTCATTCCCTGTAGGACAAAGTGAATAAATAAAATTACTTCTAAAAAGCCATTTTCTGTTGTTATCATTTATGCCTCAAGGAAAAGAATCTTAAAATCTGCCTGCTTATAAGGAAACCCACTTTCTTGTTCAATCTGGAAATAAATTCTCTATATCCTGGAAAGTAGGATCAATTCAAAAGCATAAAACAAAATAAAAATTAAAAGTTATAAAAAAATGTAAACAGTTAGCAATGTGCATGTAATTAAGATTATATAAGGTCAATCAGCAGAATCCAAATGTAGAACTATTTCCACAGTGACTCATTGCATATTAATTAATTTGAATATTTGGTATTTTATTTTAGCAGCATCACAACAAAGCATAAGCAGCGCAAACTGGCACAAGAACCTAAATCCAGTTAAAGCATTCAGGAGTATAGTTTCATATTTTGACAAAAACAAGTACAGGAGAGAATGTTTGTGTTGGAGCTAACTCTAGGCACTAACTTGTTTGTCTTGACACCCTTCACTGCTAATGGAGGCAGAGTATTCATTTTAGGACCCTTTCTGAATCACTGTCTACAGAATCCCTTTATCCTTCTCATTTTCCACTAATCATAGATGCACCCTAAGGAGATTATCCTAAAGTTAGCTTTTGGATCAATGTCTTTTTTAGCCAGTTTTTCAGGCAGATGATTATAGAAAGAGGTCCCAGGCATTCCTACACATTGCTATGCAAATACAGAAAAGATAACAATATACATTGGAAAAAAACATACTATTCCTAAACATTGGCTGTGGTCTTAAGGGAGTAGATATCCAGTAATGGGTAAATTGGACCTGCTAGTTTGGGAACAAATAATATTACTGCTTGATGAATGCTGGCTGGTATTCAGGAATGAAATTGTTGATCTCCATCTACTTACGGTTAAATATACTTACCCACAAACCCTCTGTGCAGGTTCTGTTACATTCAGTAGTACTTCTGTGTCATTTTTCCCTAAAGCTGATTATTTTCCAGGTATTCTTTACCTACTTTTCTATATCAAGCTATTAAAATTTACTGTGTGTAGGCCAATTCTTGAAGAGAATTCAGAGCTAAAGTGTGCAGAAACTATATGTGATCCTCATACATAGCAGTAGATGAATCTGAAGTAAGTACTTGTTATTTTCATTCTGTGTTCTTCTTGGGACCCTGTTTATTTATCAGTGCAGTTAAAAGTGTTGGTTAGTATTCATAAACTCAAAAATGATCTTGGGATACAGCAATTTTAGCTGCCCCCTCTCCCTACACTTCTCACAGCTGTTGCAATTCATTGATGATTCTGCCATCTGCCTCAAAAGCTGAAATGCTTGGTGTAAATATATAAAAGCTAGACAGGCAACTCCATTATTAAATGCAATGACATCTCTAGCACCGTAAATACAGGCTTAAAACCTCCCACCACCTTTGCACTTCTACCTCAGTTAACAATCTTGGGACTCGAACGGGCTTGGCACCATAATTTAATCTAATCCGCACTGTATGGCAGTGCAAATTACTGCAAAATACCTCCCGGATTATGTTAAGGCTCTTTCCCAAGGAACTGCCCTACTGTTTGGCACATTCAATTGTGACATTTCAAAGAAAAGCTGGGAAATAAATGATCAGTTGCTATACATACATATCACCGCTGATTAATCTTTGGCTGACATAAAACAATACTCTGTACATGCAAACCCCTTTTCTGCGGTCTTGTTAATAGAGTCCTGCAGGTCTACAGGTTAAATGAACACTTATCAATACATTCTTATTCCTATATAATGTAGACATGATTTAGACCATGCAAAATCTGACAGCCAATCTATATACTGAATTTCTTTGCTTTTGGATATTTGGAATAAAGTCCATTTATTCATCTTTCTTCTCTTTTTGATGGTTTAACATACCATTTCCTGCTATAATCTCTTTATTTCCTAAATTTTATTCCCAATTCCTTTTATTCAGTTAATCATAAGTATCAGGAATAAGCATATTTGAATTTGATTATTAGTGCATTTTACTGTATCGTATGCTCTGTGTTACTGTGATGTATTTAACTCGTCTCTATTACCTAAAACATAATCATCATGCTTTAAGTCAGGTAAGTATAATCAGAAAGAAATCAAAGGATCTTGCTAAGCTGTAAGATCCCTGAACTATTATTTCTCTTAACAACACTGTTTTGTAAGAATTTTCAGTGTAACATTGAGTAGTAAAGCATGCTTAACTTTTATACTTTGTATTACTACATGACGGGCAGTTGTAATATAGTGCGCCAAAAAAAAGGGGGGATAACACTGTGTGGAAAATACCTGTAGCATTTTTAGTGATCTTGTTCTAGCAGCACAGAAATGCAATCTAAACTCCTACATCAAAACTTGACAAAAAATACATTCAATTTAATTTTAGAGTAAATTGTTTCTGGAATAAGATTATCTGTCACATTTCAGCTCAGAAACATTTCTTGATACCCATATTCCATCTTTTCACAAACAGTCATTCTGACTAAGTTTGGCAGGCTTTTAATTACAGAAGCACAGATATGCCTCTAAAATAAAAGTTTTCAGTATTCAAACTTTGCAAGGACCACTTCGTTTAAGACTCTGAGGGTGATATCAAATCTGAAATGACAGTTATGATTTTCAGGCATATTTCCCTCTATAACACATACATTCTTCACACTTCAAAAAAATGAAGGCACAGTTACAGCTGCTGTCTACCAATCTGTGTGCATTGAGCAGCACATCAACATATTCAGCTTATCGGAACCATTTGCAAGAGCATGTTTGTCAAGCAAAACTATCTCAGAGCATTAGGGAACCGACATTTCAGTTGGATTACTTCACTAACTCTTCTGTAATAGTGTAGAAGGGTTATTTTAACTGAGACTATGCAAACAAAACCAAAAAATTCTCACAGACTGTTAAGCAACTCAGAAACCTCAACACTGAAACCTGAAATCATTTCAGGCTTGAGGTTCAACATGCAAATAAAATCTAGAGCTAGTCAGAACACAGACAGCAGGAAGAAAATTATAAGCTTTGATCCTGACCTGTTTCCAAAGCACAGGCCATATCTCAAACTACAAATGGGTCTTTTAATACAGAATAAATACAATAAATTAAAAATAATTCCTATGTTTTTATAGTGACTTTCCTCAGTGAGTCATTATGAACGTCATAAGACGATATCATTATGCTCACTTTGTAGGTGTGGAAATGGATGGAATAGGGCTCTCCTGAGCTTTAAGACAATACATTTAATAATCAGAAAACACTGATTATCACATAGAGACCACATCTGCACATTTGTCACACTAGCTTGGCTCCAGATAAAATTCTATCCTCACATATGGCTTTCAGCTTGAGGGCAGAGGGAGAGCAAACACATTATAACAATGATCCTTCCATAGGTCAATATTTTAAACTTCTCATGCCCGAACTTAAAAACCAGTACTCTAAAGGCTCTTCTTGCCTAAGGAAAAAACAGCTTTTCCAGAATTCACAGAATCATAAAATGGTTAAGGTTGGAAGGGACCTCTGGAGGTCATCTGGTCCAACCCCTGTGCTCAAGCAGGAACACCTAGAGCAGGCTGCCCAGAACCATGGCTTTTGAAGATCTCCAAGGAGGGAGACTCCACAACCTCTCTGGGCAACCTGTGCCAGTGCTACATCACCTGCACAGTGAAGAAGTGCTTCCTAGTGTTCAGAGGGAACCTCCTGTGTTCCAGTTTGTGCCCATTGCCTCTTGTGCTGGCACTGGGCACTACTGAAAATATCATGGTTCCATCTTCATTGCATCCTTCCTTCAGTTATTTATACACATTGATAAGATCTCCCCTGAGCCTCCTCTTCTCCAAGCTGAACAGTTCCAATTGCTTGGAAACGTCATATGAATATATAAGCATGGGCAAAACCAGCCAACTGGTAATCTCACTCTTTACTCTGCAGTGTTAAAAGAACATATACCATTGCCATGGTCTACACAAGAAGAGAACATGACACATCTGTGAGATGTTTTACATTAGGCTCATCCAGACCTTCCTGACTGAGCTCTGTCTAACAGTCCTTTTCTCAAATTCAATACTCAAGCAAGATTAAGAGACCTTGAAGAAACATGATGAAACACCCAGGAACAAAAAATAGATTACTGGAACAAGATAATCTAATATTTTAGTAGATTATATGATTATAGAATTAATTTTACACTAAGAAAACGTTCCTAACATTACAATGCATTATACATATATATATATATTTATATACATATATCTAAATAATATATAATCAGATCTTTATCATAGAGCAAACCAGTGACAGAAACCTTCTCAGACTGCTTTATTAAAAGCACAAAAATGTGAATCCTATTTCCAACGGTGTCTGTGGAAAAAACTGAGCAATTTCAGTGAGGCCAGAGTTTTGCCAAGGTTCAAAGGAGGCAATCATTTTGACTGGACTGTGACCAAATAAAGAGTCTTGCTAACTTGTATGGCACCAGCCAATTTTACAAGGGGTAAAGCAATTGACATTACACATTTAAGGAATATAAGATGTGAGGACAAGGACCCATACGAGTTTGCCTTTTTCCATGACTGTCAAGTTATTCTGATCAAAAAGCATCTCAGCAAAAGCTTCTGCACTTTCTTAAGTATTTGAAGCCCCTCAGCTGTAGCTGTGGTTGGCCCTTATTTAGCACAAATTACTCCAATTGTTGTACTGCCAGGTAGAAAAGCATAGCTCCAACTTAGTCTCTTCTGATATGAGATACCAGCAAAACTGATTGCACAGTGTTTTCATAATGACCTCCCACTCCTTTGATCTTTAAAATTCCAAAACTGCCATGAATACCTGAAGGGTTTTGGCATACATAAGGAATGCATTCAACCATCCTATTGCATACATACATAATTCCCAGTTGAATTGGAGGATTGTGTCATGTATATTATTAAAAAAATAATCTCATTAATATTTCAAAGGGCCAGAATCCCTTCTTAGAGTGTGTAGCAAATAAAGATAGCCAATAGCAAATGCTAAGCTCAGGAACTCCTGTTCCCCTGTGGTGCTTAGAGGCTTAAGTGTATGGGGAGCATATCAGACATTTGGTATCATAAATAAAGATAGCTTCAAAGAGCTGAGGAGAGTGGAACTCATCTTTTTAAAGATGGTGCATGCCTTGTACATAGCCCCTGTATGCAATGAGAGCACTGGTCTTGGAAATGAGAGGTCTTTGTGCAGTTAAAGGAGTTTTAAGGCTGCACCAAACAGCTCTGGAAACATTCCTTCAAGTCCAATGGGCTACAACTGCACTGTGCTAACCTCCTGAATGTGAACACAAATGTAGACAGATACAGTGATTCCCATGGCCCCAGGAAGAAGGTCCTGTGAACCTGTCTTTGAACAAGAGATGTTAAACTGAGGATTGGCTACACAAAGGAGAAATATGGCAGAAAGCAGAGAGCAGCAGCCAGGATTGCACATTACACCCTTGAGAGCCCTGAACTGACAGGGACTGTACTGACAGGCATGCAGGTGGGAGCATCCACAGATAGCTGTCATTTAAGTGGAGTCTGATTCCATGGGACACGCCTACCAGGTCATATTCCTCTTTTATTTTCTGGATCCAAAGAAGACCTGAGCTGGATGATGGCATTGAACTTCCTAAAGCAGAGTGCTCATGAGACCGCTTCTATATGTCACTGCAGGAATCTAGGGACTTTTGGTGTCAGAAGGGTTGACTCCTTGAAAGCTTAAACACTTTTAGAGTTAGGTAGGCCCTAGCCAGTTTTTTTAAAATTAAAATTGGAGTTTTAAATGCCTCCAGGTCTCTTAATTTCTACCTTCGGGATCCTTTTTATGACCTGCACCACAATGAGTAAAATATTTTGTGCTTGCTATGAATCTGATAAACAGTAATTCCATTTTCCCAATAAATTACCAGCTGGGGTGAAAAAAAAAACAACCAAACAACCAAACAAATTAAATAACCAATTTATCATCGCTTAACTAAGATCAGGAGACAACAGTGTGATCAGTGTGATTTGTGCAGATCCCCACCAATGTCAGCAGGGCTTCCCACTGTAGCAGCTATTCTCCTGCTTAGAGTAAACCACAAGGCCAGGACCTAACAGTCTAAACAGCTTCACTGATTACCTACAAATTGCAAGCATAAGCACAAAATAAAAGTAGGAGAAAACAAGCTGCCTATTTTTTTTTTTTTCCTACTAATCTTAAGCACAGACTAAGTGTAGCATTTTCAGGGAGAGATTTCATTTCCAGACCATAGTGAGCTACTAATGAAGTTTCCATAATGATTTTAGGCAGCTCTTCTCCAATACACATCATATTATAATATGGACAATAAATGTTTTTATTAACAAGCAGATGAGTCTGTCATTCCTATGCCAAGTAAGGCTTCTTTCATAATTAGAAATTGCACACTTCCTAGAAGCAAAACTCTTACTGAGCACGCAGCTGCAGGGAGCCTCTGTTGTGGCTGCACCCTGCTTCCCTCAGAAGAGGTTCCCGCGGTGTGGAAATTATTTCCAGCAGTGTTATAGAAATAAATGCAGTTGATTTTAAATATATTTCTACCTTTTATTTTGAAACAATTTACATACCAAGACTGCAGTTACAAAAGGATTCCACCCTATTCCTTGCTCTTTGGCCCTCAGTTTAGCAGTAATATGGAGCATTGAAAGTTAAAGGGGCAATTGATGATAAAACCCCACACCTTAAAACAATGAAAACACATTTGAATTAAAGCAGATGCAAAGCACTTTCAAGAATAAGTTCTGTACTGCGTACAGCAATAGCATTATAACAAATGGAAGGACTTCAGGCAAAAGCAACTGCCTTCAAAAGGATTCTCCGGCATACAGGAAACTACTCTGCTCATTTTCCAAAATGTCTGCCTCCCTTAAACAAATTCCCTCATATCTATCTTAATAAGAGCTTAATAAGAGCTACAACAGCTTCCCCCCCCCCCCCTTTTTTTTTTTAAATAAAACTTTCTCCCAAGGTGGTATGTGAAGGTGGCTTAACAGCCCACAACCATAACAACTTTTGGGGCAAATGGTCTACCCAAACTCTTCTAACAGCCCTCAGCCAGGCAGAACACACTGGCTTTTAGCTAGAGGTTTCTGCTTTTTGCACACTACCATGTTTGTAGCTGTCCAACACCTTACTCAACTCCCACTCAGCCAAGTGGCAACAAAATGCTCAATGTTGAGACAATCTGGAGATTTTCCCTTGCTTGTCACAAAGTTTGTTGAATTTTAAAGTGTAAACCCTTCTTTTCAAACACTTGGGAAATTCATCTGATTTGCTGCCCACTAGGGTCTACCTCATTGTATATAAATGTCTATTTCTAGAATCAAATGTGAGCACATTTGCAAGGTAACATGTGAATCACACAGAATCCACAGCTATATCTCTCTATTCACAATGCTGTCAACTTGAACTTTATATCAAGGAAACATGTGAATATCATCAAGAGAGTCATCCGAGGGCTGCTCTAACATTTATTTTAAGCCTACCAGAATCTAGGGTAGTTTGAAAAGAAAAAGATAAAGACAGATAGAAAAATTAGTAGATTAAAACTAATAATTTATTTACTTAAATATTTAGCTCCAGTGTATTTTTTCAGTGCGCACAGCATTGATTCAAAGTCTATACTAAAGATAATTTAGTCTTCTATAATATCTTCTCCAGAACATGTCACTTTCAAGAGTAAAATAATCCCTTTAGTATCAATAGACCAGGGTAGGCAAATGAAAAATTCTAAACCATCATGTACTGAATGTCACCTCAAAAATTGCTCAGTTTTTTATATCCAATTTTTTTTTTT
>VXAL01009193.1:139660-155952 GCA_013399475.1 Chauna torquata
TGATTGCACTCTACAACTTCCTGAGGGGAGGTTGTCATGAGGAGGGGGTCGGCCTCTTCTTCCACATAACTAATGATAGGACTCGAGGTAACGGCCGCAAGTTGCGCACAGGGAAATTTAGACTAGACATCAGGAAAAACTTTTTCTCTCAGAGAGTGGTCAAGCACTGGAACGGCCTGACCAGGGAGGTGGTGGAGTCACCGACCCTTGCGGTTTTTAAGAAGCGCCTGGACAAGGTGCTACAAGATATGGTTTAGTAGCTTAGTGGGTAGTATTGGTGATAGGATGACGGTTGGACTAGATGATCTTGAAGGTCCTTTCCAACCTTGTGATTCTGTGATTCTGTGATTCTGTGAAGGAAGATGGAGCAGAAAGACTTCAGCAACTCAGCATGGTTTTTGTACTACGTAAGATATTGAATCTGTAACAAAAACTTCTTTCACTTTCAGGTTTTGCACAGCTGAGTACATAAAAATATATTTTTCCTGGAGGCTGTTGATTGTTTTAAATATTTCAAAGGCCTTTACTTCTATATTTTATCATTTCCAACAGAAAACTATCCCACTTTTTTTGACAGGTCATATCAATTAGGACCAAAAGGTGAGTTATTGCTCAAATTTGGGAGTGAGCAGTACAAATGTGGAACTAGAAAGGTCACCACATCACTGATCAGGTAAAAAACAAAACTGTTCTTTCTCTAGTTGGCTTTCAAGATCTGAAATAACAGCAGTTTAAATTCAGTCTTACTTGTATGGAAGATTTATTTCAGTTTTCTTCTCTGTTTCTCATTCTCTTTATAACAACTGCTTCCTTCCTTTACACTATTAACAAAGCTACCCATACTAAAGGAAACTCACTGTCTATCTCCAAATTCAAACATCCATGTGAATTGAGCAATGTACTGTAAAAAGAATCTGGCATTGCTTCCTTACCTTTTTTTCCTTTTTTTTTTTTTTTTTGCTTTGTTTTTAAATAAAAATCTTGTTAGAATAAAAGTTTTCAAAGTTGGGTGATATACTTTTTAAGCAAAACTTTATGCTTTGCTTTTGAAGCAAAAGCTATGCAGACGCCTGACTTCCTGAGCTATGCAGACTCCTAAGTGCAGAGGATCACATCACTAAAAAGTCTTATTGTACTGTCACCATCTGCAGCCATACAAGAACTAGGCACAGCATCCAGATTGGCAAAAAGAGACAAACAAGAAAAAGAGACCAATAATGAAGAGAAAAGATATGTTGATAAAATATGAGCTTTTTTCTGTCAGGAAAGTGGGAATCCTTGTTAGCTGTAATCATTTTCAAAGATGGTATGCGTATGAGCAGAATAAAGCTTCTTGCCACTGCTAAATAGCATACAGAAACAACAAAATGCAATTTACATCTGTAAATACAGGAACATAGATATTGCCATGCTAAGTCAGTCTTTAGGTCTGTTTAGGTTCAACTGTCTGTGAAGGTCTGTTAGATACTTCGAAGAAGGAGGATGTTTACTGTGTACCAATCGGAAGCTGTACTGACTGTGGGCCTCTGAGACCAGCTATGGATGAAAAAAAAAATCTGTAATGAATATCTTTGTGTAGGCAGCTGCAATACAGGGAATCAAAACCTTTATTATGTGGCTTCATTTCCTAGTAGAAGCATTGGACACAGTACTTTTCCAGTATGTCCAAATGCAGCAATTAGCATGAGTTACGCCTGGTGAGCATAGCTGTTAGCATATAAGCCTGTGAACTTCAGTCAGCTTTTAGTTTCACTAACAGAGGAAAGTTTTAGAAAATGTTTTATGTAAGTAGAAGCTGACAAAATATGATCAATCACCTGTTCCCCACAACTGCATGGGCCTTGAATAGTTTTTGTGTGCTCAAGTGCAGATCATCAAACTATGCCAACAATCTGTCAACCATCAAGGAGTGCAAAAGTGCTAAAGAAATGTCTGGACTTTGACCACCAACAGCCGTGACAGCAAATCAGAAAACAACAGCACAATTTGAAGAGATTAATCACCAACAAGTCATTCTCTACTTAGTCCTATAACTAAGGACATTTGGGGAATGTTTGGGTTAGTGAAGAGTTTCTGGGAAGACACCCAGGAGAGAAACCTCATTACCTTTTACAAGCACCTGGGACCACCAGGGAGCAGCGAAGAGCCCAGAGGACCCCACAGCCAGGCCCCAGGACTGTGCACAGCCCTACTGGCACTACTCACCCACTTGACTTCTTTGCAGGACTGCAGCATCTCTCCAGTCGAACAAGGACAAGTACAAGTCGTGTACAAAACCACTATACACACCAGCCCAACTTCTCTCCATCACTGCACCATCTCCATCATAGTGCAACCTATAAAACTGCACATATCTGTGATTAAAGTGCTGTGGTATTTAGATCCATTCAGCCTCCATATTTCCTTTGGTCTTCAACCGTGACACTAAGATCACAGATCAAAACATTTTCCTCCTAAACCGCCAAAACTCTTCTTTGTTTTTCATAGTTCTAGTAATAATGTAATGGTTACATGTTGGCTTGACTTTCAAAGGAATATGTGCTCCTATACCATACAAATCTAAAGACCTTGTTATCACACACACATGTACAAACATATTGATGAGAACCAGTGTTTTCTAATTTCCCTGATACTTCAAGGGAAGGCACCTGCATTTATGCAAATTCATTACAACATGAACGCATTCCTCCAGCTGCAAAAGGAGGAATTACTTATTACTATATATGCAAATGCTCCTATGAACGTTAATGTCATTGAAGATAACTAGGTGGTGGGTTTTGTTTTTTTTTTTTTGGTAATTGGAAAACAACAATGATGAAATATTTAATAGGTGAATTAAGTTTATAATTTTTTCAAAAACAATCTTGTGCTATCATAATACTCTGCTGTTTGCACAATAGAGAGAATCAAATTCCACATGAAAGACTGCATTAAAAAAGGGAGAGAAAACTTCCTACCCAGTCTTGTCTAAAAACTGGCAATTGCTATTGTTTTATACTAGATAGGTGGCCAAAGTTTCCCAATTTTCATAATCTTTTGAAAAATTCAGTTGTATCCAACTTGATCAACTTTTTTCTTCAATAAAAAAATGAATAAAATATTGAATAAACCAAGTACTCTCGATTTCAGATGAGTAGGTATACATCTTTACATACAGCTACCCATGTAGAATGAGCTTCATTTCCAGCAAGTGAAGTCCATGGTGTCTTGAAACAGCTTGTTCATTTTTAAGTAGGATGATTTAGGCTATGTCTGGTACTGGATCCAGAGATGCATCCCAGTTTCACTTCAGGTCTGGATGTACATCTGGTCATCTCCCAACTCCTTTGTAAGGTAAGATCTAACTGAAAATAGATCTCCCCCGAAGGCCTGGGAGATCTTACCAAGGTAATCTTGGTGCAGCAGCAAATGGTTTTGAAACTTTCTGATTCTATATATGTATCATGTAGAATATACTCAGCTCTAACTTCAGGATCCTATATAACTAAAATATTTCGATAGTTTTGGGGGGGTTGTTTTTCTCTTTTTTTCCAAAGAATTACTTTCAGCACAGTGCGCTGAATTTCTGATTCTGATCAGAATAGATAAGAACCAGGGCACACACTGCTGAGGGCAACACAAGTGATTCAGAACACCTCGCTGACCTCCGTCCAGAAGAAGTTTGGGAGCACAAGATGGTAGAGGGCATTTTGAACATTGGGAGCTAACCTGCAGCACTGCAACATATCATTAAAATATCTGCTTAGGGGCTTTCTTTGTATAACCCAAATGAAAAGTTTAGTATGATATCAAATTAAATGCTTTATGTTGTCCTAAAATACATGTTTCATTATTTTTAGTATAATAAAAACAAATATCAAAAATTAAATTAGATTAGTTCCTATTGCAAGAATAATTTTTCAGTTCATCAGCTGAACTAAAAATCAATTATTCAAACAGTCCTACTTGCAAGTTCATTAAAAATATTGGATTCCATAAAATACATTATATTTTCTATAATCCCCAGTTGATTGGCAAGACTTTAGGCAGTCTAGCTTAAATCTTTATTTATCAAGCTTTGCATCAGCTATTCCATTATTTTGACTGGGATCAAACTTAGACTGATGGAACTATGGCTAATGGCAGTAGTAAGGTACAATTTCTGTATCTGTTTTTCTAATCAAGTGTATTTTTTACTTCATTTGATGCTAAATTAAATAAAAATACATGAATATACCATTTTTCAAGGGAACCAATGATAAAATCGTAGATAATGCTGAGCACTGGGAATGAAAAGGACATCTCTATGCAAGATTTGGTAGCTACTGTGAATTTGTTAAAACTGTTAGCAAATCTGAGGATTTTATAGAACTGAGTAGGAAGCTTAGAGTTTCATGCTTAATGATTTGATTCATCCAACTTACTTTTTAGTGTGTAAAAGTTGCACTTAAAAGACTGAGACACATATTCCTGGCTTCCTTTCTAGTAACTCAACCCAACTAAAAAAAAAAAAAAAACAGTTATTTCATCCTGAGATATGTCATTTCATTCCCAAGATTAATTGTCATTTCGGATGCCTCTTCTTCTTCACTGACTGTACAGATGGCCTTGGGCTGAAAACTCAGATTTACATGTCTGTCTTTCAGATAAGAGGAATCCTAACCTAAGATCTTACTTTTTTTTTTTTTTNAGATTTTTTTTTTTTTTTTTTTTTTTTTTTAAATCTCCTTCCTATATTACTTTATAGCTTTAATTGTTCAGGTCTAAAGAAAAAGAAGGAAATTCACACCAGCATGACTGCCTACAGTAGTCATGCATGATGATGTGTCTAAAATTACATCAATTTACATATAATACTATCTGTGCAATAATGTTTTTGAAAATACAAAATCCAAATACAATCTTCTAGTTATTGTTGGCAGTTTTGCCTCTCTTTATGGACCACTGCAAACAATTTTATGTAAACATATCATCTGTGACAATAAGAAGAAGAAACCAGAAAGGCTCTGATTTTTCCACAGAAATGTATTTCATTTTATATTCCCTAAGCCATTCAAGGAATAAATTTATTAACTTGACAGGTAAAAAGTAAAAAATAAAAAAAATCACATATCCCTTTTTCTGATAGCACAGAACACATATTCATTTCGAGTATCAATGTGGGTGAAAATTCTTCGCATATTCTCATACATATTTCTTCAATGATTAAGTATTATTAAATTGTAAACATAAAGTATGTTCCTTACCAGGTCTTCCAGATAATATTACAAGGTTATTCAGTGAGTCCATTTTGTTTCATCGGACTACCAATTCTGAACATATTCACATTGATTTTTACCTTTGAGACACATTTGAAAATAAAGAAAAGAAGTGCAAAACAAATTCAATGATGGTATGTTAAGGTAGTTATATGTAATACTGCTCCTCCAAACAGAACTTCTTGCAAACATCCTACTTTTACGCATTTATTTAATGAAAACTCTGGCTTTTTTAAAGGAAAAGTTGGTAGAACAGACTGATTTGTTATATTGTAAATCAGGGTTCAAAACTGATTTATCTGTTTACAACTATTTTTTTTTCTTAATAATCTACACTTAGAATAAAGTCCAAAAGAGAAGATTTACAATGGTGACTTTTACGTCAAGAGCTATACTGTGGTATGTGCTATGCAACCAGATCATGGGAGCAAGGAGGAGTTAAAACACTCTTTACACCACTCCAAAGTTCATTAAGCCTTGTTTATGGGCAGATAGGTGCATGTAATCAGTATCCTTGAAAGCTCCTTTCCACATTAAACATAAGCAATAACAGGAAGTTCATAGCTGTGTAACTGCAATCTCACAACAATGAACTGTGGATGCTGCCAGTAAACACATATTGCTGCAGGGTAGGTAAAAACTGGTCAATACCATGAACTTATAATCCAGTTTCACAGAATTCACAGAATTGCCTAGGTTGGAAGAGACCTCCAAGATCATCTAGTCCAACCTCTGTCCTAACACTAACAAGACCTCCACTAAACCGTATCACTAAGGGCTACATCTAAACGTCTTTTAAAGACCTCCAGGGATGGCGACTCAACCACTTCCCTGGGCAGTCCATTCCAATGCCTAACAACACTTTCAGTAAAGAAGTTCTTCCTAATATCCAACCTAAACCTCCCCTGGTGCAACTTTAGCCCATTCCCCCTTGTCCTGTCACCAGGCACGTGGGAGAATAGACCAACCCCCACCTCTCTACAGCCTCCTTTAAGGTACCTATAGAGAGCGAATAAGAATAATTCTTTTACGTTTAATTCAAATGCTGCTTTCACTCCTTCAATGGCATATCTTTTTCCTTCTTTGCTTCTTTTTTTTCCTCCTGGCATTTTTTCCCTAAAATTGCTCTGTTTCTATATTCCACCTTCCTTTCATGTCATAGAATTGTAGAATCATAGAACGGCTTGGGTTGGAAGGGATCTTAAAGATCATCTCAAGCCAACCCCCCTGACACGAGCAGGGAGGCCATGCACTAGATCAGGTTGCCCAGGGTCCCATCTAACCTGGTCTTGAACACCTCCAGGGATGGGGCATCCACAGCTTCTCTGGGCAACCTGTTCCAGTGCCTCACCACACTCTGAGTAAAGAATTTCCTCCCAATATCTAATCCAGATCTCCCCTTTTTTAGTTTAAGACCATTCCCCCTTGTCCTATAACTATCTGCCTGAGGAAAAAGTTGTTCTCCATCTTTTTTATAAGCTCCCTTTCAGTACTGAAAGCCTGCAATGAGGTCTCCTCGGAGCCTTCTCTCTGCAGGCTGAACATCCCGAGCTCTCTCAGCCTTTCTTCATAGGGAAGGTGCTCCAGCCCTCTGATCATCCTCGTGGTCTTCCTCTGGACCTGCTCTAACAGGTCCACATCCTTCTTGTGCTGGGAGTCCCAGCCCTGGATGCAGGACTCCAAGTGAGGCCTCACAAGGCCAGAGTGGAGGGGGACAATCACTTCCCTTGACCTGCTGGCCATGCCTCTGTTGATGCAGCCCAGGATACAGTTGGCCTTCTGGGTTGCTAGCACACACCGCTGGCTCATGACGAGCTTCTCGTCCACTAGAACCCCCAAGTCCTTCTCCACAGGGCTGCTCTCAATGAGTTCTTCTCCCAGTCTGTACTCATGTCTGGGATTGCCTCAAGCCAGGTGCAGCACCTTGCACTTGGACTTGTTGAACCTCATTAGGTTCCTGTGGGCCCACTTCTCTAGCTTGTTCAGGTCCCTTTGGATGGCATCCCTTCCTTCTTGTATTGGGTTTACGTGGTGAAGGTTTGGTAGCAGTGGGGCCACAGGGTTGGCTTCTGTGAGAAGATTCCAGAAGCTGCCCCATGTCAGAGAAGAGCCAACACAAGCCAGCTCCAAAAGGGACCCACTGCTGGCCAGACCTGTGCCAATGAACGATGTTGGTTTTGCCTCTGGGAGAGCATATTTAAGAAAGGGAAAAAACTGTGCAAAAAAAGCAGCCAGGAGAGAGAGGAGTGAGGAACAGCCCTGAAGACCACATAATAGCTCACCAAGTGCTTTCTATTTTCTACACCTTTGGCATTTTTCTGAGCTACTTTTCATAGCCACTGAATACGGTTATTTAGCTTTTCAGTGATTTTTCTTTTAGGCTTTTCATCATGCTCTTTCTTCTAGCCTAGCCATTTCTCCCCTTCCACTTACAGTATATCACCACAGACTGTTCCAGCTCTTAATTGCATTTCATGCTCCCATTCAGGCCAGACTGTGAGAGCCACAGTTCCATCTTTCTATATGTTTACTATCTGTGGACAGCAGTAATCTCCTCTCCACCATGCCTTCTACCTAAGGCTGACTTTTCCCCACTCAGAGTTAAAAGAATGGAGGGGTTAGCTCTGAGCAAAATTCTGGAAAATTTGGCATCACTGTCTTCCTTGGATGTAGAGCAAAAAGGATGGCATGTATAAGAGAAAAACCTGGGCATGATAACGGAAAATTCTTTATGACTGTGAAAAGGTTCGACTTGAAAAGGTTTCAAAACAAGATCATAGGTGGCTTTGAATCAAATTATTTCACAAGTTTCTTACTTGAAAAGAAATGTGTCAAATCATTTTCAAAGGATATAGCTTGAGTATCAATGAAACAACGGTAGAAGTCAGCCTACATTCATAAACATGACAATGATTTTAGGTGCTTCAGTTCTGAAGTATTCAACAATATACCCGAAAGGGAACTGTATTCAAGTAAACACTAAACATCCAGCCGTTGAGCTACAATTCCTTTATATTCTTCAGATGGGTGTTAAAAACAGAAGCACCAAAACTGAATTACTTCCTGGAGTGCAGTTTAAAGTTTATGTAACTTTGCAAATATAAGATCTAAACTCCTATAGGCATATGCGAGCTTTTCTTGTAAAAATTTATTACATCATTACTATTATGTGTTAGTATAAACCTACTGAAAACATAAATAAACATTAAATAAATAAAAGATGTAATCAATATTTCTTAAACTTTGATAAGTTGCTTACTGTATTTAACTACAAAGCTGATGAGTTTTAATGAAACCATGGGGCTGTTTTTAGTTCAACATTAACTGCCTGATATGTATCTTGTAACTTGAATTAGATCTTAATATTGGCTGATAATGAAAAAATGGATCACAATAATAATAACAGGAAAGTCATTATGATAACATTAATTATTATACTCATTGTGTCTGTCAGTATTAAAATCATGCAATGGTACTAAACTGCTACCATATTAAGGTCAGCTTTACTCTCTTTTAGAAGTCTTTATAACATGAAATTTAAAGAGGCAGCAAAAATAATAGTGAAAGAGCACTCTTCATGCACATAAAATGTTTTTCAGATAACAGAAAAATGAAATAAAAAATTTGAAATGAAAATGAAAAATGAAAAAGTGACTGAAGAATATTTGCTGAGTACTTTATTACCTAGTTAATTACTGTATAAAAGAAAATGTAACAGAGAAACTCTTCCAAGTGGCAGTTGTCCTGTCCAGAGTCTCTGAGCTGGTCAGACTAATTTAAGTCTCATTATGCAACACATTTGCTTAGAAAAAATAAGAGCACTAAAGTGCTCTTTAAATTAATTGCTTTTACAGAACACACAAATCTGAGCAATATAATGAAGCTTTATGAGTTACCTCAGACTGAGACAGCAACAGAGGAAAAATAATGTAGTTACAAGAAATACAGCTGTACAACAGAACTGGTTAAAGTGGTAGATATGAGCTAAGCTACTCCAAACGGAAATGCTGCAGCACTACCTTAGTGTCTAGAACAGGGCAAACAGAGGTGAGCAGGTTCTTACTATGGTTTTTGATTCAATCCTCCTTCTACCTTCTGTTGATACTATTTCTTTTCATAAATAGGTCTCTAATCTGTCAATTTTACATCAGCCTGTATTAGGCTTATGTGGAAAGGTTTTGGTAGCAGGGGAATCTGCAAGGGTGGCCTCTGTGAGCAGAGCCCAGCAGCTGCCCCATGTCAGATAAGAGCAAGCTCCAGCCGGCTCCAAAAGGGACCCGCCGCTGGCCAGAGCTGAGCCAGTGAGCGACGCTGGTTGTGCCTCTGGGACAGCAGATTTAAGAGAGGGAAAAAACTGCTGCACAACAGCAGCTGGGAGAGAGAGGAGTGAGGAACAGCTGGAAACCACCAAACACGCAAATCTATAGAGAGCACAAAAAACAGTAGGAGTCCAACCTGGAACTAAAATTTCCCCTTTCTTATACAGGATGCTAAGTGCTGTCTCTGAGTCACAGTATCAGAATACTTTCCCATTCCGGACCCTTTATTTTGTAGGCAATTGGATTTAAACATTCCTCAATTTTATCAGATCCACAGATGACAAAAATATAACATCAGTACGGTTCTTTTTTCCCTTCAATATTAACGAATGGAGCTGATGGGGTGCAAAGCAGGGAGCGTACTGTGCCCTTTCTGGGGCTCCTCAAACAGAACTGCAAAGCTGAGCTCCAGCAGTAAGACACCAGTAAGCCCCTGCTGAGTATATTTAAAGTAAAATTGTGATTCATTATTTGAAAGATAAATTTTCCAAAAAGGGGCTTTTATTTACCACAACACCATCCAGCAACCATTAGACATCCACAGTGCAAAACTGAATTCAACTTTTGGCATATAAATGTAGCATGACTACCATTTATGCAATATTATGAAAAATAGCCACATAGCATATGAATAAGGTATATACCTTTTCATGTTTCACCTAAGGTTAACAGTACAACAAAAGCAAACCGGTTGTAAAATACTACAAATTCACAAGTTGTGAAGATACCTCCTTTAAATCTCAACTTAAAGAAACAGAAAATATTTCTTTCTTATTCCAGTAAAAGAGGATGCAGGAGAACCCTTACAAGTACCCTGAGTATTACTGTAAGATCTTTTGTTCTGAAATGATTCAGGCCCCTTATTGCTTTTAGTTAAACTCACTGTTAAGTATAATTTAAATATATGATGTTCCATTGTACTTGCATTACAGTATGCAACTATAAATACAATTACCACAAATTGGTGAACAATTAATGAGATTCGTTTCAGGAACATTTCAGCACTAAATGCTGTTTTCCTGCCAACCTAGACATGAAGTATTTAATTCTAAATGACACCACCTGCTCCTACCTATAAGTGAAATGAAAAAGCTGCCAAGGAGCATGTTGGGAATTAACTTGCAGCCTTCCTTTTAATCAGGCATTCCTCCATAACATTGCAAGCCAGCAATCTCATGGAATGAAAAATACCATTGTACTATATGTCTGCAATTCAATTTTGAACCCTCATTGTGATGGCTGACTTGAGCCTAACACATTTTTTCTTTACTATTTTTCTTTAGCTGCCAGCTGGGTCACCAGCTACTTGAAGTGAAGACATACCGGACAAACGCCAACATCCTGCTCTGACAAGGACAGTACAATTGACCAAACATTTATAAATGAAGGCTCTTCTTATTTTAGCTGTTTTTAATTTGGGGGCATACACTTAAACTTTCACTTTCAGAAATATCAGACTGCAAGGACACCAATGAAAGAGGAAAGACACTTGAAGAGTTTAAAAAAAATACAGTTCAAGAACACACATGAACTTGCTCATACAAATTACTTTTGCTTTGCACAGTAAATGTACCTTTGGGCAACAAGCTATAAGGCTGGTTTTGGGAGACATTTTTGTTATCCATGTGTTTGGATGTTCCCTTTTCCCCTAACAATCTGCTAATAAAAAGGTAAATCTAGCAAACTGTCTTATCCAAGGTAATAACCCAGGGTCATCAACAATAGTACATTGTGTTCTGTGTCCTTAATGTCACATTTGATATTTAGTCAAGCTAAGTTATATGATCTCATATAGCACTGCCTTAGCAAAAGAAAATGTCATCATACAAGCTTTTGCATGATAGAAAACAGCAAGATAACAAACCTTTCACCTTATGATCACGGGCAGGAAAAGACATAGTGAGGTTTTGCAGCAAGCTTTCAAAGCTCATTAATATCTGGTTTTCCTTGCTGAAGTGGCTATGACTACTTCAACAGCTACAACAGAGTAATTTGCAGTGCTAAAGTTCCTCATCCAAACGACCTCAACAAGTTTAGCAGGTGTGCTGCATGTTTTAACAGCAAGCATACCAGGTTGTATGCCCAGTATTTGTTCATGGACACAGTATGTGTTTCTGAAAAAACACAGCCCTTTGTGTCACAAACATCACACATTTCGGCGCTAAAATGAAAGGGAAGAAGGGAAAAAAGCATCACCCATTGAGGAATTAGAAGATAAGGAACACAGGCATCCCCTTTTCCTAAAACAAAAGACTGTCTCTTCTGAGCAGGTTGGGTTCACTCCCTGCACATGCTGTGCTTTCAAATTCCTGCCATTAAAAGTGTGATCTACTAACTCAGCACAGACTTCTGATAAAATATTTGCTCAAGTCAATGGCTGTTTTCCCCAGGAGCATTAGGACTAGACAGATTCAAAGAGACTAAAACCTGACCATTTAGATGCTGTAGTACCTCAACCTATGTGAACATTTCCATAGTTAGACAGACTGCCCAGCTGGCTATAGAGCAATGATCCTTTCTCTTGCTCCTGCATAACTGAAAACTAATAAAAGAAAAATTTCTGAATTTCTTCATGTCTTACTGCTTATTCAGAAAATGTTACTCCTAACAGAGTAATAACAAAAGTTGGACAAGCAATTTCACTTATCAACTCCACTTGAAAAACACAAGACTTTTTTTTTTATTATGTATATGCAGACATTCATAGATATGACTTAAATGTGATACATAGGGCTCTCCCAGCAGAATTCACAGTACTAACTCATTCATCTGAAGTCCCTCCAAAACATGTAGAAGAGAGCTGGGCTCCTAGCCTTTGATTCCCAAAAGTCAAAATGCTGAGCACAGAAAGTCTAAATTACGAGCACGGAAAGGAAAAGAAGACATGGTAGAAATTGGGTTTCCTGCATAGAAGAGGACACCCATTCAATGACCACACAACTAAGATTCCACACCTGAATTCCTGTGTTTTAAAGCTAAATTTTAACCCATTTCCCATACTTTAATGCCAACTTTTGCTTTTCTAGCTGCACAGAGGCCCATCTTCAATAGGATGGATGGACAGAGGGTGCCTTTGCCCCCAGCAGCTCATAGCTGAGCAATTAAGGCACTCACATGATGTGGAAGTGACATATTCAAATTCACTCAGGCTTCTGCAGAGAGCTGTGAAACCATGTCATTAGCTGATCAGTGTTCATCCTAAGCTAAACATGCTCAGAGCATTTAGAATACCAGGAAAATCAGAAATTCTCAAGGCCCTACACCAAGGGAGCTTTTTTTGTTGTTTTTAATTCCACATGATGGGTGGCAGGAAAGAGATGCCAAAACAGAAATCTCAACAAAGGCAGATAAGCTATTGAATATATGAACCAGCGCAGCTCTATGTATCCAAGGAAGCTTTTGCATGAAAAGAACATGCACCAGTAGTGTCTTAGGCATCCAAGCAGTTTAAAGAAGAGTCCCTTAAATCCTTTTCTTCTCTCTCTTAAGGCATCTTAAGTCAGATGCCACTGTTAGTGCATCTAAACACTTAAATACCTGGTGGTGTCTGAAAAATAACTTCAGGAAAAGCCTCATGTTCACCATTGTGTCACACAAACTATAAATGATTTTAGCATTCAGCTTGTCAACGGGACAGATGCTGTCATAAACAAACAAGCACTGAAGTGCTACCAGACCAACTTGTAGAACATTTGGGGTTAGGAATAATTCAGAAATTTGTACCAGTAAAGATGATCATTAAGTGGGAGTTGCACGGTCTCCTGAGGTGGTGCATATGCACTGATTATCTCCCTCCCTTAACAATGTCTGACAAAGCATTCTAGCGCTGGTGCGGAACATACAGTTCATCTATAGCAGCAAGATGCAAGAAAGCTCAGGGAAGTCAGGTACTGAAATCAAGGAAGAATGGTATTAGGTTTGAAGAGGTGGGGGAGTTGAAACTGTTAGCTTATAATTCAGGGTCAGGCACTTCTTATTTTTAACCTACGGGCTGAAATTCTACTTTGTGTCATGGAGAAGATGAATAGTGCCTTCAGGGTGCACCTAAAAATTGTTTACTCTTCTCATCACTTTGCCACAGTTAATACTCACAGCACATAATATATTACCTAGCAGTCTAGAATTATTGCTTTGCGGCAATTTTGTAGTGCTTACTTCAAAAGAAAACATGATACATGTCACATAAAGAATGAATGATGACAATGACACATAAAAGATATATTAGTGGTGTTTTGAATTATGAAAAGTTGCAGTCCACTTTCTTTTGCCCTGTACTTTTCAACAGTATATAAGGTCTCTTTAGTAATTGCTGTTTCTAACTATCTGAGGTATTTAAATGGACCCCTCACCATACTTTAATGCACTTCAAAAATTTAAACCTACTTATACTTATGAAAAATATGAATATATAGACACATTAAGTGACCTTCCAAGGTCAAATAGAAAATCTGTAACAGATCAGGGCACTGAGTGCAGCTTTCCCAAGTCTTATGTTGGAGTCTTCTTTTATCTACCGTTACTGTTTGTATGTCTCATTTTCCCAGTTCTTATCATTCAGCTTAGAATTTACCTTCCTCTGAAAGCAATTATTAAAATATGAAATTAAACGAAATGCAACCAGCCTCACAACTTAGAAGTGGAAACACTGAAATACTGAAATTGTTCTCCCAGTGAATTTCTTATATGCGTTTCATATATTAAGACAGACTTCCAGTATTTAAGTTGAAAACTCCGTTTAGAAGAGCTGAATTTTAACTCTCTTTTAACTAAATTCTTTTATTTAAAGGAGCAGTCAAAATGCAGCCAAAATTCAATGTCTTACCTAATTTGAATCTTCGTCAACATCATATGGCATGCTTTGTGCAAAATAACACTGCATGGAAAGAATATCATGTTGATATTAAGAAAAGGAAAGCAATTAATCATCCCCTGTATTAAATGTTCTGCAGTCATTGTCATATGCAATTTTATCAGCTGTACTGAAGCCAAAGAACATTCTGAATTTCACACGTCAGGGCAGGAAATGGAGTACCGATGCGGCTGTCTGGATTACGATGAGCTATTTTCTGATCCTTTGCATTCCAGTAAAGGTTTTAAAAGTAATACATTCTTCTAATCCAATCAATCCTGATTATCAGTTCCATAGTTTATTGCAGTTTCAGTGTGTTGATAGAGGGTTGGAAAAGCTAAGAGGGAATTTTCTGATGTTAGATACAGTCAGTTTTCCTACCTTTCCGATACCTGTGGTTTAGAGGCACTTTTTTAGGAACACTGTGTAGAAACTGAAAATAGGTAGGGTAGGATATTTTCGGACTTGACAGAAAAATCTATTTAATGGCAGATAAACCACAGGCTATGTTAACCAATATCTCTGATCACTACTGTTTACATATCTTCCTCATGTGCCTTATATAAGAATAGGCTTAAATAACATTTGAAAAGTAAAAAACATACCGGTAAATATAGCTAAAATTCATGTTCAGATCTCCTGTTAAGACTCATTTTTTTTCTAAGAACAAGAGTAGTTCACTGTATTAACTCTTTTTTTTTTTTTCCGAAAGACTTATACAGACCTACAAACAAAAATGGCCAGCTTTTTGAGTTATCTTTCTTATTCATGAGCCTACAGTAAACATCTGCATCTAAGGTAACTGCATTGCTATCGCTGTATTAAGTTCATTAAATGATCCAGCTAGTAAATTCTAGTACAAAGCTCTGTTTGAAAATTGGAGTTTTAGAGTCTACAGGGAAATTACTGATTTTTTAGGAACTAAAGGTTTAATTTAGGGATACAATATGCAGCCAAACTTATTTTCATTCAAGTAATTTATACAAACTTGAAGTACTATGCTGTCTGTCCTAAAAGAGTACTGAAAGCATAGTATGCAGCCAAGAGAAGAAGGAAATACACCCCTGATAAAGAGGTCTGAGAGTGAGAGGACGTACTGGTTTGACAGCACTGAAAGGAGATTTTGACTACAGCTGCAGTCAGACAGCCAGGCGGGAGAGACACCACAACTAGGACAGGTCTCCCAGGACTGCAATCACACCAAGGAGCTCAAAGTAACTTGGGACTGGGGAATATGAAATGGATAAAACTCGTCATTTCTGAAAGCCTTGCATTTTGTGTTGTGCACTCTAGTTGTGCAGTACAAATTTCTACCTGCCTGCCTCATACAGGCAATTATACTGCATGTGAGGTAAGAAATTTTTTCTCCAGAGATGTACAATCCATGTGCATGTATTTCACAGAGGCAACTTTAACTAGATATCTGATTAGGAACTAAAGCTCTTTTTGAAGTTGGCTGGAAAGATATGCATATCTATACTTTGTTCATAGTGAGGGCTTTTTCCCCAAAATGTTGTTGGTCCTTGTTAACAACTTTGCTGTTGGTTTCTTAATAGCCACAGTGCAACCACTGTGTCCTTATGAAACACAATTAAAGACAATTTAAACATCGTGAGTATGGGCACTGTGGACACTTTGAAGTCCTTTTAGAGTGGCAGAGCAGATCAAGGAACCGGTCTTGGAGAAGACCATAACTTCATTCTAGTCCATTTGCCACACTTTTTGTCAAGAGAAGCCAGGATAGGAGTGCTGAGGATGATGTACATGCAAGTCTCATCCAACCATCCTGTTGGGATGTGGCTGGGCATGCACCCAAACCTATGATCTGGAAACTGCTGGCATCCCACATTCATTAAGTGACTGCCAGCATTCAGCCCTTCTGTTGTC
>VXAL01009193.1:166084-187238 GCA_013399475.1 Chauna torquata
GCTTAGTATTGTAGCAAAAAGAAAAAAAAAAAAGTGCTCTCACAACTCAAACTTCTCTGATAAGTCTTGCTGGTAATACTCCATTAGCATTAACATAGCATAAAATGCAATACATTTATACTATTTGGGACTGATAAACAATTTTTAGTACTTTCATGAAGTGTAACTGATCTTTCAATTATTAGCAGAGATGCNATTGATGTTTTTTCAAAGTATGAGGGCAGACAAAAAAGATTTTAAGAGAAACCTCATACAAGATAAAAAAGTTTGCAAACGTCGATTTCAAATCATTACAGTGGCAATGGCCATTTGTTTCAATTTCCGTACAGCAATTTTAAAAAATCATTTCATTTTCTTCTGAAGCATTATGTGCAAACTCACTCTTAGAACTTTAAACTCAAGAGACTATATGTGTTCCTGGTCTAACTCCAGTGATTTTTATGAGACTTGCAACAGGAAAAAAAATTTACATAATTAATTTTTGCTTTTGTTTTTCTCTAGATACTCTTTAGAAAATATTTTGATGAACAAGAATGCTTCTCCTATCAGAATATAATCTAGAGGTTGAAGCCTTGTGGGAGAAAGCTCCTAATAACTTCTATAGTGCATATAAATAAATACTTTCTTAAAACAGAATCAAGAAGGTCATGCAGTGTTCTATTTTGTTAATGTGATGAAGAGCCTCTCTGAATTGGCAATTCTTAATTAACAGCTCATTCCTGATGATCTTTTCTACCTTGAGAACCAACACTAAAGTGGAAACACCCGAGATAATTTCAATACTTGTATTGTAGCTTAGTATTGTAGCAAAAAAAAAAAAAAAAAAGTGCTCTCACAACTCAAACTTCTCTGATAAGTCTTGCTGGTAATACTCCATTAGCATTAACATAGCATAAAATGCAATACATTTATACTATTTGGGACTGATAAACAATTTTTAGTACTTTCATGAAGTGTAACTGATCTTTCAATTATTAGCAGAGATGCACTCAAGGAGGCAGAATATTAAGAGAGGATTACAGCCAGCACAGCACTTACTTTCTTGAGCTATTTCACTTAAATAAAGTGCAAATTTTATATTTTCTGCTTTTCTTAGTACTCCTCAAACCCTAAACCAATGGGAAAAAAAAAAAAAAGAATAAAAAGGCAAGAGTCTGATGGAAATCAATGGGAGATAAAAATGGAAAGACCATAATCACTTGTGTGCATTAGTAAAAGGATTTCGTAGACTGTGCAGAACTAAGTAAAACAGGGATCCAACCTTTAAAAAAAGTGCAAGACTTGTATTTACCAATAGGTCTGAAAGAAAAGAACTTACACTGAAACTCACACTAGGATGAACGGATTTAACATTTGTGAATAGTAATGATGAGCTAGGAATGTGCTATGCTTCCAAAATAGAAGTGGAAAGTTTGCAACTTAAGTGACCAATCATTTGGAACACGTAGGCATCGCATCAAACTTATTCAGTTACAGACATTTAACATGGTATGACATCGTAACACAAAGGCAGCACATGAAGGCATCCAAAGGTGCAACGGGGTGTCACATATTCTTTTGACTTCTCATGACCTTTTAAAGCTTTAAGTACAATGACATCAAGGCATTCATGAGGTCTGGCAGACCTCAAAAGCCTGATCCGAAGTCCACTCAGCCCACTGTGGCTGTGAGAAAGAATGAACTGTGGAACGAGAAGTTACTCAAAATTGCTCATTTGAACTCAGCACATATTACAGGACAGAAACTCATCAACAAAGTATGTATGAACAAATGTGGTTCTATGCTTCTGGCATATATGCATCTATAACATTACACTTGGTAGCCCAGGCATGACCATTAGTTATCTTGCAATGTTTTTCTACATTTCAAATTTAACTCTTTCTTGAACTTTTCAATCTTCAGCAGCAATAAAATCACACACTATTTTACCAAGGGTAAATCATTTCCTGTTGAAGGAAAAAATATTCTTCCTCTTACTAAGCTAGTGCATAACTAGCTATTGCTGAAAAAAAGGGTTTTTTTTTTTGTTTTTTTTTTTTTGTCTGTTTGTTTTCAAATTTAGTCAAAGCTATTAAACGGGGGGAATCTATGCTCAGCTGCATTTATGCAACCGATCCTGCCTTGGTTCGATGCCGAGAACCTGTCCACCTGTGGCAAGCCTGAACCCCGCAAGCCNTTAATGCTACTTTGGTATAATTTCTTCAAGTAATACTTGTGATTACTGTATTTTTGAACAATCTTCTAATGTGTTCTTCCTTCCTTCAAACTTAAATGTATTGCTTCTTAAGTATTTTCTTTTAAGTATTAACCCTGTGGATCTGCCAGAGAAATTGTGTGTGTTATGTACATGAATTAAAGTATTTAGAGGTCTTTAAGCCACTGAGGTAAGGCAGCTTTAATTTGTTTTGGGATTTTAACTCTCATAAGGAGTTGCAACTCTAGGTTGAATGGGGATAATTTCTTGCCAGGGGAATTAATGACCATCCCATTCACGTAACAGCGCTGGTTTTTGGCTGGTGATTTGATAGAAGAGCGATTGCTTTTTGCTTTGTGCTGCTCCTTGTTTGTAAAAGCTCTGCACTACTAACAGCCTTTCACTTGCAGCTCGGGTTTGGGACAAAGGAAAGTCAGAAGATTATTATCACATACTAGTTACATATTATGTAAATGACAGCTGGAAAACTCACAAAGCCTCTGCTGTCTTCTAAAATATATGGCCTTCAGCCTGCAGGGCAGGGCAGAAGCTTTTTCCACGGGTATAAGTTTACAAGCAAAAGAAAAAAATGTAGTTTTTCAGACAAACTTGTAGTTCATTTTCTGTTCTGAAAAATGTTTCTTTTAAGTCATATTGATAAAATACAGTCTAATGTATTAATTTAAAGAGCAAATTCAAGAGTCAGCTTGAGTAGAAATGAAAAGCCCTGAGTAAAAAGGCAGTGTGCAGCCACTCTGTCCCAGAGCAGGTTAGGAATCAAACATTAACACAGGGAAACCCTTTAACACCTGTTCCCCCCCAGCATCAAGGTAGACTTAACCTACCTTCACCCTATTCTGAATAGAATTTATTTCCCTTTCTGTTCTATCTTGCTTATCCTCATAGTTGCCCTGAACAAGGCTAAACCAGTCTGACACACACTCTACACAATATTACCAATACCAGAGGGACTCCTGAACCACTGCAGACTTTGAATGCAGGATCTGTACATCAAAGTTAAAAGGACCTAATCAATGCTGACTTTCCTGCACAGGCAGAAAATGACCATCAAAAGTAACCAAGGTCATGGGTGATGTTGCAGAGGCCTGAAACAAAATCGGAGGCAGTCTGAAACAGAATCTTCCCAAAAGCAGTGCTCTGGCAGACCTCAGATGTGCTCATGATATATATTCCCTCTGATAATAATACATGTAGCCCTTTTACTCCTATTACTTTCATTCATACTGTATAAATAACTAGAAAAGATGCTCTAGGAAATAATTTTGTAATAAAAAAGAAAGAACATCTGCAATTGCTCTTTTTCCCATTTCTAAATTATCTTAAATTATCAAGGCCTTTACATTCTATCTACACATTTCACTTTTCTGTTCAAACAATACTTTTCTTTTCTTGAACATGGAAGATCCTTATATACCATTAATTACTAGGAACAGGAAAAAACGAGTTTCTCAGCATGACATAATAACTAGAATTACTCTCTTCAGATATGTGAATTGCTGTCTTTCTAAAATACTAGAAATTCTTTCTGGAATTTCTACCAGTGTAGTTAAGGCTGTATAAACACCAATTGTCATTTGGCAAGTATTGGCATGTGTTTAATAGCTGAAAAAGAGTGTCACATAAAAACCTGGAACTTGAATCTACAGGGTTTTATGGCAAAGTATTATTTTTGTGACAAATGTGGTAGAGGGTAATGTATTCCTAAATCAGCTAGGAGGTGGCAAACTAATAGAAACATCATTATTAGAAACATTTTGCAATTTCAATAGAGATCTGGCATGAATAGGAAGTTTTAAGCAAACAGAGTTCTCACTGTTTACTGCTACACTTGACTTTGTTTACTTGCATATAACTGCAATGTATGTAGTTTTCTATTTGCTGTGGTAATTTTACTTGCTCTTACTACTTTTAAAAATCTACAAGAATAAAATTTGCGTATAAGCCACTTCTAGCATGATTTGAGAGTAGCCTTAGCATTAACATCACTATGAAGCCCTATGAAGAGACTAAATAGTGTAAATGATCCTTCACATACTCAGACTCAAAACAGTAGAAGAATTCTGTTATATTATCCTTCATTATTATATTTATTATTTAATATTGTTATTATATTATCCTTTATTCACAAAAAGAAGTCTTCATACACTGAACTTTCATTTGTTGTCTCATTGGACATATTATTTAAAGACAGAAAGAAGCTACAAAGTTACAGCATTAAAAACTTAAATCAGTATATTTAAATTTTGCCATTATTTCACTAATTAGGACACAAAGCAAACCCATACAGTGATTTAATTAAGTTTCTCAAAAGGGCCCTTTCTCCTCCCTATAGATCCAAGGCAATATACAGAAGCACGATAAGTATGTTGCACCCTTGCTAGCTCTTATGGATTGCATTACACTACGCCAGGGTTAAAGGCACCCACACTGAGCAATCAATCCCTCTCTACACCCAAAACACAAGTAAGTGAAACCTGTAAGAGAAACGTGTAATCTAAAATGCCAAACATGCCTATAAAATTATGTCACTTTAAACTGTTTTTCAAGATTTTGCATCTTTCTACTCATCTTAATAGAGCTCTTACTGGCTATTACAGAAAAGAAAAAAAAAACCTTCCGGAAATTTTCCATAAAATAAATTATTTCAAAATTCTCCTTATATTTGACATCTGCCCATGTTTTCAGAGGCAACTGCACTGCAAGAGAAATACAAAATCAAAGACCAGTTGAGGCAGAGACAGACTTATGCAGAAGTTGCAGTAGCTTTTGATAAATGAGACCTTGACAATGTGACCAGGACTGTCTGCACTCCATTAGCAGCTGAAGTTATTCACACATTCACTTGTACAGATGAGCTGTGGCCTGCCATAGAATACTGCAGTCATCCAGATCATGCAATTAACTCTTCAAGAGCAGCATAAATCCCATTTTGTGTGTACGCTTTAGTTTTCTTTCTATAGAAGACACAGGGGGAAAGGAATCTGAACCTTACCTTAATATAATGCTGTGGTACATATGGAGGTACTCCTTGACCCTCATGGCAACTGGAAAGTAGTCCAGGGCTCCATCATTTACTGTGCCTGAAAGACTCTTTCAGGACTTTATGTCCTCTACTTTCAAGCAGTGGGTAAAGGCTGCAGGAATGACACTATCACCTTGTACAAAATCTAAGACTCTGAAATCTTCTAGAATATCATTGTTGAATGCATTTACAGTTGATATTGTTTCTCATACAAAGTACTAGTAAATGGAAGTCCTGGTTGTTTTGAAAAAGCTTGTTTTGAACTCTACAGCCACACACTTTTTAAGCCTGTCAGGTTTGCATATACTGGGAAGGAAGAAAAAGAAGGAAAATTCAATGCTCAAAAGAGCGATTTGATATAGTTCTGTAAAAATATCTACAGGACAAACACAAAGTCCAGCACTGACTACTGACAGGAGTAAGCTATCAATTAGAATATTCTGTTCCATTTCAATAACTAATTAAAATTCAAAATAGCAATATTTCTTGTGAATTCCTTCTAAGAGAGAATGAATAGTTTTCTGGTTTAAGTATAGGACTAGATTTCCTAAAATTTAAGTAGTGGTGTTGTTGGTTTGGCTGGGATAGAGTTAATTTTCTTCCTAGTAGCTGGTATGGTGCTATGTTTTGGACTTATGGTGAAAATAGTGGTGATAACACACTGATGTCTTAGCTGTTCTTGAGCAGTGCTTTCACAGAGCCAAGGACTTTTCAGCTTCTCGTGCTGCCCTGCCAGCGAGGAGGCTGGGGGTGCACAAGGAGCTGGGAGGGGACAGGACCAGGACAGGTGACCCAGACTGGCCAAAGGGATATCCCGTACCATGTGGCATCACACTCAGCAATAAAAGCTGGGGAAAAGGAGGAGGAAGGGGGGAACATTCACAGTGACAGTGTTTGTCTTCCTCAGAAATCATTACACGTGATGAGCCCTGCTTTCCTGGCAGTGGCTGAACACCTGCCTGCCCATGGGAAGTAGCGAATGAATTCCTTGTTTTGCTTTGCTTGCGTGCACGGCTTTTGCTTTACCTGGTAAACTGTCTTTATCTCAACCCACAAGTTTTCTCACTTTTACCTTTCCAATTCTCTCCCCATCCCACTGTGGCAGTGAGTGAGCAAGTGGTTGTGTGGTGCTGAGATGCCTGCTGGGGTTAAACCACAACAAGTTGTCAAAGACAAAACCCATATGTAGGTCACAGCATCTACAAGGTTCAAAATAAGATGAGGGTAACAAAGCTTTCCTGTTCCAAATCACTACTGTAAACCTACATCCTCGTTTGGAAAGTCATACTAAAGAAGATGCTGACCTATGAGTACATACATTAAAATATTAAATATATTTATTACTTTTTTTTTCCAGTGGAGGTTACTTTAAAAATATGTACATAAGAAGCCAAGTATTCCCTGGCATTTTATAAAACCACAAATACGGGTTGTTCCTAAAACCGAAGGAGATCATTTAAAGAGGTCCAGCTGAAAATATTCATGCAAATATCTGTACTCTCCCATTATTTTCTGAACTCTGGCAAATATTTCCTTTTGTAGCTCTCTCACTGAGAGAAAGTTTGGCTTTTTTTTTTTTTAAACACACAAATAATAAAACCCAATAAAAAAAAAAAAAGAAAAAAGGAGATTTTTGTTCTTCACTTTAGCACTAGTGACACAAAGTCATATCAAAGTCACAAAGTCCCACACATTTGTTGTGAATTTCATAAATGCTTTTAAATTGACCTTTCTTAACACATCTATTGATTCAAACAGGGAGGGAAAGAGGTTGGGTGCATTCTCTTCCATAACATACCTTATAGATATTTTCTATCCCCCTTGTATTTTCTGTGCTCATTGGGCAGAGTATGAATGACCCTGTGAGGGGATATAGTAATTAGGGGAACCTAATTAGGCAGAACCTCCACTTGTGCTACTGCAAGAATACAACAAGCTTCTGATGCATCCTAACATCATTCTTCTCTCAGCCACTGCAACAACTGACTGTTTCTCTTTGGCCACTAGATTAATTCACTTGTTCAGATATTATCAGTTAATTTTTTGTGTCATCTTCCACTACTTATCTTTCCCTTCTGTATTCATCTATTTGGTCTATACTTTGCTTTTCAGATGTTCAGCAGTACTCAACACTCATTCTATATATCTGTTTTGCTCTTCCTGATATCTGCTCACATTTCTTTTTTCTGCCTTTTAATTTGCACTCCAAAATTTGGTCCACATAGTACAAACAAAAGACCTGAAAACAGGATACATGCTATATTTTATAGGCATGTATCGGTTTTATAGGCAGATTAAAAAATATATATATATAGAATTATTAAAGTTGAGATAAACTATGTAACTGCAAGGCACTACTGTTGCACACTTCATTCTCCTATCCACCCCACGTTAACTTACACTCTCACGAATAAAATCAGTGTCAGCTGTCCCTTTTTGTCAGAGAAGTGCCCAATGATTCTATCTAGTGCTATATAAATGCAAACAATTAAAAAGATAGGATTTATGCCTTGAAAACAGTGAGGAATAGATATGAACAGAAATGTAAGCCAGATGAGGGGGAAGAGAAGGAAAAACAAGCATTAAGCACCCAGGGAAAACATGAGATACATTTCATTGGCAGCTGAAAAGTGCTAATAGTACTTTGAAATGAGAATAAATGAAGGAGTAAACAAGATAGAACTGGAAGTCTGCACTGGAAAAGACAGAGAAGGGAATGGATTTTGCAGGATGAGATTCAGAATGCTCTAAGTGCTTTATGAGTATGGACTATGAAGTTTAAAGAAGATTTTCTACAATAACATAACTCCCAGCTGGGCCAATTTTCTAAACCCATGAAGGACATTACTGTCAGTTTGACTGTGTTGGTCTCGATGAAAGCTTTTTTCATCAAAGCCTCCCCTACTTTATTGCCCCCCCACTTACCACAAACCACGACCACTAAAAAAGGGCTATGAATATTTCAAAGAACTAAATGGGATGGATGGATTAATATTTTAATTCAAGTTATGCTTGCCTTTTATCAAGATGTAACTTTGAACATAATAAATTCTGTTCAAACAACCAAAGGCTTTCATATTCTATATTTTGCATTCTTTTTAATTATTTATTTTAAGCTCTCTCTAAACACTGGAATGTTTATGGACATAGCCAATAGTATGCCAAAAGCAGAGAACAAAACTAAGATTGTATCCAGCCTACTCTTCTGATAAATTTTCAATATAAAATGAAGAAATCTGTTTTCCATAGCCTACTGTAAACAATTGTGCCATGACTTTCTTACCTCAATTGACAGATCCATAAAAAGAGCACTGTACAGTATTTACTACAAAAAAATGTGAAGAAATATTTTCCGAGACCGGCTGCAGGCAAGAGCTGAATTACAGCAGTCTAACCAGTGAATGCTACTGGGAGTGTTCGCAAGACTAGAGTTCAACAGGACTGAGTGATTCACTCATCTCCTTTTGGGACACGACCACATTTATTTCAAGGAATTCATTGATAATAAAGTGTAGGCATGTCATCATATAAACACAAAACAAATTGAAAAAGGCTAGTGGCCAACAAAGAATTTGCACTTCAGATCAATTTGGACACATAGCTAAAATCTCCTAAACTTAACAAAGATAAAAATTTAACTATGGGGCATGAATTTTGCATTTTTACAACAGAAAGTTCATATTTCTGATAATAACCTCCAGTGAATTTCTCAATAGTTTTTTTTCACTTAGTAACTCTTTCAGCTTTCATTGGGTTCACTTCATTACTTCTTTTACCAGCAGTACCAACCTTATCCCACTTATCCAAAAATCATGTGTTATTTCCTACACTTTCCCATATATCCATGGCTATACTCACTCATATCAAATGCTCTCTCATAAGCAATGCCCATAATGTAATATTTACAGCAAACTAGGGTTGGCATTCAGCAGCTAACAAAGGTTAGTGCTCAAGCAAGCCAAGACTTCATCTTTTGTTTCTTCCAAGAAAAAACAAATCTTTTCCTTTTATTTTTCTCATCCCATCAGTCTGTGAGCTTTTTAAGAGGTTTTATATATTTGACCGATCGTTAGCATTTTGGCAACCTCCCATAACTTAGACATTACTATGTCTGAGAGTTTACACTGAGGAAAAGTCCAGAATACACTAAAGAAAAGCTACCAGCAGTCATGTTGGTGTTTTTTTTTTTTTTTTTTTAAATTACATTATGTCAGTAATAGAAAATACATATTGTCTCATGCTAATAAGAGCTATGGTGAAACTGAGGCCTCACTGATCACAACTTGGAAAGTAGAGCAAAGTAAATTGATTCAGCTTACAATAGAATCTGTCCCAAACTCTTGGCCTTTGAAGCTGAAACAATGATAACCTTACAACAAAACAGCAACATTCTTTCAATATTCAGGACTGCTATTGAGACAGGATATTCCAAAGTGGCTACAGTAAACATTGCATCTCTTCCAGCTGTTGATGGTCCATAGATTTCCCCTTTGAAGATAACCTCTTGATCCCTTTAGAAGAACACCACTAAACCTACTAAATTCGAAGACTTAGTTTTGCCATATATACTATCTTCCTTTCTTAAGGAGGAATAGCATGTGCTGCAATATGCCCCAGTTATGCCAAGTGGTATGACAGAAGGGCGTTTATGGCATTTGAGACTGTCAGGCAATGTGCTATCATACCACATAATCCCCAGCTTCAGTGCACCGTTGCTGACTTCTTTCTACTCCGGCATAGCACTCTAGCAAAAACCACAGGTAGGTCCTGCAGTCGAAGAAAAAGTAGGCATCTCATACCATAGAAATTCAGTCAGCTTTAGAAATCAGCAAGACCTTAAGATCCTCATTTTGTTTTTCTGGAATTTGTTATTTAGAAGTAGAAGCTATACATTCTCCCATTAGGCTTTACTCAAGCTGATTGTAGCTTTTGTTCCAGTGTCATCCTTTTAAATGCAAAGTTGAAATACACCCATTACATCTTCTGTTTGTGTGGAATAGGTATTCCAACTGGACTGTTCAGAGAGGACAGAACTACCTCTCCTGTTAGACCTCTTAATCATAAACTACAGTCTGAAGGTCAGACTACAAAAAATACAGTTATGTTCTCATGGCTCCCCATTCTGTTATAGTCCTTCCTGCACTAGTCAAATATTTACTTAGCTGCTGAACACTGAAAGGTCATTTAAAATTAGCGATGTACTTTGAAGTAGCTCCTCAGCTGCTTCAGCTTATGCTGAATTGGGCATGGTCTCAGGCAGCCACTGCCAGACTCGTGCCAGCCCTGTTCTCTCTACCATCAAGAGCCCAATGCAAAGGACCCTTCCACACCCTTTGCTAAGGAATTACTGTGTGAGCATCATTTAGGTTGCTCAGAAAGAAAAGTAAAAGGCTTGGCTTAAATACCAGTTGGTCACAGCTGTTATCTGTTTATTTCAATCAATCTTAATTAAATAATTAATACTGTTTATTACTTCTATGCGAATCTTTCTCACCATATTTAAGACAAACACAGGATACATTAACTTTTCCCACAGTCATTTGAAAATGTGTGAGTGAATATGCAAGTGCTCTGACAGTGGAAGAAAGTTTGAGATGTATAAGGTTTAGCACTGGGTTATCAGGTTTATCTTACAGTAATCATTAAGATGTGTTTAAAAATTGATAAAAAAAATATACAGAACATTTCAATATTTCTTGTTTTGTTAATTTAGACTAAATGAATGAATATAAACAGTTTCTGCTATAACTGGAGTGCAGCCTTCTCATTCCTATTTCAGATACAGCACGTGAAAGTATCAGGTAGACTGGGAAAACCCTGTATCCTCATATGCATTACAAGTATTTCAAGTATTTCCTCCATATTCATCAGAAATCTTTTCTGCACATTCTGAACACAAATGATAGACAAGTCTTTAATGTCAATGGGATATATACATTAGAATTGATTATGCAAGAGAAAATCATTAAAATCCACAGAAAAGGGTCTGAGGGTGGCAGTCAGTTACAAGCTAACACTGTAACACTTGCAAAACAGTAAATCTCATTCTTGTCTGTTATAAAAATGGAATTGTGTATAATACACAGAAGCCAGTATTTTTGCTCTATACAGCACTCATGAGGCCTCCCTGGAGAAATAGGCACTGTTACATGTGATACTAAGAAAGAAGAACATCAGTTGGGAAGGCAGTATAGAGTAGATGACCACAAATGGTAAATACTTCAGGACTTACAAGGAAGTCTTGGAGGAATAGTTGTTTTTTTAACCTAGAAAAAAAGAAAAGCTGAGGGAAATACAACAACTGCCTTTTACTAAGTAAAATTAAACATAAAAAGGCAGTGATTAACTGTCCTCCATCTCCACTATGGGAAGGACTAGAAGAAATCAGATGAATGTAACAAAGATCTTGGTTTGTGAAGAAGAGCTAAGTCTAAAAATACTGAAGGACTTGGAAAGACAAATTGTTAGATCTCCTTCACAGACCAGGTTAGACAGGCGTTCAGGAAGGTCTAGGTATACTTGGTCCAGTCTCCATGCAGGCAGCAGCCTAGGTTGTCACTGAGGTTTCAAGCAGCCCTGCATGTCTGTGCTTCTTTGCTTTTTTTCACAAAATCAAAGCAGAAATATGTCCCTACATTTTAAGTTTTTAAAGAGAACTACATACTGGCTGGGGAAAAAAAAAAAAAAAAAAGAGATAACTTAATTAGAAACAGTATAAATGGCAACACAGCCAGTAACTTCAGTTCAAAGAAGAAATAAACTTTGACCCAAAAATTTAAGTTCTATTTTGCAGGACACAATTTTATCTCTGGCATTTTCTAAAAGAACAAATTATCCTTATGTAGTTAGGTTTGAAAAGAAAGACAAATAAAAATTTATAGAGCAAATAAGCATTTGTGTAGAGTATTTACAAAAATAGCAAATGAACTGTTTTGCCTGAGAAACTCACTAGGAAACCTCACAGCCAAAACTGAAACACTACCACTACAGAACTATGCTAAAGCACTTGCTGTGAAATCCTCTGTAAATGAACCATACCCAAGATATTATGAGTGCTTGCCCATCTCTTACTCCAAAAGGACTGTAATTCAGGACATATGGAGAAATCGGTTATGCTGTATGTACTAAATAGCTTTTTCATTGCTTTTCAAACCACCCTTTATGCACATTGTTCTCTATCTCTGAATCAGTTGAATCTCCACACTTGCTGGAGAAAACATTTCCACAATTAATTTCTTGTTTGTTTGGCTATAATAGCATGTCATGAAACACTCACTGAACATAATTAGTTCCTTTACACTACAAATCCAAACCTTTTTGGATGAAAATACTGGCTTGCCAGATGGTGAGAAACAGCATGATATCTCACCAACTGGGAAAAGTGAGTTCAGGTTCACGGGCCACAGGACAGCAATGGCTGTGTATGATGGAAAAGATACAGGAAACCCCCACGGACAGGGAGTGAAGACTGCCAGTTAGATGGCTTTAGCTAACCAAGACACACAGTTCTTGCCTCTCTCACAGGGAACATGAGGACTGCAGTGAGGTAGGAGACAAAAGCAAAGGCATCCAGTAAAAGGAGAGAGTCACATTAGACTGTACTCGGTTCATGGAAGTGGTCAGAAGGAGACTGTCACAGGTTGCTTATTCTCCTCTTCTCCTCACTCTTTCTCCTCCTCCTCTGCTCCCCTCTCTGTCCTCTCTCCAGTCTACCTCTCCGGTGCAAGTACGGATGACCAAGAGAAGAATCACTACATGAAACACTGCTCACCTAGATGTATGCAACAAAAATGGAAAGGCACACAAGATCTCTACTAGAGTAAACTGGCAGAGATCAACAGAAGAGAATATATTGCACTGCATATTTGTTCATTTTCAGTTTTGCATTATGCTTTTTTAAACAAAGGAAAAAAACTTTTGCAAGTTATTTGGTTGTCCTGTGTTGTGGTTTAATCTGGCAGGCAGCTCAGCACCACACAGCCGTTCACTCGCTTTCCCCTAGTGGGATGGGAAAGAGATTCAGAAAAAAGATAAAACTCGTGGGTTGAGATAAAGACAGTTCATTAGGACAGAAAAGGAAGTGAACATAATAATAAAAATAATTATGATAAAAGAATACACAAAACAAGCAATACACAATGCAATTGCTCACCACCCGCTGACCGATGCCCAGCCAGACCCAGTCAATTGCAGTCCCCACCCCACTCCCCCCAGTTTTATTGTTCAGCATGACACCGTAAGGGACATCCCTTTGGTCAGTTTGGGTCACCTGTCCTGGCTGTGTCCCCTCCCAGCTCCATATGCACCCCCAGCCTCCTCGCTGGCAGGGCAGCACGCGAAGCTGAAAAGTCCTTGGCTCTGTGTAAGTGCTGCTCTGCAAGGACTAAATCATTGGTGTGTTATCAGCATTATTCTCATCCTAAATCCAAAACACAGCACCATACCAACTACTAGGAAGAAAATTAACTCTATCCCAGACAAAACCAGGACATCCTGCCACCTCGTAACTGAGGTTCTGTGTGGTGCTTAAGGGAAGGGAGCTTTAATGGCAGGGGGAGGGAAATGCTTTAACTGAAAATTATTACGTTTGTCCTGCAGAATTACACTCCTGGCCAAAATAGGACACTGTGCTTAAGATGTCTTAAACAGATTCTGAAGCCAGAAAAACTAAATTGGTAGGTCTGAGTTAGATTGAAGTTTTCTCTGAAAATCCTTTCACCAATATGATGAGTTTCTGTACATTGCTTGTTATTTTTTAAGATAGGTACGAATAAAAGCGCATCTTTAAGAAAGGTAAGACATAGCTGTCAGGGAGCAGCAAGGGCTGGCTCCTTCCAAAGGGCAGGTGAGCTGGAAACCAAGGAAGCCAGCACCATGGTCCCGGTGAGGCTGCTCAGGGCCAGCAAGAGTACTCAGGGAACTGGGAAGCTCAGAAATATAAAAGCCAGCATAAGATCTACATATGCTGCCTCATTTAGACATAACTTTGATCGCAGACGGAAAACAGCAAACATATTGTTCAAAGCCAGTGTGAGTCCTTCAAGACAACTAGAAAAAGAGATCTCAGAAGGGCTTCTTTTTACCAATATCATTTTAAAAACTAAGTTCAGAAAAATGCTCATTGCAATGAGCTGCTGAAATTCTGAAAAGAAAGTCAGCGTGGCTGCAGGCCCCAGCCTAAATCTGGTGTCCCCTACCAGTTGTCTGCAACATGTTCTACACAGAGGCACCTTTGTACCCTTGCCTACGGGTTCACTGCCTGGCAGTGCAATGGCGGAGCACTGGTCATTAATCTTGACCAAATCATGGCCTTAGAATGTCTGTCTGTGAAGGGCCTATCACACCTGTGGTGCTATAATCATAATAACAATAATAATTATTATAATAATATGGTTCTGGACAAGGCCAATCTTCATTTTTTCTATCACAAAACTCCTCAATTCTTCCTAGAGCATTACGTTTTGCTAGTAGACAGCAGTATTTCATCTGTTTTCTACACAGTGACGCCACTTAACTCACTTCCACATTTAATCCTTTATCTTTTTCTAGTATTTTATATTGTTACTGAAAATGGTTTCTCTCCAGCAAACCTGTGGTGAAGAAGAATGTAAATTCTGCAGCAGCACTAGCAGCAAGTAAATTAAAACATGGAAAGTTTTATGAATTAAATATGAAACTGGCTAATGCAATCAGTTCTGTACTATGTACATTATTTATTTTATTAAATTAATTTGACTCCAGCTTAGTTTCCAGGGTGCTAAGGTTTTCATATGAAAGACACAGCAGGGCACTGTAATAGAAGTAGAAGAGAAGTTAATGGCTTTGGAGCTGAGCAGAGTGCATTTTGGGATCTGGTAAAGGACACTGCTTGTGATTTTGGGATATATACACTTTGGAAATTTCAGCTACTGTGATAAGCAAGATGATAGCTTACAGTGTTGACATTTAATCTGTGAGCATTGGGCTACAAGGCTAACACCTCAGAGAAGAGGAGGAGCAGTTCACACTTTCTCATGTCATGATTTCAGACTTTCTGTGAACTAAGACATCACTGCAATGGTTACATAGCATTTCTATTTTGAAATCTCCTTTTGATATATTATCCCCAAGGGATACTGTAGCAGATGGCTATTCAACAAAAATGCAGTCTTCCAACCCATATGCCTTTAACCCCAGCTACACTTCAAAAACCAGTAAGGGAAAGTGTAAAAAAGTAAAGTGAAAGTAAAAAGTATCAGTCCTACACCAACAAGAGCAGTAATATTCTGCTCCTAAAATATGAAAAATCTCCTCCAAATTATTTTTAAAGTATTATTCTCATTACATATTAAATGTTTTTTCAAGATTATCTTGTAGCTGATATTTTTCTGTTCTTTGCAAAGTGGCTATTTCTAAAAAAGTTCGCCATACATTTAATCAGCTATCTGTCTTCCTCATTCAAACATAATTTATTAAAATGTATTATTTAGAAAATAAGAAATTCCCATTTCCTGTTAAAAACTGTTGCTGATATGCTGTTCATATTTCTTATGAGAACTAATGGAGCTGTCACAGGATTCTTCCTTCCAGAAAGTTTATCTTCTTTAAGCAATTTTCAAGGAATTGTAATCATGATGAAGGTTTCCCAGCAGGAAACAGATTGGCACAGAAATATGTGAAAAAAAAAAAGTCCACTGTAAGAAACAGATGCTAAAGAATAGATGGCCACAAGTTAGTATATTTCTAATGTGTAATGAGCTCTGTTTATTTCTAAAGGATAATTTTCTGTCACCATTGCATGTAGAGAATTTGAACAACCTTCAGAGGAACGCAGTAATAAGTTTTCTTAAATCTGGACAGCTATTTATAATTTATGAAGATTTGGATAAATTTATCCCAATATATGATACAGAAGTGTATTTCTTTTATTATTGATTAAAAGGTAAGTTTCCTGAAGAAGATAATTTTCTTTATGTTTTTATAGCACATGGTACAGTAACGACATAAATGTATTTTGCTCAATCTAACAGAATTAAAGGTGGGAGGTAGCGAGAAAGAGCTAGCTGTAAGATGTTCATAAAGCACTACAACAGCATCACACTAAAGCTCTTTCAGATTGTCTTGAAAACATGCTTGAAAGCTGCTGAAAAATCACAGCCAAACCATACTGCTGGATGGCAGCAGGTCCTGGTGCGGGAGGGCGCTGATAGAACCAGGAAAGGCTGCTGAGAGATGGTGCTTTAGCTCCTGCTGATGGGAACTTAGATGAAATTCATCTGGAGAACTGAGGATATCCGCCTTGTACGAATACTGAGTGCCATTCTGTTTACATTTACAATTCTTCATTTGTAATAATGTCAGCTATAATTACTTATTAGCATATCATTTATGTATTATCTTTTATAAACATTCATTAATAAATAACAATTACTACTCAGCTAGAATAAGTCATGTCCCCGAGTAGAGCATTCCTCCAAAATAACAGCAAAGACTCTAACCAAGGAGGAGGCCCTCAGCTGAATGCTGAGAACGTGGAACATAACCACACCTGAGATCAAAATCTGATCTTTTAAAAGGTCTGCCCTTCAGAGAGAAAAGGGGAAGCTGTCAACTGCAAGAGGTAGACACAGGCTCAGAAAAGCATCTGCATTTAGAAATCACTGAGAAATCCTAAGCACAGTTATATCAGGATTCATGCATGTCTCTGTATTTTGGCTGCTGTGGCATAACAGTAAAAACTGACAAATTGTTGCTAATAAATCCTAGTTAGTTAAGAAGAAGCTGATTCTGTGTGTCCCCACACTGCTACCAATCCCGTGACTGAACTCAAGGAACTAAAAGATAATTTTGAGTCTATGTGTCAGCTGTGAGATCTGGGCACAATTTCCAACCCACTCTTTCAAGGCAGGTCTCAGATATACAAAAGCCCATTCTTACGGCCACAGGTGTACAGACCTGAAGGAAACTGCACCTCTTCCCAGACTGGATGATCAGGAGACAAGAAGCACTGGGATGCCCTATATTCCAGCTGTAGCTTCTGGTTACAGCACATTTAAGAGGCCAACGAGTCATGATTAAAATCAGCTGTCAAACCACTCTGTGCTTTATTGATTAGAAAGAATTTCCTAGTGTGGTCACTGCTTACAAAAGATGGTAGAGCCCTTGAACCAATGTTTTGTGATCTGGACTACACACGCTGATATTAGAATTCATGCCTAATATCAGTTATCATAAATTTTAGAAAGCGTAAGAGTTGCGTAGAAGATGCTGTCACCTCCACTTTTTGTTTTCTATGTCATTCTTTCCTAGTAAAAAAGAAAATGCTGTTTTTGTAAGACTGAGTATAAAATAATGTGCCTTGACTAGGAGTCTGAATGGAAAAGGCAAAGACTGCCAGAGTGAAAAGAGATCCCAAGGCAGAAATGAAGGCAAAGCAATACAGAGCAAGGAACAAAATCGGACATCGGAGCCGCACAGCTTTGAAAAGTAGAGACAGCCAAAGCTCAGAAGCATGCAGCAAAAGCAAAAAAAGAGAGTTTTGCACTGAAATATAAGATGAGGAACTCTGACTTGATGAAGGGAAAAAACACAGACAAATTGTGCCCTAAATTATTCCTTCCATATGATGTAGGCTTCAGTTATTATTCTGCAGTATTTGTTAAACCGCTGCAGTATATTCTTTACCAGACCCAGGATAAGATATTTGTTCCTGTCCTTAGATGCTTACAATTGTAGAAAAGGTTAACCATGACTGAGACTGCAAGCAATATTAACTGAATGAGTTCACTTAAGTTTTGCAAGCACAAATGGATAGTTCAGAGCCCTGCATAATCTAGGAAAATTGGCCAAACACAAGAAAATGTGAATCCAGCCTTAAAATTACATCACATTTCCTCTGAAAAACAGAAATAAATACTTCCTGAGAACAACCACGAAAGTGGTAATATAGAAAGGAATCTAGAAATTACTTCTGTTGGTAAATTATACTGAATTTACCTAAAATGCAGCAATGCCAATAAATGTTTGCAATTTGTGTTTACATAAAGATCCATTCTTGCAGCACTTAAGAAGGAGGGATCTTCCCTACTTAGCTTTAGTATAAGAAATGCTAGAAAGCTGTCTGCAGGTATAAGCAGCCTACCAGCTGAAAGGCTGGCAGTACCATAGAAGTGGGATTCTTCTCATCTGACAGGAGCTGCCTAACCTATATTAGTCACTGAGTCTCTTCATGGCACTTCTGGAGGATGATTCATCCATCCACCTAAAATCCCTATTTTTGGATGGGATGAATCACCTTCTAGAGGTGTCACAGGTGAAAATGGAATCCTAGATGACTAGTTAAACTTAGTGCTCAACCCCTAAACAGCCAAAGAAATGTAGCCAAAGCAGAAGCCGGTGACACCAATAAATTATATATATACTTATAAAATAAATCAGAATACAATTAATATCCTTTGCCTTCAACCCAAAGGTAATCATACTAACATAGTGTAACTGGCAACAGTGTGTAAGTATTCCATAACTCAGAAAATGCATAACCAGACACAATGGACAAGACTTTTACATAAGTGTGTAAGCAATATGACTACCAAAGGGGCAAACACAGCCATGTGTAGCTGGACATAGTAGATACCCAGGTGACAAAAACATTGCCAGAAAGAACAAGGTAAGAACAAAGGACTGCAAATGGGCATCCTGCTGAATACACAAGAAGGATCAATGGCAAAATCAAAAATAAGACAAGCTTGATGCAATCCCTCTTTTGGGAGCAGGACAAATACCATAAAAATATCAAACACGAGGAGGAAAGATGGAGAAGACAGAAAATAAGTCCACTAAGTACAAATACTAAGTTTTGTATACATAGTGCTGATAATTAATAATGTGTAAAAACAAACTACTAGCATGGTGTGTTGTTAATGAATGAATTTAGTAAAGTTTTGCTTTAAAGTTTACAACTGATGTGTCAGTCCTAAAAATACTCACATTACAGCAATCCCTAACTTCCTGAAAAAAAAATGTATATATATATGTACATGTATTTGATATATATACATATCTGTATTTGTCTATATATATCTGTATTTGAATCTGGAAACATATTCAGTTGCAGCAGTAATGTGCATTGTGCTAGATGACTAGTTAAACTTAGTATTTGAGTTCTAAACAGCAAAAGTTGCATACAGGTTTAACTTAATGAAGGACTTGACATTTTGTTCCATATCAATATATCATTATAAGTATTCAAAACACTTTCAAACTCACAGCCTAAGATATCCCACCTCCTTGAAATCTTCTTTGAAATTTTTATACAATAGGAGTGGTAGCCGTTAGATTAGACCTGTATAAAAAATTTCACTCTATGTCAAAAGTAAATTAACGGTGATGTGAATTTACAAATACAAGAAAATGGTAAGGTTTGAAAAACATGACCAAAAATTATTCCTAAATCTAGACAATTTTTACAAGACTAACACCCATAAACACATTTTCCAATGCATACTATTGAGTCATTTTACTTCTGTAAGAGGAGGAACGTTTGGAAGCTTGCTAAACAGAATGGAGAAGAGGATTATACGGTATACATCTCCTTGGAAACCTCATCTCACTCAAAGGTATAAGCAAATCTGGATAAAACAGGTTAGGTATAAGCAAATCTGGATAAAACAGGTTATCTGCAAATATCTGCCGACTTAATTGAGTTTGGAAAAAATCTCCAAAAAAATCTCACACAGTCTAAGGTAAATGGTCTTTTCTGTCAGAAATTACTTATACTGTTATTTATAGCAAAAATACGTGTAAATTAAGAATACTGTAATAAAATTTAAAACATCAATATTTCTTTCCAAATTCTTTGAAGAAAAAAAACAAAAATTTGGAAACTTAACATTTGATATTGTACTAAAATATTACTACTGCATATCTTCAAATAACAGAATTTTTGCAAAGCTTCTTAATGTTTATATTCAGCAACATCAACTGTCCTGTATTTTCATTCTGCTAGGAAACATACTTTTTATTTCTGAACTGAATTTAAATAGGAAACATCTTCAAATATATGCAAATCCAGCATTATCACACTATGCATTGTTAAATAATGTTTCAGTAGATCATGTAAAACTGCAGCAATGGCAGCATAAACCTCTTTTATACAACTGAGATAAATAAATCTCAGGAGAAGGTAGAATATTCTTTTCTATTGCTGTAAATACGGAAACGTATTAAACTTCTGAACTGAGATTTGGTTTAGGAAAACGCTAAATGCCTGCTTTCACTATCTGCTAAGATAAAGGTTTAGTATGAATCATGTGCACTTTAAACAGTACTGACAAGAACAATGTATTATTAAGCATTGAACTGTGCCATGGCAAATAATATTTATCTGACAAAATATAACTAGTAACTGACATTTTCTATATTAATGTCATGTTTCACCATTTTGGAAAATGTATTTTCTTAATTCCTACAGAGTACCCAAAGTGTAGCTTTAGCTACATGAAGCTTTAGCGGATGTGTGAACACACACTCTCTGTTCTCAATATCTCACAGACTAACTCACATTGGAGAATGCAACACTTGGGGAGTCAATGCAAGTGATAAAAAAGGGGAAACTAAAGAGTAGTATAGTATCTATAATGTAAAGTCATGATGTAAAGCCAAAGAAGTGAGAATTTCTCTTCAGAAACCATTTAGTGGAACAAAGTGAGAACCATAAGCAATATTTGAAAGTTAGCTCACAAGATCTCCGAACCCCTAACAGACCAAACTGAATTCTTAACCTCAACTGCTACTTCCATTAGGAAGAATGAAAAGTGTTTTTCAAGGGACAGTTAGACTACAAATAGTTCCCTTTCTTCCTGTGGTTCAAGACATCTGACTGACCACTGCTTGTGCTTCCATTGCAGAGATTCAAAGAATGGAAAAAAAAAAAAAAAAAA
>VXAL01009193.1:189156-275435 GCA_013399475.1 Chauna torquata
TTTTTTTTTAATTATGAAAAAATTTAAAAAAAAAAAAAAAAAACCAGCCAAAAAAAAAAAAAAAAACCCTTTATCCTAAGAGGGTCTCCATGAGTTTTATTCAGATAGCCTAATAAAAGTGATTACTAGCAAATATTTTTTCCCTTTGTGTAACTGGATTAGCAATGCCACACTAAGTGTATTTCTGGTTAATTACCCAGACCCCTAAGGGAATTTCATTTTACTGTTTCATGCTTGATATTATACCTATAATCAACTAAAACAACTGCAAATGTATTTGCAATTTGCCAGCTGTTTCCATTTTTAGCTTGTGATGCACAGAGGCTATGAATTATAATGAACAGTTCAGAAATTATGAGCATTTGTGATGTATACAACTAAGGATGCTAGGAAATGTATTCCACTTGCCATATGTAAACCATTTTCATTCAATAAAACATGCACAATCAGTTACGGGTTTTAGAATTAGTATGGGAGACGTTCCTCACCTGCAAAGTCCTACCTCTGACTACGGTCATTTGAAGGACAGGTTCTTACTATACAAACAGGAAGATTAGACCGTCATCTATGTATTCAGCATTTATGTGCCACAAATCAAGCAGACATTCAAATATCAAGCAAGAACAAGATTCTTGAGGTGCATCATTGTGTGACAAAGATGTGAAGCTCTTTCCCTGAAGACTCTGCCAGCCCTGGGCAGATGGAACATGGCAGGGGCTAGAGAAAGGCATGGCAAGGTAAGTCCTGTGCCATCCTTTGCTGGGGAGAGTCTGTGGTGCTATAAGCCTGCAGCACAGCGTCAGCAGGAAAAGCCTGCTGGGGGATGCAATCCAGACCTCAATGAACTTTCTGGCAAAACTCCCAGTTACTCCCACAGAGACAAGATTTTTCCCCAGTTTTTACTGCTTTAGCATACTGTACAAACCGGACAAAAGATCAACTCATTCTAGCTTGCAGAAGGACTTTTTTTTCCCCTGACATAGGTAATAAAGCTGTTGTAAATGTCCCAGACTTCAATGGAGGTAATAAATTATTTTTAAAAGTAGAATATATCTTTATACCTATATAGGATAGAAAAATGCAATGCAAAATTCCTCATGAATTTGCCCAATGTCATTAATACATGGTCACTGAAACTCCACTTAATGAAAAAGCTTAATTTGCACTTCTACTGAAATTTCAAGATGATGACAATACTGTGAAAAAGAGGTATCTTTTGTGCAGTCCCAAATTTAATGGAAAGCAAATCCTGAGTTTTCCTTTGGATGCAGATAAGATGTGAAATCTAAAGCTACCAATCATTAATGCTATGTAACATTTATTCTATGAAAAGTTTAAATTAGTCTCCAGAAAGCTGGCACTATTCCATTTTAAAGATATAATTTAATTTTTTTTTTATTTCAAAACCTATAAGCAGCATCTCTGCATTCTTTTTTCACATGAAACTTTGATAGTTTTAGTCCCTTATGAATCTCATTTTAAAATACATGCATTTAAATGCAGATTGGGACTTTCTCTAGAGAGCTAGGAAGAAACACTTTAAAGTGGAATTCTGGCAGAAGAATAAACTTATTTTTTTTTATTCCCAAGAAAAGTGGATCTTTTCTAGATATCACTGGTATCTGCTACTTTCTTTACTGGTAGACAACACTATTTCTCCACAGATTATATAGTTTTCTTTTCAGAAAAAGCACCTGACTATTCTGACATTAGAAGTCACTGAAGAATAATCAAACCCTCTTTTTTTATCAAATGGGTCAGTGCTTTGTTTCACCCAAAGCACCATACTAATTGTTAGCGTTGTATCATCGGTGTTTGTCTCTATGTGTCATGGTTTTGGCTGGGACAGAGTTAATTTTCTTCGTAGAGGCTCACACAATGCTGTGTTTTGGATTTTTGATGAAAATAGTGGTGATGTTTTTGGTTGCTGCAGAGCAGTGTGTAAATAGAGCCAGGGACTTTTCTGCTTCTCATGCTGCCCTGCCAGCGAGAAGGCTGGGGGTGCACAAGGAGCTGGGAGGGGACAGGACCAGGACAGGTGACCCGGACTGACCAAAGGGATGTCCCATACCATGTGGCGTCATGCTCAGCAACAAAAGTTGGGGTAAAGAAGGAGGAAGGGGGGATGTTGGGAGTGATGGCGTTTGTCTTCCCAAGAAACCATTACACGTGACGAGCCCTGCTTTCCTGGAAGTGGCTGAACACCTGCCTGCCCATGGGAAGGAGCAAATGGATTCCTTGGTTTGCTTTGCTTGCGTGCACAGCTTTTGCTTTACCTGGTAAACTGTCTTTATCTCAACCCATGAGTTTTCTCACTTCTACCTTTCTGATTCTCTCCCCCATCCCACCTGGGAAGAGCGAGTGAGCAGCTGTGTGGTGCTCAGCTGCCCGCTGGGGCTAAACCACAACACTGGCAAGACACTATCAAGGGCACAAGACCATATTAATCAATAAAGAAACCATCATATAATACAAAATGTAGCATATTATTAAGTACCCTCACAAAATTAATGTCATTTACATACAGATTTAACCTATAACATTCATGTTCCCTATTTTACTTAGATATTTGGAAGAATTTGTTCACTGTTTTTTTCAGATGGTAAGCTTTATTAGTTCTTTTACTATATGTAATAAAGTCAACTCAGATTTTCAACACATCAAACATCCACTTAAAATACTGGAATCTGTTAAAATACTGTCTACTATGACCTCACTTATTTTTGACAAGAAAGGAAAAAAATCAGATTTGAGAAAATAGACTGCATTTCTCTCATTCTTGCAAATAGGAGATACCTTATAACTGGACCTATCTGCAGGTAACAGTACTCAAGGAACAGTTGTTATTTGTTTAGCAATTACTTTATAACTTATCATCTGTCTAGTTTATTTCAACTTTCCTATCTCTGGAGAACCTATCAGAAAAAAAAATCAAAATTCCAATTACTTTGTAATGTTTTTCTAATATTTTAATTCCTTTTTCTTTCTATTTTTTTCAAAACCTTCGTTCAAAAAGTCATTGAATAAGGTAAGTGGTTGTGCTCTTTCCCTATGTAACCTTAGGGATATGTTATATATCTTCAGAGTATGAAGAAGATATCCTCTTAAGAAGCATAGATTTATGCTGGTAGGATAAAAGCTAGCTGTAGAGGTTAAGTTAAGTTTCACAGGATTTGTCTCTCAGGTTAGAATTTCAAAGGTCCAGTGTGCTGTTAGGGCCAGAGCTCTTTTTGATGGATAAAACCCTAATAACTTGAGACATAGCAACAAGGGTAAAGCTAAAGTTATTATGCTGTTCTAGTTCAGGTAGTGTGAGATTCACTAAAAAATCTGCAAGTCAGGGAGAATGTGAAGGCTCAGCTGGCAGTTGATAATTCCTTTTTTTTTTCTCTGCGAAGTCTACAGCTTTTCTTCTATATATAAGCAAGCTATTGCAATGTGATAAAGAACTAAGATTTCACATACTTAAACACAATAAGTGATAAACCGAAATGACATGCTGGTTTACCGCTGAAGTAATCCAAATACCTTTTTAGTTTTTGTTACTGTCAAATTAATTTGTGTAAAATGTGCCATGAGACAAGTCTAAAAGCAAACCAGAGAAGATAGATTTCCTATTACCTTTTTCTTCTTTTTTAGTGCATGCCTTAATTCATGCTTCTGCATTTCCTAAAGCTTCAAACTAAAACACAAATGTAAAATAAAGACTTCTATGCTGTCTGTAAATTCATCTACTAATGATCAAGACAGCATCTTTATTATTTTCTTTTTTTAAAGGTGTAGTTCAAACATGAAATGAATAGTATAACAAAAATGCAAGGTTAGTTTCTGCTGTTACTTGAGCAGTACTTATTCTCCTTGACATGTTTATCTAAAAAATCATTTTTTATTTCCCATACAGAATAATGTTATAACCTTTCTTGAAATTAGTGCCTAGTTTTCTTAACCACAGCAATTCTTTCGTATGAACATACTGTAGAAGAAGAAAAATCTTTTTTGGTGTAAGCAGGAAAGGAATTATAAATCCTTCCATACTTATGGGTATATAAGAACTTCAGTTTATCAGTTCAGTACCATCCAGGATGGCTACTTTGTCCTAACTCAAACAGAAGAAAACTGAGAATGACATTGTGATAAAGATAATGAGAACTATCCAGGAAAGTGAACATAACACCAAATACTCAGTAAAGATGCCTGGGATACCAAAGGAAAATTTTGCAGGTGCTAGTTTTCAAAAGGAAAAAATCAACCTTAGAGGTCATAAGGACCACACAGTTTAAGATACTCCTTAGAGGAGGATGTATGGAAATACACTGGCAGGTTAATGGCAGCAGCATCTCTGAAAGAGAAAGGTGGCCTAAGAACATACTGATACAGCACTGTCTGCTTTTGCCTATGAACAGTGGAAAATAGACAAAATTTGCTTTTAAATAAATTTTTCAAGGAAAGACTAAGCATTAGATATGGAAATAGGCATAAGCTTTCTGGTGCAAAACTTTATGTCTGGATCATACCGACCTATTGAATAAGTGAATAATGCTTCACTTTTTCAAAAAGCAAGACATTGTTTTTCAAACATTTGAATGAGTTTAATTAGACTCCTTAAACACAGCCAGCCTGCTAGCTAACATATGCTAAAAGGAATATCTGTAGCCTAGAGATCCCGTCCAAGAGAATTCAGGTCACCAAGCTTTTGAAGGCTACATAGGGATATATCAAGTTCCTTATAATTGACACAGAAGTGTTATGAATACATAGTAATATTCGGAAATACATACGTGCACAACAGAATGATGAAGATGGAGCTTTTAATGCAGTACTGTAACATTTCTGAAATCTTGCTAGAATGTTAAATGGATTACAAGGACAGGAATCCTAGCACAGAGAGCCTAGACTGCAAATGTCACAGCCATGAAGCTGCTAGGACTCTGGCTGGGAAAGAGCTGAGTAACATTCCTCCCGAGGCTAATAGGCTTGTACTGTGCTCAGCACGGCAAAGAAGGCATCTCTGTACACGGCAACCAAGATGTCCATTGCTTAAGAATAAACAAAAAAAGCTTTACTTTAAAGGTAGGCTTGGTTCTGACTACAGGATTACAGAACTCTGTTTCTAATTTACATATTAAAATCCATTTCTTGGACAAGAAGGTCCCACTGGGGCTAACAGTGTTGCTGACTTCAACAATACCAATTCTTCCTAACACTCAGCAGTATGAGGAAAGAGTAAAATGTACATTTGAAATAAACACATTTATCACTTCTGCTACTTGAAACTGAGATACTGTGCCATCAGAAAAATACTTACGAAATATTTACAGGAAAATTCTCTCTAAGAGTAGCTAACAGTAGAAGGCATATAGAAAAATGTGACACAGTCATGAGTGGGATCCAAAGAGAATAAAAGAAATTTCTTCCTAACTTCCATCATTCAGTATAAGCATGAAGACGGTATTCTTCATTAGCATTTTTATCTTGTTTTATCTAACTATTGATGTGATTTAACAGTTAATTGCTTTGTAGTACTACAAAACTCTTGGCCTCAATTCAAAATACAATAGATACTTTGAAAATTGATGTGAGCAATCCACTCTGATACTACAGACATTTTGATAGCTATCGATAACTTTAGGAAGAGTGACTCCATTCATTAAGTAAAAGAGATCTTATGTTAATGAAGGAATGCTTTGAGTTGTGACATTATGTATTTATTGATACAACTAAAGTTGTGAGGGCCTCCAAAACTACACTGACAATAAGTAACAGCTGAAAATGTCGAACAGCTGACAGCATATTTGAATACAGATCTCATGTGTATATGAAACAGTTTCTCAAGTCCTGTGTTACTTCAGAAAACAATACACATCTGAGAGAAAACAGTATATTGTGATTGCCAAAGGGGAGTGTTGTATCTGTTTACAGCTGGTGGATACAGAGAACACAATGACTGTGGCAATGGCAGGAACCTTCAGGAGAGCATGTATGCTTTCACTCTAAACTGCATTGCCGTTTTGGTACTATTCAGTCTGGAAGAGTAATTGTATTGGGTTTACATGGTAAGGGCTTGGTTGCAGGGGGGCCACAGAGGTGGCTTCTGTGAGAAGAGCCCAGAAGCTACCTCATGTCAGATAAGAGCCAGCTCCAGCCGGCTCCGAAAGGGACCCGCTGCTGGCCAGAGCTGAGCCAGTGAGCGACGCTGGTTGTGCCTCTGGGAGAGCAGATTTAAGAGAGGGAAAAAACTGCTGCACAACAGCAGCTGGGAGAGAGGAGTGAGGAACAGCCCTGCAGACACCAAGGTCAGTGAAGAAGGAGGGGGAGGAGGTGCTCCAGGCACCAGAGCAGAAGTTCCCTTGCAGACTGCGGTGAGGCCCATGGTGGAGCAGGCTGTCCCCCTGCAGCCCATGGGGTACCACATGGAGCAGAGACGAAGCGATATGGGCTGACCGCAGCCCCATTCCCCTGCGCTGTTTGGGAGGAGGAGGTAGAAGAGGGTGGATGGGGGGGAAGGTGTTTTTAGTTTGCTTTTAGCTTCTCACTGCTCTAGTCTGCTAGTGATAGTAATAAATTATATTTATCTCCCTATGTTGAGTCTGTTTTGCCCGTGATGGTAATTACTGAGTGATATACCTGTCCTTATCTCAACCCTTGAGCCCTTGTCCATCGTATTTTCTCCCCCTCTTCCTCTGAGGAGAGGGAGTGAGAGAGTGCTTGTGGTGGAGTTTTGCTGCCCAGCAGGGTAAAACCACCACAGTTATGCAGGCATTTCTGTTTTTATCCTAACCAACATGAGCAACATTTTGAAGAACAAATTTGAATTAATGGCCGATGGTTGTGATACCGCTATGAAAGTCTAAGGGGAAAAAAAAAGGCAGGGGCGGTAGGTGGGTGACTGGAATGTCTCTGTCTAATCAACAAAACTGTAAAAAAAAAAATCCTCTGGTGTATTCTTTCTTTCTGCCTAAGTCTGTGAAATTTGAAGGTAGCTTTTACAATAGGTGGAGCCATAACCTGCCAAGGAGCAGTCCTGGAGAATTCTGTAGGCAGTTACTTCTTCTGATCCCTCTACTTTTTCAGTGTATTACACTTTGTTTCGGTCACAGGCTTCCCCCAGCTTTCATTAGATATAGCATGTATATGGCCAAAATTCAATGTTGGATACCAGTTTCACATCTGTCCAAGAGTCTGTTATTTTGGCACCTAAATTATACAAAACCTGTTTTTTAATAAGTTGCAAATTAAACATGAATTTTAATTTGTATAATAGGGGAATATGTGAAAATGATCAGGTACAATAAAGAATTAAAAATATTAAATTGCTAGCAAGTCAGGATTTTTAGACTTTGTTATATTTTTTTGTGTATTTTTAGTGGGAGGAAGCTGAGCTTTTGGCTTTAAAACTTCTGACTGGCTTAACCGCAAAGAAACCTGATTCCCCACTAAAGTGATCCAAAAGTAAAATTGGGATGGCTTGGAGCTCTTCAGTTTCTTCCCTAGGCTGTGTACCAAATCAAAGCTATATTCTACAAACAATAACTCTGGCCACATCGACTAAAGTGTTTAATAAGCTCTAACAACGTGCAATATTGCGTAAGTACCACTTAACATACATTAATCCAATGGCTGTAAAGCAGTGATTGCAGGGACCATTTACCCTGCTCTTAAACACAACAGAGTGACTCTGAGAAAATACCTGGTAATTCATTTTACTGTCATAAAATGTTAAAAAAAAATACATCTTTTTTTGACTGACACTACACAGATTTTCATTATTAAAATTGCATGACTTCCACCAGCTGATAAAAAATAACTATAGTAGATGTGTTTTTTCTTCTTCTTTCTTTCTGATTATTGATCGATTACTGAACCAAGATCCTTGCTTGTAAAGTGCAAATTTTTCATCATCTTCACATTTCTAGCTTTGGAAGGAAAGAAATATCAGACCTTAATATCACTTCACATTAACTGCTATCTTGGTTTCCTTCCACCCTTATTTCAGCAACAGGTATCTCACAACTATTAGGCTTACAAGTTAATGTTTCCTAAAACTTCTAATCTGGTCTCCCAGCTTCAAGAAGATACATTGCAAGAAAGAAGAAACACCATTAAAATCTTACTGGAATAGACGCACTGCAGGAAAAAAGCAATTTTGTAGGCATTGTTATGCATCAGTGGTGTTCAAAGGTCTGTACAGAACTTGCCCTCATGACCACAGAGAGGTATTGGTCACCTGATGCTACATTTCTATTCCACATCAAATGCAGTTAAATATATTTTCAATAATTACAGGAAAACAAATAGTATAGGTACATAAGCTGTAAGTGGAAGAGGAAGCAGCACATATTAACTAATTACATGGGGAGTACCATGGAGATATTACTATTTAATGCTGTTAACACTACCAGTTTTCATATTATATGCAACTTTTTCTAGATCTCAAGGTTTACAAGAGAAGAGTTAAAATAATTGTACTGGTTCCTGGATCTGACATTGAGTTATGGTAGCTCTTAATTGAAGCCAACATAAAATTTCAAACCCTAATAAAAGTTAATCTTCAGTGCTCAAATCCTCAGAGCAAGTAAATGAAAATAACTATACCCAACTTTAATTAACTGATATTGTCTCAAATTGTATTGTAAACATACATGTAACTCTTCTGTTATTTGGCATTACTTCCCTCAGTAAATCTAAGATTCTGTGGGGTTTATGTTTCAAGAATTATTTTCTCTTATTTGTCTCTCCTGCAGTGAAAGGCAGAATGAATAACTTCAAAATTCTACTATGAAACAGAAAGTTCCTCTAGGTAACACCACGATTATGTTCATCGGAAAATTAAACTTATATTCAAACTATAAAGTTTGAATTCATTAAAAATCATAAAGAAATCTTTCCATTCTATGTTATTGTTACTTATCAAAAACACAGTCTGGAAAATCTTTTGATGGGTAACGATCAGGAATACAGTTATTTCCACAAAATAAAAGTTATAACTGTTTAATGATTAAAAATATTACTGAAATAACTGTCATCCTAATGAGTCACTAAAGTCACTAAAATGATTCAGTTTAAATTGGGGTGCTTTACTCACTAAGTCTTTCAAAATAAGATAGATAGAAAAAACAAATGGTAAACAAAAAGTAGTCTGAACCATGCAGTCCCTTGACCTCAGTAAGAACTACTTGTAAACATAAAACTATGTATAAGTAGACATTTGCAAGTTCAGGATTCTAGTGATTTACCTCTAATTAAATATTTTTATTTGTTCCATAATACGCCTCTAAATTTGAAGTGCTTCTTTAAAAATGCGTATGATCTGGAAGGATCATGGAACTCCTCAAGCATACTTCAAAACAACAAAACCTCACATTGTGAAAATTATTTCCAAGCCTGTATTGGTTTTCTTGATGCATTTCTTATTAATTTTTTTTTTAATACCAAAATGTCATGTGATCAGTTCCAGACAAATTTTGAAATATTTTGACTTGATGGAATTTTAAACTATATTTGGTCAGGCTTTTAACATGGGAGAGGAGAATTTAATTTAGTTCTCCTTGGCACTTCCTCTCAAAGTTACAGAACAACACAGCAGAAGAGCAGTCCCCTTGGCTTTCTTTAACAATCATAATCAGATCTGAGATTAAATCCTGAGACTGTGTCCTCACACCTTCTAGGAGACTAGGGAAATGAGAGCTTCATCTTCACCTAACTTCTTGGTGCACTCACTGCCCAACATATCACGGCTTCACTTAATTCAACATCACAACAGCAGTAAGTGATTCATTGTAGATACCTCTCATGCAGCTATACATGCTCAGGCAGGAAGACAAGATATCTTTTTGAGTCATAATCTCTTTTTACCTTACTTATTTATTAATACAGTATCTTCTCTGCCCAGGCTGAATGTTAATCATGGCCAAATTGGGAAGACTCATGCCACCTTTCTTCCACATCACCTTTTTACTTTCTAAACTTTTCCTTTTAGAACTGAGGGAATACAGATAAATGTTGGCAAAAAAACACTTGCACAATCTGAAATGTAATTTGATACATTTTATAATCCTTTAAGACAATGCAACAATAGCGAAGCCCTAATACTATAAATAATTTGACGTTTCCTCTCCTAATAAATGAGGCTTATATGTTAACACGTAAGGCAGTAAATGTATTATCCAGACTATCAACAAAATAGAATCGGCTTACAAAGGTGCACAGAATCATATAGGTAGGAAGGGACATTTGGAGGTCATCTGGCGCAACCTCCTACTCAGAGCAAGGACAGCTCAGTTCGCTTCAGGTCTTGCCCAGTAACATTTTGTTTTAGTTTAGTTAGAAAAAAATAATAAAATAAAATATCTCAGAGAACTGAGATTTCAGAAACTTTCTGAGTAATCAATGCATGACTACTTCCATAATGACAAAAAAAAAAAATATCAAAACAACTAATATCTATTCAGAATTTCCTGTGTTGCAACTTGTGTCTACTGTCTCTTGCCCTACTGCTATGCACCTCTGAGAAGAGTCTGGCTCTGCTTCCCCTGTAGGCTGAGGCCAGCCATGAGCTCTCCCTGTCACCTTCTCTGCTCAAGGCTGAACAAGACCTGTTCTTGAAGCCTCTCCTCTACATCATGTGCTACAGATTCATCACAGGAGCCCTCCATAAGAATCATTTCGCTATGTCACTGCAACTCTTGCGTAGGGAAATCTCAAACCAGACATAGTACTCCTAGCCACGCAAGCATCAATGAGATGGAAACAATCACTTCCCTTTAATAATTTATAAGTATTGGTAGTTCTGTTAATATTATTCATCATATTTCAGTAATGTTTTGCTCCTAAAATAAACAAACATACACTTGTAAATAAATAAGCACATATTGGTTTGCACATTCACTGCCATATAAATACACATTTCTAATGTCTAGATATGATGCACAATGGTGTAAACAAGGTGCTACGGCCAAATAGTCTTACTTTAGGATCAGGAAACTTAGTGACAATAGTACTGATAACACCTAGGCATTTTCCCTATTAAAAAATGGAATTGGATAGATAATAATTTCCCGTAATTCTGCAAACTCAAATTTAGAACTTTATTTTAGCAACTGATGACTGAGCTTTGACAATGTTCCACATCCAATGAAGCAAAAGTAGAAAGAAACAAAAACATTTAACAGATTTTTAAATGAAGTCCTAGGAAATCTTAGTATGAATGACAACAAGAATCAAAATTCCCTATGCAGTTAAACTACAGGAAAATCAGCTAAGATTCCTTTTTGTCTCATTTTTATTAGAACAAGTAATTTATGAGATAATGCTAAAAATTCTGCAGTGGCTATCAAAAGAGGGGGAAAGGAAAAAAAGAGAGAGGGGGAAAAAAGAGAGAGGGGGAAAAAAGAGAGAGGGGAAAAAAAGAGAGAGGGGAAAAAAAGAGAGAGGGGAAAAAAAGAGGCATTTCAAGCCATAACTTCAGTGAAATAGAATTGTAAGGAAACTGATGTAGAGGCATACAATACTTTCAGGGTTCAGCAAATTTTTATATTTGAATGTAGACCTGTTCAAATTAGTTAATTAAAAACGATGGTATGAATCTGACAGCTCTTTGATCTCTTCTAATATTTTATTAAATCAATCTACAATTGTTTCAACAACTTTTTTCCTCATTTATGTCAATGTAAATGATGTCAAAAACAGGTGTACGCTGTTCAGCCTACTGTTCTTTTCACTGTGGTTGGAAAATCATTTAAATGTACTTGTATTCATAAATATGTGCCAAATATTTGGATTAATAATTCAGTGTGCTTGGGGTTATTACATAAGTCCTGTTCCATAAGCATGATGACTGAAGCTTTTTGTATAGTAGAATGGTAAATAACAGTAACGGTTCCAAGTACACTGTTAAGAAAATTAGCTGGCAAGCATAAAATGTTTAGGATTTGACATAACTAAGATAAAAACTCAAACTTTCAGCTACTTTAGAAGTCCTCATGAGCATTCCATAACCAAGAAATAGTGGAGACTTAATTGGGAGCTTTTAGTCACAACCATTCAAAAAATTCTCTGTTCTGGATGTGCTTAAAAGATAAAGCATATTTAACATTCTATTTACAGTAATCAAGTAACAAAAAGGAAAACCTTTCTGAGCATATAGTCAGGAATGTTATATAAGGTAGAGAGAGAGCCCTGTCTGGATTGATGATAGCCAGGCTGCTTGAAAGATTAACTTTTATGCATTGATTTAGACTACAATCAGGCTAAATGTTTTACTTTCAAAAAGAATTAGGACAGCCATAGAGAACCTTTTATTATCTATTCTGCAAATTTAGTTAGTCATGATAATTTAATGGACAGTGAGGCCACACAATCTTATTACCAAAGCTCCCCTTCAGCAGCTCCTGGAGTGAATTGTCATTTTCAGCCGGCAAGCTAGCATCCTGATTTGAATCTCTTATAATATTCTCTCAAAAGGGGCAAGCATATTTACCCTTCAAGGTTTATTTATCATCAGTTGTAACATATAATGTCCTACCCGTTTTATTCATCATAGACTTTTACAAGTTCAAGCTGTGTGTGCATGCTATTTACTACTTGTAATATCATGCTCCATATGAAAAGTCTTTTTTCTTATTGTAAACAGATTTACCTATTTCATTTTGCCAGTGGCCGAGTTAAATATAATGGAATGTCATTGATTGCATATTTGCATTACACATCCTGTTTTAACATAGCATCATTTCTTCTTTAATATCCAAGAGATAAAGTAGAAATGTCACAGATCCCATGAGTCATGCTACTCTCCAAGGCTACATTTATATAGCAAAGTGAAGGTGCAGCTACTGGCCACAGTGGTAGCAAAAAGACAGCGGAAAGAGCTGCAACACCAACTAGCAAATCGATGCATTTAAGTCCCTAAAGTCATTCCCAGCCTTTACTCACTATTGTGCCATCACTATTATACTCACCTACATTAGCTTTATCAGTGTAAGCACAGATAGGTGGTCGACGTCCCATCCTGTCCCCCCCCCCCCAAAAAATCACAATTCATTTAACAAGGCTGGACCATATCTTGACTTCGGTCTAAATAAAGAAAAATAGGGATTGGGATAAAGAGGCTTAAGACAAATAGCAGGGTATTTATTTATAAAGGGATAACCTTTATCCCAATGGCTGGTTGGAGTATGGGGACACAAATGGGGTCACCAAGTATTTTGGCCTGGCAGTATTCCCTATGTGAAGTGTGTGCCCTGCCTACATACCTTACTTTGCAATTTTAACAAAGCGCTCTTCAGCGCATTGCTGTGAACTGTTAAACTCTTCCCACCTTTTGCCTTGGAGGCTGCTGCATTTCAGGGGGATATGTAATTCTTGCACTAGTTTGTAGCTCATAAATGAAAGCTTCAGCAGATGGCAAGATCATCACCAAGATGATTTGCACTTTTAAGATATGTGGCATTCTGTCTTTACTATTATGTAAGTAATCCAGAACAGCAGAAAGATATCTGCTTCTTCCTTCAACTGTCCTCTGATCCTCTCTTAGAAGAAGAGCATGTGAAACAGGGTTACTCTCATGGGCTGCAGATCTCTTGGTTCAAATATTTCCATTATTAGAAGTCATGCACTGAACTTCACTAAGAGTGTCTTCACCTTATCGTCTGATAAATTTTTCAGGCTTTCTGTTTTTGACTACTTATATTCACCAACAGTAGTTACAGAAATAGTGGATCAGTTTAAGAGTATAATTATAATAGGCCACACTGTTACTGTTATTAACTGCATTTTCCCATTGAGGTTTAACAGGTAAACCATTTTTGTCTTATATTCAAAAGAGACGATGTTACCCTTTGAAAAGTAAGTTAAAATTACTGAAAAAACCAGCGTATTCACTTATCCTGAATGTCATTCTTTTCTATAGTTTTCTAGTCACAGTTTACAGGTTTGTGCTGCTGAAAGAAGAAATAATAGGTAAACAGACAAGAATGTTTTTCAGATAGTTTATTGCATGAACTTACAGTACAAAATTGCTTATATAGAGAATCATAAATAAAGCCTTTACAATAATGCTGACTAAAAGCAATTTACTCATTTGAAGCTCATGAACATAAAACTTCTGTTAAACAAAAACCCAGGTTCAAGTTCGGCAGGATTTAGTTTTGAGAGTAAACACATTAAAAAATACATCTATTTTTTAATAAGAATGGCTAGCATGGGGACCTGACTGAGCCAAAAAGATATTTTATGACAAGGTACTTAACCTACCTGTGTCTCAGGTCTCCCAGGAAGATAAGAAGGATAATAGCCTTTTTGCCCTTACACTGGATTGTGAAGCTTAACTCATAAAGAGTCTTATCCAAAGCCATTAAAGCCAATAGAAATCTCTCATTGACTTTAATGAGCTTTGTTCAGGTCCTTTACAAGTCAGTTGAAAGACTGCCACTGACTTCAAGCCCTAATTTTATAAAGCTCTTTCATATCCTCAGTTTGGAGGCATCTGGAAACGCGGAAGTGTAGTAGTAAGAGCATTATATTTACCAAACAAATCCCCATAAGATAAAATTGAGTGGTTTTGTTTGTTTGTTTTTTAATTGAGAGTGCTATTTACTGCATATGTGTACATCCAAGAGTGTGTATATATATATATATCGGTTATTGTATGCATTTATTAATAACTGTTTCTCAGGTACCCTTACCTATTGATTGCATAATTGTTTCTGGATACCACTGCTGGCTGCCAACTCTACACACCTGATCTGGGCGAAGTGCAGTTTATAATGACTCTTCCCTTTAATTAGCCACAATGTCAGACTCAGATTCTGAATTGTTACTGTGTTTGTATGTTGGCATTATGCTGGCTATGTAAGCAAAGACAATAACTGACCTGGCATAAAGCTTCTTACCATCAAGTTAACAGATTCTTTAAGAAGTTTGAAGCAGCAGGGGAGTTTAATAGTAGATCAATACTTTACATAATGTGGCTTCCACATTTCTGATCAAAGAAAAAATAATTCCTATACTGTTGAACTACAGCTCATAGTAGAAAGGCCCCAAAATTACATTACCAGAACTGAAAGAAGAAGGTGTAATTGGGAGTAACATAATTATATAAGCTATTCATTATAACACTCCTGTAGCATCTAAACAATGCTAAGCAAATATCATAAATGCTTGACTTCATTCTATAAGAATATGAAAATAGTAAGAGTAAATCGAGTAGAAATCACTATCTTAGTCCAGACAACTGAAATAAATTTCCAGCAAAACGTATTTTTTTATCCCCTTAAGTAATAGTAAAAAGATCCAAACTCTCTGAATATTTATTGTCTGCTATTCAAAACCACTATTTCAGCATCATGAATGGCTGACATGACATATTTCAAAACCTGAAACACAGCAGCATCAAAGCAATAGTATTATATAACATCTGCCATTCTGTATTGCACAAAGCAAGTTTTTTTCAAAGACAATATACAATAATCACACTTCTTAATTTAGCCCAATATTCTGGAAAGGTAATTAATATTTAAGTTTTGAACTTATAGAGTTAACAACATTTCTAATTCAGCACTAGTCACAGATGTCCTGTTATTTTTGTAACATCAGTTAATGTATTAATTTTATTCAAAGAAAGCACTAAGCAGAAAGGAAATGCAAAACCTTTCCAAATCTTACTTAAAACATTTTCATTTTATTTAACACCTCAGGAAAATGTCTATCTATACCTTAACTTTCCAATTTTAGTCCTATAAAAAACATGCAATAACAAGAGATAATAGAATTTATTTTATAACATTTTTATGAATTAAGATAATTTTATCTGCCAAGACTTTACATTTTAGAAATCCATATCTCTCTAAAGGTGCATCTAATTTAGATCTTGAATGATCTCAGGGTTGTTGCTTTATCAACCTAACCCATTAGACCGTTACACGTTGTTATTCTCCAAGAGAAAAAGTGACTCTAACATCTGTTCTCAATCTGTTTTTCCATAATTTCCTTTTATGCCCCATGTAACTCATCAAGCTAATCTATAAAATATTACCGTGTCAGACTACATAAACTATATACGTGTTTCTATTGTAAGATTGCATGAAATTTGAAAAATGGTAGGCCTATAACATAACCCATTTTAACAATACACTATTTTTACTGAATCTTTTGATCCAAGAAAATGTATTTGTTTTTGCAAATCAGAACTGTGACGCACATAACATTTAATGGAATCTCTGAAGCGACCTATATTTCAATAGAATGAGAACAACAGGTTCACGTCTCACCATTGTACTGTCTGTGCCTTATGACTGCTGAGTCTTATGAGAGAAAAGGTGTTTAAATTAAGAAGAGCATACCTTCCGAATGCCTTGAAGAGAGTGATTTTAATGCTTTAATTCACTTGTTCAAGTGATCTCAAGACTGAAGCACACAGAGGGGTAGAAAGTGCCCCAGTAACCTAAAATCTAATCTGTGTATAATGTTAAGAATCTGGGATCCAGCGTGCCCTTCTAAATATACTTTGTTTTCTTCTACAGCTGAAATTTTTCAACATTTTATTATTCTCAAGCTAGTTTCCAGCCCTGTGATCTCTTTTGCCCTCTTTTGTCTGTATTCAACAACTGCTGCTCTAATTAAATTTCACAGAAAAATGCCTATTTGCAGCTGACCCGCCCATAATGTATTCATCAAAATAATACAAGGACCATTCTTCCTGCAGGAAGCTAAAGAACTCATTGTCCAAACCTGTCTTAGTAGTTCTCCAAAGGTGCCACTTCTGTAAGAAAAGTGACGTAGTATCAGATGTTAGCTAGCACCTGATGACTAACGTGAGGTCAAAGCCTTGTGAAGGCAATTTTCTAATATTTATAAACATCTATGAATTGAATAAAAATTTGAGGGTATTCAGATTTACCCCAACATGCTAGCTTTTATGAAAACTGCAAGGTGCCCACCTTGAAGATTTTACCCTGTATTAATTTCTGTGTGAGCTGATGTAAATGTGAAACCAGTGCCTGACTGTTAAAGTTTCCTTACACTCGAACTCTACACTGGCAATATATTTGTAAGTGGAAAAAAAAATAGTAGTTTTATGACTAAGATTTGTCTTGGAAATAGAGAGCGAAACAGAAAAGCAAAAGCCTAATAAGGGAGGAAAGATACCTGCACTGGATAAACTGAATGAAATCCTGAAGGAGAGAACCTCTAAAACAAGATGATGTCAGAAATCTTAGAAGGTAGCAACAGAAAAAATAATAATGAAACATAGCAAGCGCAAAACACAAATAATAATAATAGAGACAAACCAAAAAGCAAGGCAATGGCATCACATAATATTAGACTACTCTGAACCAGACACTAGGCCTTTCTTGTAGTTTTTTTTCTTGACAACAAATTATTTCAAGTAAACAATTGGTCTTAACTTCTAGAAGCCAGACAAACTCATATGGTCCTTGTTGTCATTAATTCAATGAACATCTGTGGGATGTCTTCTATACAAAATATGTATGAAAGGTGAAAAAAATCTAGCCTTGGCAACTTCCCTATGAAAGGCACTTTTTTTTTTTTAATAATATTAGAAGGGAATTCTCTCAAACATGTCAAAAAACTGCATCTTTTACAGGGCAAAAAGGATTTGTACTTCCACAACAGAATGCACAGATTATGTGACTATCACCTTCTGCATGCTAGATTAAGTTAAAACAAGAACAGGAATTCACACACAGAGTAACAAAATCAAAACGAAACTAAAACTGGAGTGCAGAGAAAGCATTTACTGTCTCCCTGATGGACAGATGCACATTTTTAGCAGTCAAGAAACATATATTTCCGGTTACATTTTGACATAATTCAATATGAAAATGGCCCTGTATAAAGAAAACTTAAATATTTATTTTGGGGAAATAGTTGAAATATCCCTACTGTCATCCACAGACCAATTAACAGTTAACACTTACTAAGCGCACTTACAATTTCCTAATTCTTTATCCCAGCACTGGCACTAGAGCAAGACAAGCTCCCTGGAGGGATCCACTCCAAATTGCATCAGCTGGCAGCATCCTCAGGGAGCATCTGTCAGCTACAGGGAGCTGGCTCGCCCTCTGGCTACTCCTCCAGTACATCCCTACCAATTTGAAATCTCTACTCCTTCTTCTTCCACGTGGGGGAATTCAAAGGAGTCTTTATTCCTTTCATAATAGCTAAGAACAAACTCAATCTCAGCCAACCAAGATATTTTATAAATAATAACACTCACAAAAAATAGTAAGAACACAATCACATGGAATTCACACATGCTGTGTTGCACAAATTACCCAAGAGACATACACAGCTTTTCAGCTGCAAAGCTTAAATGGTACACAGTTAATTGACTTACCGGGCCAAATGCATTGCTGTCGAAGCTGTGCCCATGGTGATCACCTTCCACCCAAATATGTCCATGTGGAACTTTCACATATTTCTTTTTGTATCCAATAGTTCTAAAAAGAATTGCAAAAATGGTTAATCAATTAAAAAAAACTGAAGCATTGTGTGTTGAAAGTTCACATATTTATTATTTCAGAATTTGACCTTGCACATCATCCAACACTTGCTTAAAAAGAAAAAAAAAGAAAGAAAGAAAAGAAAAACCACACTAAAGTCCTTTAGACTTCAAGAATGCTACCCAGCTGAAAATACACAACAACTTTGTATGAGCTAGTTGCACTATTGGGGCCTGTTTACTATGTTGTTTTGGCAAAAATAACATCCCAACAGGGAGTAGAAGACTTTTGAACCAATTCTTTGAACCATTACACTTTATCTTAGGTAAATGCCAGTCAATGTATGTCATAGACACATAAAGATACTGTATTGAAAATGCTTTCCTTTCGGGGTAGCACTAGGTACTCATCAAAACCAATCTGATATATCTGACCTGGCCTTAGATTCAGAGCCTGGATTACAGCAATGCCTATGTCCTGGGGGTAGGATTTCTTCACCAGTAACAAGCTAAACAGGATAAACTTAAACGAAACATCTAGGAGAAAGTCAAGTGCTGGGGAAAAAAAAAAAAAAAAAGATATTGATGATTCAAGCCATTCTCCACCAAAATTCATGCTGAAGCAGTGCCTCAGCATGCCCTGATATTAGAAAAACGACAAGCTACAGAGGAGTCCTAAAAGCTGAGGTTTGGAGTATGCAAAATTCCTGTATTTAGTTCCTGAGTAGCTGTCATTTTCACAATTCCAGTCTGCCTTCTATCATACACTTTTGTTTTCTTTCAGACAGGATCTGTTATTCTGCAAACATTCATGCAGGTAGGTAATTTTATCAGGGATGCTGAATTATTACCATGATGAAGCATTTACAGACAGGAGTATGGATAGTGATACCTCTTATCTTGTATTGGATAACCACATCTGACCATAGACAAAAACAGTCTTTTGATCTAGCTTGCTGCCTCCAGCAGCTCACCACATTTCATGGGCTGCCCCCAAAGCAGAAGGGAGAACAAGAGCATGCTCTAAAACTAAAGAACGTTAGCTGAAGAGAGAAAATCACTTTTACCAAGAGATTCAGCTGAACTGTGCAACAAAGCTTATCAGGGATGGTCACAAGTTGAAATGAGAAAACTAGTTTTTTCGGAGTTGAGAAAGAGAGAGAGATAGGATGTTATGAGGACAAGCTAATCAGTAGCCAGATGACCATGAAATATTAGGTGAATACGGAATCCTCAAAAAATGCATTAATAAAGTCAAATAAAAATAATAATTTACTTTGCAAGTCACAAAATCCAACCAGTGCTTTTTCAAACAGCTTCAGAGGCAGCTGAAAGGATGAGGTTGCCAGAACTAAATTCTAATGGAAGTTCTACCTGGTCATACACTAGAAGCTGACAAAATAATAGCCTATTTTTTGAAAGAGACTAATTTTCATCTTTCTTTAGAAAAAAGTCATTACATAATATTCAAGGCTGAGTTGCTAAACCATTTATATAAAAATGCATAACTGTCCCAAGCTGGTAAACGTATGATTTCTTAAACACAAAGAATAGGTCTGTAATAATTCAATTATGCTAAAATAGCAATTTATTACAAGGCAACTCTTTTTTTTTTTCCACTTTAAGAAATATGACAGAGTATGGACAATAAATATGTTTATGTTTTGAGATTCCATAATGCTTGTTCTCATTGATAATTTATTGTATTAAGTACCATATGAGAACATATTTTACTAGAAGCATATGTTTTAAGGTATAGGTTCAGAGAAGCTGGCCATTAATTCTGTTCTGATTAGACACTCTGAAAATTATTAAATTAATATCTTCCACCAGTGATAAAAGCAAACAACAGCTCAAAAAATATTTAATTTTCTCTTCCATTCATCTTCCTGAATATAGAACAGTAGATTGTGATAAAGTTTTGTACCTTCATAAACTTCACGTACAAAACCGAATTTCACCCAGAAGGGTGAAAGGGATTTGAAAGTTAATTCTGCTGACATGTTTACCTCATAAACTTCAAGAAAAATAATATGGCAAATGTTAGCCAGTGACTCCTTCTCAGATGACACAGTCTCCCAGCCCCAGATAATCTCCTCCTTTATTATGATTAGGAAATCACTAACAGGAAGGGAAAAAAAGCTTTTGCAATAAGTATTTGGCAACAAAAATGAAAAGAATTTAGTCTGCATGAATAGATCTTGTTTTTGCAGAGAGTTTATAAAAATAGAAAGGCTTAACATCGGTGTATAGTGTGTTCTTTAAGGTCTAAAGGAAAAAATAAATAGATTATAGAGTGCAGTAATTATCATTGGCTCTTTTTATTATTTCTACAACATAGGAAAATATATATTTTCTACTTTTAAAGAAATCACTGTAAAGCAGAAAATTGTTTCAATTACAAAAAACCCTTTCAGTGATTAAAGAGAAATTATGTAGAAATTCTCATACTGGAAAAAAAAAAAAAAGATTGTACACAAAAGGTTTTAACTTAGAAGAAATAAAATTGATGATGTTAATAAATGTATTAAGGGAATAGGGAAGAGAGAAAGAAATGGAAAAGAAACAGAAGCAGCAGTTTTAATAATCTGCTTTAGTAGATAGGACTCATACTAAATGGACAAATCCCTCTGTAAGCTCAGCAGATAAATATAAAACCTTCTGCCATTTAACACATGGATTATATAAATCAGACTTTTCCCACCTGTAGGTGCCATAGGAAATTTTTCAAGATATATCGAAAACAAAAAGTACCTGTATTCCTGTGAACAAAAGAGAGGCAAGAAAATCTATTTTCCTAAGATAATTAATTCATAATGTTAATGTAGGTATTTGCACAGGGCAGTTACCTAGGGACTTTGTGTCCACTTTGTGTAGCAATACTCCTGCAAAAACTGTCCCTTGGAAGGCAGGCTGAAGTTTAGAAACAAGGTTTTATTTGAGCCTTTTGCTGCATGAATTAGTAACAAACTACAACAAGCAGCTCATGTTGCAGTAAATTGGATCATCCATTACTTCATATTGTTTTTAATTTTCAAGATAATTTGATTGTTGCATTACTCCACAACAGATCGGTAAATCATTCATGCAAGCCAACCAGGCTATAGGTTTCAGAAAGCCACATTCAGTTAATGACAGTAGGTTATTTTTAATTACTGCTGCAAAGTAGCAGTAACTAAAGACTTTTTCTAAGAACAAAAAAGTTATTGTTTTCTCTCCTATGAAGATAATCCAAATTGTTTCGTAATCAAAATTAGTCATTTATTAACACTGCCTCTCTCTTGCATGAATTTTGTGGAAATTAAACACTTTAATCTCAGGGCTAAATTACAAGGAGGAGACCATGTGCGTGTGCTACACTGGCAATATGGCTCTTCCTCTTAGTATACCAACTACCATTCATTCATTTCACTAGTTAAACATTTTAGCCAGACATGCTGAAAGGAAACTATTACCCATCTTTTTATGCAGTCCTACAAGGCCAAATTCTAACACAAACTGTGCAACATCATTTCTGAGAGGAAAGAGAAGTGTTGATTCAAACCTTTCTCTTAAGGATAGCATTGCAGGCAACTGCCATCCACTTTTCAGATTCAGGACCAAGTAAATAAATAAAAATTACAAGTTTAATGCGCAATAGTTCTGAGAAAAATAATAGGATACAAAGTAGAAAGTGATTTAGGAATGCTTCTAGAAATCTTCAACAATAACAACAATACCTAAAATCCTCAAGCCAAATACCAGATAAAAGCACGATTAGCTCATCAGGAATTTTCTATCAACTCATTGTGAGAGGCCTTTGCCAGAAAAGAAATGCAATAAATTGTGTATTTTGAAAGCAATGCAAGAGCCTATTTTTCTTTCCTAGTTAAGAGAATACTTTACCTCATTCCTCTGAGTTTGCCTGTAATTTTGACCTCTTTGTTAGCTCTCACACATGAAGTATTTAATTAAATTTAGAAGATTTCTGAATGAATTCTTAGGAGAACAATTGGTGCAAGTGATAATTAACTTAGTATTTGTTAATTTCATATCTAGTTCATTAGCACAAGTTATAATTACTGAACAATCTTTTAAATTTCAGAAAGCCTCTCTTGATAAAGAACAGTCTTTCACTCTCTGAAACCTAGTATCTTTGAAGAAAAAACAAAGACTGTTCAGCACTTTATATCCTGCCCATTTTAAAAATTCACTTTCGGAACAGAATAGGCAAAGATATTAAAATACCCAGATTTTTCATACAAAGTATTCAAGCACCTGTTAAGACCTATACTGATGCGTGTAAATAAATATTTCAGTTTTTGCCTAGGTCTTTGAGAGGCTAGCAATAACCACTTACGCTACAGTTGCTCAAACCATAGCTTTGACCACTCACTAGAATAACACTGAGTCTAGGAGAACTGCAGTAATTTTCTTGATCAGAATGTAATGGAATTACATTTATCCTTTTAGTAATTTTTACAGCAATTCATCCGAAATTTCAATTTTTTTCTTACATTTCAGATATATTTTCAACCCAATGCAAAGGTTTTTTTTTTTCCCCTCCATGTTTTAATAGTTAACAGATGTACTTATATCTATCCTTGGCTGAGAAATAATTTCAATCTTGACAGTCAAAAATGAGCTCTATATGGTATTCTAACCACCTGTCCACTAGCAAGAAAAATCTGCTTTTTTAGGATGTGGTATCAGTGCCAAAGCAAGCAACTTGGCTCAGCTGAGTTGGATGAGGAATGATTGCCTTCCGTTTGATTTGACCTTGAGAAATCAGAAGGTCTCAGCAATCTCCATACATTTGGGTGCCATCAGGGAACAAACCCTGGAGATAATTTCTTCTGTTTGCATAGGAGATAATAAACGTACACAAACTCATTTGTAAAAAAAGGTAACCTATATCATGCTTAAGAGCAACTTTTTCCAAACAACACAAATTGCTGCACATGGAAATTTATTGCACGTATCCATCTTCATCAACTTCACAGAATGAAAAATTAGTAAGACATTCAATTTCAAGTGACACCCAAATCTCAAAGTACAAACCTTATTGCAATGTATCATGTAAATCATATTAGTATCACCACAGGGAATTTTCCACATGACACTAAACACCTTCCAGCCCCTAAGAAATCTCCTTTTTCCCTTCCAACACACGTATACAGCCATCTGTGTCTTTTTACTTTAACCCTTCCCTTACGTCTTCTATATGCCTTTGACTACAATCTATTATTTAATTAGCTGCCTTTAGAAGACAAGGTTATGTAAGTGAAGCTAATAAATATTTTTGTGTTAAGGCCAGGTTACCAGACTATGCATGCGAGTATGTCAATAGGTTAAGGAATATTCTTTGGTTGTCTGCAGCTATTAACTTTTGCCTCAGAGCTGAAATGTGTTTTCCTTAAAAGCTGCAGATCAATCAATTATTGAAAGAGGTCTGAGCTGAAAATATGCATCCAAGCTCTGGAGAAGTGCTGGAGGAGATCCATCTTGAGATACTGCTTCTAGCATATTGCCAGATCTGATTTGTTAAGAAGGAAACCTCCAAAAGAAGACAGGCTGAAATGACAGAATTTGAAAGAAGAGACTCCAGTTTGGGGAGATTAGGATCAGCAAATGTTTCCTTCACCTATACTTGGGCAAATTTTCAAGTGTCTAGACCCTGTAGGTTTCACCTTTTGTTATGACACAGCTATTTTGAAGATTCATGAAAAATGAAGACTAATTGACTAGTTTCCTCATTCAGAACAGAAGGACAATACAAACACAAGCTTTTGTAATAATTAAGCTTAGCAGGGATGATGCTGAACATCAGATGGTGTCTCTTTTTTCCCAGCAAAAGCCTTCTTACCAAGTGATGCCACAGCCCAGTTTTGCTGCATCATTGCAGGTTTGCAAGTCTCAATGATGGTAAGAGTATCTTTAGAAATCTGGTCTGGAAGTCATGGCAGATATTTGTAGCTCTCTTTTATTAAATAGATATTTTCTCATAAAGTATGTCATTCTAAACAAAATAATTATTTAGCCATTACTTGCTTCACCAGCTTCTTCAAAATAGCAGTTGATCACTTTTAAAACATACAGTATTCAGAAAAATTACTGGATTTCAACTTAAATTAAAAACCAGTCTAATCAGATACTGATATTTACAGATTTTGCCAGTTACCTGCAGTGTGAAAATTAGCTAAATTTTCAAATGCATGCATCATGTATTGCATCAGATGAAATCAGAAATGGCAGCATGTTGTGCCTGGGGAAATTTAGATTAGGTATCAGGAAAAACTTTTTCTCTCAGAGAGTGGTCAGGCACTGGAACGGCCTGACCAGGGAGGTGGTGGAGTCACCGACCCTCGCGGTTTTTAAGAAGCGCCTGGACAAGGTGCTACAAGATATAGTTTAGTAGCTTAGTGGGTCGTATTGGTTGTAGGATGACGGTTGGACTAGATGATCTTGAAGGTCCTTTCCAATCTTGTGATTCTGTGATCAGATATCTTTTAAATTATATTTCTACCAGACGGCTATACCACATTGAAGTATACAAACATAATTGTATCACAATTTGGCAGGACAGTCCAACGCAGCCAATTACAGCAAAACATTTTGAAACCAGAAGAAATGTAAAAAAAATTAAAAAAAATTGTATTACTAATGCAGTTGTCATTTAAATGGACCACTAGAACCTACACCTCATTTTCACTAGGGCTTTCTTTATACTATGTTGGCAGAGCAATAAGAACTAGGAATATCAGTTCTAAGGCCAGGAGATACCAATGTGATGATACAAACTGAAATCTAGATTAGTACAACCCTTAGAATTTCAGACAGTAATCATGCAGTGATTATTGAAAAATTCACTATCAATCAATATATTAAGTCTGCACTGTTAAATGAATTTAAAATTTCCATTATTGTATGTCAAGTTGTGCTTTATAAATGATACTCCCATTCTAAAATATTTGATATTTTTATTATGTATAATTACATTGCTAATATCACAGATACATGACTAGATGAAAAGAGTAGAATCTGAGTAAACATATAAGCATAAGTTAAATGTTCTAAAATGCTGTCACCCAAAAAGTACTCTACTTTTATTTTTTGCCATGGAAGTGAAGATAATTTTGATGCACATATATATATCACTGATAGGAAGAAACGACTTTTAGTGCCATATTACAAACAGGTGCAGAAGCTACTCCTCAAAGTTTAGCATAAATTTATCTTGGCAAAATTCTATCCTCCCCCTCAAAAGTCAGAAAAATATGAAAATATGTGCTGTACATCCACTTTTATAACTTTTTTTTTTTGACATATGACCTGATGGATCACAATCTCTGCAAGCCTTATTCTGACCTACCTATTTTTTACCTGCCTATTTTATAGAGAGAGAGTTAAATAGATGAACAGAAATACACATAATCTGCATCATATATACGATGAAATAAAACCAGGGTTCCAAGCTACATCACTTTAATTTCTGATGCCTGACCTTATGTATTTCTTCTTAATGAACTCTTCTGCTACTTTTAACATTTGTTCGACCATTATCAACATTAGAACAGCAGTCTCACTTTTGTGATACTAATTCCTGTACCTTAAGAGACTAAGTATGTTTGTCTGAATACTAACTAGCTATAAAAACAGGTTGAATTAGAAAAACTTGAAAATGCTTTACACAATGTAGTTGATAGTTCATGTAACAATATTTTGTAAAATAATGTAAAAGTCCACAGTAATTATAGTTAATCAAGTCCAGACAACATCGTTTTATTTATACTTGTTTCATTCCTCAGTATATCACATCACTGTTACCATTTTTGCATGAAAATACTGCATATTATAGAGGTGAATATATAAGATTGCCTACCTCTTGGTCTACCCATAACTGAAAGGGATTTTTTTCTTTTGTACAATAACCAGTCTTTTGTTATTCATAAATATAATGTAAATGAAATTATGCCACCAATATTAAAGGCCTTTCTATAAAAGTTCTTCCACTTATTCTACCAGTCCACTGAAATATGTGTATGTGACACTATCCTGCATGTTTATCAAAAACGATAGATAACAAAGTATGAAGAACAAGTCAGCTCAACCACTAGAGATGTTGGCCTCATTTCAAGACTGAAGTTTGCTTGATACACCCCATTTTGTACCAGAGAGGGCACTGTAACAGAGAAGAATTAAATGTAAGAGAGAAAAGATGAGAGAGCATTGCTTATGAAAATCACAGAATTTATGGGATCACTGCTATGTGCGAAGATATCTTTGACAGAGCAGCTTCCCAGTAAAGGATGGCAATCATATCTCTGAATCCCAATATACTTTACCAAACCATACCAAAGATTTAGACTGCAAAAAGAAGGGAGAATCATTGCCTCTTTCTAACTGTCTTAATATCACAATTTCCCAGACCATTGCTCAAATTTATGTTTAAGGTTAATTCCAACTTAATTCTTTTGTCCATTCTGTTCCTTTCTTCCATTCTTTTCTGAATTTTCAAAATATTCTCAAAACACTTCTAAACTTTTTAATAAGTAAGCAGCTATGGAGCTGCTGTTGCTTTATATGACCAAAGTCCATGACACAACGTATCCCAATGTACTTCTCCTTCATATATCTCTTTCTGGAGAAGTCTTTCATGACTTTCTCCATTCACTATTTTTCACAAAGCTGTGATTTGATTTAATCATTGAGGATAAATATATGAGGTGATAGCACTTCTAGACTGTACTTTATTTTCTTTGTATATTCTTCTTTTTACTTTAAAGATGTGTCATATCTAGGGCCTAGTTTTTGCCCCCTTCCAATAGTTTTACCCACAAATATATACATATACACGTTTATATGCTGCATCAGAAAGGACTGTTACACAGGTGCTGGGCAAGCATTCTGTAAGTTGAGATAAAAAAAAGCTACTGCTACCAGAAGTTATTTTCTAAATATTGTGAACAGTAGAGCCGTAGCAGCAGTATCAACCAGCAATGCCAGGGGATCTGGATTTTAAAGAAATGATTTCTCTTCAAGTAAATTTTTTTTTTATGTTCATTTGCAGTCAGTTTTTATGATTCCACTTTTCAGGCTCACATTGCTTTTCTGTATTTTTTTCCAACTCATCCTACTTCCTTATCGAAAGCACTTAAAAGAGCACTGCAGATCACATAGCACAGTGGCATGGGAATTTCTCTGCTTCTGAGAGTTTTGCTTATAGAGTCAGGAGGCATGTGGCTACCTCAAGCATTTAATATTGCTTATTCCTGCAAAGCAGAACTCATTTTGCTCCCACTGCTAAGAACGAGCTACTAACAGTAGCTGCCCTCCATGTGATGATTTTATCCCTTTTTCCTGTATCATGTGTGGTTTCATTCATTGGTCTTCTACACCATTCCCTTCACATTTTTTGCCACTTTCTTTTCACAGCTTGTCTTTCATCTGTTCTAGCACTAACAGCATTCTCATTTTATGATCCTTTTCACAGTAACTCTATGCAACCATTTTAAGAAAATTTAATTTTGGTGAAATTTTTATGAATTTATGGATGATTTCTGCTGACCTGCAATGATAGACAAATGCAGAATCTGGTAATTTTTTTCCAAATTGATCAAACTTGTAGTAAAAGACTGCTGAGGTGATACTACGGATTACCTGTTCAAGGAACATATTCCTTTCAATGTCCATACGTAACTTGCATTACTGCTACTGTATTGAGAGTATTTGAATTTAAAACGAGTATTAGAAAATTTTAAATTTGATATCACCACGCATTTTGCAGTTTGTTCAACATTAGATACTACCTAAAAATAACTGCATATACTATATGCATTTGAAAATAAATATTCCTATATACTTTTACACAAGTCTGTCATTCCCATTTGAGACACCATTCTCTTAATCAGAAGAACCATAATTATTTTCAGGATAAATTAAAAACAAACCAGCAATTTTTTGTTGAAAAAAAGAGCAACATTTCATGTTACATTCGCTTCATTTAAATTTAAACCAGCTTAATGATTCAGCAATAAGAAAACATACCATATCTCATTTTTCCTCTACTATAGTCTTTCACTTGTGAATCTGATTCCAACTGCCAACACTGTGCCCTTTCAAGTTAAGATTATGAAAATTACTCAGTTTGCTTTTTTTGATAGAAGTCCCATTAACGAAATGAGTGCTTTTATCATTATCTACTCACATTTCTCTACTAAGTTATATTAAAAATTAACATGAGAGGTTTTTTGTTAATACCATTATGAACTATTAACAATATAATATATTAGGTGGGAGTAATTTGTTAAATTCATTAGCATTAACTTCATAATTTTACCAAAGCAAAAACTTACTAGTTAGTCTAGGTCATCTAAGTAAAATTACCAAACCCTACCATCATTGTCAATTTCAAAATTTTATACCTGTAAGAACAGGATAAATAGAGGTCAAAAAAGTACTGCTATCAAAAAGATTAATTCTTGCAGCCCATTCCTCTTTTTATTAATATTGAATCAATTGGGAAAATGGCTGAGTAAAAATTTAGCTTTAGACAGGTCTGAAGGAACTGAAGATAGTTGAAATAAAAAGTTAAGATTTACAGTACTGTAAACAAGACTAAGATTTCACCTGATACATCCTTAATGGTTTGGACTTAATGACCTACTGCAGCAATATATTCCCTTTTCCCTCTTTAGGTAATAGACGTGTAAATTTTCCTCTCAGCAATACCTAAGCTGACCTAAGAGAAGAGAACATCTAACTTTTTTTGAGATTAAATATTACAGAACTTAAATGTCAACTCAAGAGTTAACCTCCAGCCTGTAGAATCTATGATTGTTAAATAAAGTTATCTATAAAATTCTTTTTGCTTAAACTCTTTTTCTCCTCAGCCATCTCGTCTTCCCTAGCAGTTCATCTGCCATTTCTTCTGCTACCAAAACTGTCAAGGTAGAGACGCTGTAGCCTGCCCTTCTGTTACTTACCCTGTGTGTTTCTCAGCCTCAGGCTGCACACCACTGGCCATGTCAGCCTCCCAGTGAATGTGTTCTGTGCATTTATACGTGAGAGGAAGAGGAGGGAAGGACAGAAAAAACGTGTGAAAATTCTTTGTATCCTAGAGGGAAAAATCATGGTGTCTACCACCACAGAGAATCCCATTGGCCTATTCTTCTTCTGAGGAAACGCTGAATGGAGAAAAACTCGCCTTTATTTTATTTTGTTTTTTCAGAGAGAGTTGATAGAAGCAGTCATAGCAGCCCAGCCTCTTCATCACTGCTAGAGGTTAATGAGTTACAGGTTAAACCTCTTATATCCTGATTCCTGGATCCTCCTCACCTTAAGACAGGTTGAATCCCAAGAATTAGGTAGAGAGGAGAGGATGAAGAGAAATGTCAAACCCAGCTTTTGAGGCCACATCATTGTGCAGCCAGGGAAAATTATAGAGTCAAGGAGAAAAAGACTTGTTTGTACAGAGCTAGCACACCAGACTCCTGATGTAGGTAATAAGGGTATCTTGTTTTTGTAACAGGATATCATTGCATTAAGATACAGACAAACCCTTCTGGGTGATCACTGGTCTTTCATCTTCCCAGGAAAGGTGTGCTAGCAACTGGACTAGAACTGGTCTTTTTTTTTTTTTTTTTTTTTNNTTTTTTTTTTTTTTTTTCCCTGCTCTCTCTAGCTCTCTCTATCTCTTTCAATTAAATTTCAACTAGCTCTTTCAATCCTCAACTCAGCTCATGGATGAATAAAAGGGTCACCATGAACATGCTTGCAGCTTGGTGATTATGGCATTCTACAGCAATAAGGAGGGGGATTAAATTCCCCTTGGACTTCGTAAGACATTAGTTGTGCTTTTGACCACATCTATTTTGGGGTCTAGGCTGCTTAGCTACCCGGCACTTCTGTCCATGTGTAGGTGCCTATAATGACCAGCTACCCCAGAAGTTCTGTCCCTTCTTTCTGGGACAGAAGTGGGAGAGGCAGCAAGAAGCCTGCTGTTAGCTGAGATTCAGATGGTCTGGATTTTACTGATCCCATGGAGACTGAAACTAGGCATTGTGCTAAACAAATAAAGTGCTATTGAAGCACCATGTATATAATAATATTCAAAACAGTCTAACCAGTTCTGCCAAGAATGAGAACATACTTTGCTCAGTGATGCAAAAGGGCCATCCAAAATAATTTTTTTTTAATGTTGTCTTCACTGCAAAGACTAGAATAACTTACTCAGGACTGAGAAAAAGAAAGATCTATGACTGTGTAGAGTTTAGTTAGTAAAGAGATTCCATACAGCTGTTCAGAGTGGCATTCGCAACTGCTAAAAGAAGTTTTAACACATCACAGAGAAAAATACTCTTTTATTTTTTTTCAACCTTATATGAAGATCAACTGGCGAATAGCTGCCTGAGTTAAAATCAGATTCTTGTAGACCTGTGACTGCTAAAAGAATCTGGCAATATCTCTGCCTAGTTCCAAATGTACAAAATAATTCCCCACCCACACACCTCTCATACAGAAGCTAATTGTTATACCTTCTTTATTGCTTAGCACTAACTAAAGGTATTAAAATTTCCTAATCTGCTTTAGGCAGCACATACAAAATGTGCAAACTTAATTTAATAAGTGCTTTCAAGATATTTTTTTTTATTTATGGAAACTGGAAAGTTGTTATTCTCTGTACAATGGAAGCCTGAAACTTTACATGTTGCCTTCTGTTAGAGTTAGGAAAAAATACGAAATATGCCCTTTATTGCTTTTCCTTTAAAAGTTTATTTTCATTTTTAAAGGAGGCTACTAACAGATAAAAAATATTAAACCTGCAATATTAAATTAATGTATTTTCCAATGATACAAGTTATGATTATGAGTTTTAAAACTCCAAAATATTTAATTGTTTTATCTCAAGTATGTAAGAAAAGTTATTTAATAGTAATAAAGATGTGTTAGAAATCAGACTGATACTTTCCGTGGAGAAAAATCTGGAGTAATTGATGTAAGCCCAAGGAAACAGATTTACACAGTCTAAACAGCCTTTATAAATGTAATGTGACACTGGTCAGAATTTCAGAAATGTAATGAAGAACTAAGAACAATATGGAATTGCAAATACCATTTATTAAAAGCATTCTTGAAATTTAAAAAAAAAAAAAAAAAAAGAATTGGTTGGGATTTTTTTGCTTTTGTTTGTTTGTTTGTTTGTTTTCCCGGTCTTTGTCTTCTGCAACAATAGCTGGTGTCATAAAAGCTTAGTTTGGCTTTAGACATGTCTGTTCTTAATCTCAAAAGCTTCCTCCTAAAACCTAGAAAACAACAGGTTTCATATGGATTCTGTTAAGAGAGATGAGTATAGAGACAGAGATCAGACTGCAGAGAACAGCTACTTTTGAACTTGTGATACTATTTCAGACTGAACTTTGAAATCACATTTTTTTGTAAGACTTCATTCTTTGAGGTTTGCCTATCTCTTATATAGGTACAATGAAATTCAACCTTTGTTTATATATCAACATTATTTCAAACCATATTTAAGTTAGTGACCTATAATACAATCTGCAATTGCCCACAGATATTTTAAAAAAGAAATGTCCAGGCATGATTTTTTTTCCAGCATTATCAGTGTACAGCATTGTATAAATTACTACTATTGAAATGTCTTGAAACATGGTGAAAGTACTGCAAATCAATACACAAACAAAAATATATATATATAATAAAACAGTTGTAATATATAGACTTCTTTGAAGAAGCATTTAAATAATTCCAAAAACAAACTTTCAAAAGATATGATACGTCACTTTCAGGAGCCTTTATCACGGAGCACTTTTCAAAAATAGCATTTTGGTTTGTAAAACATTTCAGTTGTTTTTTTCTGACTAGCCCTATAAAATGATTGGAGAGAGGTTTAGTTTTTCTTTTTATTGGGAAATGTCCAGTGAAAGTTATTAATGTCTTTTACAAAATATTGAGTGTTTAATGTCTTCTCCATCACATCTACTTTAACTGAGTTTAAAAACAAACAAACAAAAAAACCTGAACTGCATGTTAAGACAAAATTAAAGTAAGCAGAAATGGGTTACTGCCTGTCCATAGTAAACATGAGCTGATACTGTACTAATGTAATTGTTGCTGAACTAAATATCATACAGCAATGCACTCAATTCTCATTCACTGGCTATGCCTATCCTGTCTTCATTTCATCATGCTATCTGACCTGGATCTGTGTGCCCCTACTGACACCTGACAGTGCCTCAGGTTCTCGACAAAAATGCCCACAGAGCATGTGGCTGACTAACCTTGCTTGCCTGAACATCTTATCTGCACCTGGGTAGGAAGCCTCCAAATCTCCCAAGAAGGATCCCACTGTCACATGTCAATAAGTCAAAGTCAGATAATAAATTATCTAATCCCAGTATGCCCACCCTCCTCACAGCGCATGCAGGTGTGTACCTGGGTCCACCTGGGGAGCAGTGAGGCATCATATTTTCTCTCCCTATTGTCCCCAAAACTCACTGCAGTGTCACACCCCAGGTAGTTTTGGTCTAGAATGAAAACCATGATCTTCCACAAATGGAAGTGTTGAAGGGTTTGTGAATTCAAGAACTATCCAAATTGAATTCAAACTGTATCTATTTGAGACATTTTGCTAAAAAGTTCAAGCAATGCAAGGTGGATAAAAGAGAAGGAGTTTTGCTTGAAACGAAAGTCTACCAATTTATTTGCATCTGATACACACACAGCTCCAAAGAGACCCCTGAAATAATTTCAAGTAGTAGACACATATATTACAGAATAAAAGGACTGAAATAATACCAGTAATTTTACTTTTCACTTTTTAAAAAGAGGTATCTCTGAATATTTTTTTTAATAAATCAGGTGCTTAATCCCATAATTTCTTCACAATTCTAATTAAACTCATTAATTAGATGATGTTGGTGCCTTCATGGCTGACTGTTAGTACAAACAAAAAATGCAGAGATCATAGCACACAACAGCTGGTTTTAATTTCTAGCCAACTGTCTAAACATTAATGCAAGATTCAGGTTCTTCCTCCTCTTTTTAATCTTATCTGAAACATAAAAACTGAGAGAAGGAGAACTATCACGTATTCCTATTCCAAAATATTATAACTTAAGCACAGGTGTGTGCATGAACAGGTGAACATATATACATGTTTATTCAGAGGGCTAACCCTGAGTTACCTATGTGTACCTATTTTTCTAATATTTCCCTCCACTGAAGAAAATTCTTCTCTTGCCCTACAATCCTGTAAAGCACTCACTAAATCAGTAATCAGTAATCAGCCATAGTGACTGGTGATTTTTTTTTCCCTTACAGCAACTGTATGATTATTTTAAGGGAAACAAACAAACAAACAAGCAAAAAACAATAAGCAAGTATGAAACAAATATTCAAGTTGAGTTTTTTGTTTGTTTGTTTGTTTCTTTTAAAGGTAACATGTTCTAGGAGGTTTCTGCAAAGAATTACTAAGAAATGCATTATTTCTGGGTCTGAGCAGCACTCCATCTAGCCCTATATTCTGTCTCCCAAGAACTGCAAAAACAGATGATGACAAGGACAAGCATGTTAGCCTGGCCACTTCCCGTGAGCTGCTCTCCCACCATCAACATTTAGTGTATCAGAGATGTTTGATTGTACATCATTGTCTACTTCTTTTAGTATCCCTTTATTGCTCTGTAACCCATGAATTTGTCTAACCCCTTTTTGAACCTACCAACACTCTCTGCCTGCAGTTCTCCTGGGACAACAAATTCCAGAAGTTCACTAAGTATTTTCTCTTATCTGCCATAGACCAATTTCCTACCAGTTTTGTGAAGAGCCTCCAACCTCTGTATTGTGGGATTTGGTGAACAATTCAGCTCATGCACTGCATTCCCAATTTTGTAAACCTTAAGAATTTCTCCCCTCAGCCTCTGCAAGCTGAAGGTTCAGTTGTCCATGTCAGGCAACTGTTCCATCGACAACATTTTAGTTGTTTTTCTCTTTAACCTCTCTATGTCCATCTTTAACATCATGTCTCAAGAAGCAAGAATTAACGGTATTCTTTAGGGTCATTACATTCCTGGCCTGTTAAGGCAGATTTATGCTGAATTTTTTTTAGTTATTCAGCTTTAGTATTGCAATTTACATCACCAGTGGAAACGTAATAAGCAGAAACGTTTAACTTAGGAATAGTCTAATACTTTTCACAGCAGCCTACTATTTGCTACGAGTCCATCTTCAAACATTTTTTTCTGAAAGAGCTCAATTACATGCAGTCCAGTATTGGACAATAGTAAAGTGGTGCTTCATGGAGCCTATAAAGATTTAGAAAGCTGATCTTTGCTCTTAGGAGTAGACATTAATAATAGTTTCCTTTTTTTATCACAATACTGGAATTCCATATTGCCTTGTTAACAAGAAAACCCTGCAAAGCAGTAGAAATTTCAGACCAAAGATCCTCAAAGAAATAATCTGAATCACTTACAAAAGGAAAGGACATTGTCCTCGTTAATACTTCCACTGCATTCAGTAACCTCACAGCATTGAGTCAATTGATGTCTCATTAAACCCACATATTTCCCCCATTCTCCTTCTCCCCAAGTATGTTTTTCCATTTAAAGTTACTAAGCCAAGAAAAAGTTCATTAAATATTAATTCTTGAAAAAACCTTCAGAATCATTCTTTGATCATTTTTCATATCAATAGAGAATCTAATCCTGTGTCTGGTCATAGCAGCAACTCACTTGTCACTGACTTGTATGTTAGCAGGAACACAAGTATGCTGAACACTTTACTGCATCTTCTATCATTAAGAAATACTTGGCAACTAGAGGTATTTTTATATTTCTTTTTTGAGCTGCAAAGTGCTACACAGGAAGCATTTCTGATTTTGGTTTACATAATCTTGCACTATGAGTGTAGGAAAAAAAATAGAGATATTTTTATATTATCAATGGAGAATCCCAGCATGGTGGCATTTCTGGAAGGAAAATTACTATCAGCACAATCAGATGGTTCTAAAGAAGTGAGAATACAGTGACAGGAAGACACAGAAAAGGCTTCTAACCATAATAGCCCGAGACAGACACAAATCTCCAAACTCATATTTACGAATCACAAAGAAGAAAAACAAAAACAAACAAACAAACAAAACAATCAAAATTAAACTGCTTCTTATTATGATGGGCAGAAAAAAATGTATAATTCAGGAACGTAACACAACAAAGTATATGTTCCCAAACATATTTTGAAACGATGGATCACAGGCTCTCCCCACTTTTGCAAAGTGTAAACAGTCAGTCATCACCAACAGCTGAATCTGAGCTACACAAAAGAAGAAAAAAGGATCAATTTGGAGCATATCAATCCTTGAACATGACTTGGTCTATTTTCTGTCAATATACACTGAAAATTTTGAAAACTTATAGGCATACTGCAAAGTAAAAGGATCATGAATATGACTCAATCTTACAATTTGTAGAATTAACCTATTTAAATTTGATAACTCCCAACTTCAGATTATTAACATCAGATTCCATAGTGGGAATTCAACCTTGTGGAAATGATTTTCATGTCCCCACAGAAAGGCTACTGTTCCAATTGCCTTCCCTTTCTGTGTAAGGATGAAACAGACATCTTTCACCATGCTGAGAGGAGAAAGATAGCCAGGACAAATGCTGTACAAACAGACTGTCCCAGGCCATTTCAAATACTCAACATGGTGATCCAGTTCCGCCTAACTCAGATTCAGACCAGCCTGCTGCTGAGTTACAGATCCTGAGATGAGTTTTTCTAGTTTTGATGAGAATTTCCATCCTCAGAATGACATCCATAACTAAACTTTCACTAAAATCAATATATATTTTTAACAGCAAATCACACAAACTCTGCATTTTCTGATTAAAAATAAAGAAAAATCTGAAAATATCCTGAGTGCACCCAGTGATTTAAGAGGATAAAAAATATGGAGACTCATTTGATTTGAATAGTCTGCAGTTCAAGTGGAACTTTTGTTGGGGAAAAAAAAAAAGTGTCTGGTACAAGAAAAAACAGTTCCCCCTGAGAAGTTTCGAGGATCATTCAGAGTGAGACATTGAGCCTCTCATTTTTGGCTAGCACTTTGCCAGTCTACCACAATTCAGTAGAAAAAACTGACATTACAAAGAGGAGTCAGATTACCTGAACCAGTTCTTGGGTTCAGGGGAAATGTCTATCAGACACAAACACCTACCAGGTTAAGGTAATGGACAAGAATAAACATATTAGCTACATAGGGATGGTTAAAACTCGTACTGATAAAGCAATGAATGCACAAAGTTGCAGCTGGCAATTTTACCAGGGTATGTATTTTCACTAGCACTTACTTCTCTTGGGTACCTTTTGAAAGGCCTTGATGTGAAACGGGAAAATCACTTTGAAGTTCCGGTTACACATTCCTTGTGTTCTGCGTGTAGCAAGAAAGATAATGCTTGTTCACTTTACATAGTATAGAATCATAAAATCATAGAATATCCTGAGTTGGGAGGGATGCACAAGGATCATCGAGTCCAGCTCCCAGCTCCACACAGGACCACCCAAAATTAGACCCTATGTCTGAGAGCGTTGTCCAAATGCTTCTTGAACTCCAGCAGGCTTGGTGCCATGACCACTTCCCTGGGGAGCCTGTTCCAGTGCCTGACCACCCTCTCGGTGAAGAACCTTTTCCTAACATCCAGCTGAACCTCCCTTGTCGCAGCTTCATGCCGTTCCCTCGGGTCCTGTTGCTGTCACCAGAGAGAAGAGATCCGCGCCTGCCCCTCCGCTCCCCTCATGAGGAAGCTGTAGGCCGCCATAAGGTGTCCCCTCAGTCTCCTCTTCTCTGGGCTGAACAAACTAAGTGACCTCAGCTGCTCCTAATACGTCTCCCCCGGTGGACCATTCACCATCTTTGTAGCCCTGCTTTGGACACTCTCTGATAGTTTCATGTCCTTCTTATACCGTGGTGCCCAACGTTGCACACAGTGTTGGAGGTGAGGCCGCACCAGCGCAGAGCAGAGCGGGACAATCCCTTTCCTCGACCGGCCAGCAGTGCCGTGCCTGATGCACCCCAGGGTACGGTTGGCCCTTTTGGCTGCCAGGGCACACTGCTGACATCGACCAAAACCACCAGATCCCTTTCTGCAGGGCTGCTCTCCAGACTCTTGTCCCCAGTCAGGACGTATAGCCAGGGTTGACCCTTCCCAGCTACAGAATCCTGCACTTGCTCCTCCTAAATTTCATATTGTTGGTGACTGCCTGGCCCTTTAATTTGTCAAGATCTCTCTGCAAGGCCTCTCCAGTCTCAAGGGCATCAACAGCTCCTCCTAATATAGTGTTGTCTGCAAACTTACTTAGTATACTTTCAAGTCCTGCATCCAAGTCATTTATGAAAACATTAAATAGAACTGGCCCTAAAATGGAGCCCTGCAGAACCTCACTAGTGACTGGCCACAAGCCTGATGTTACCTCATTGAATGTAACCTTTTGAGCCTGACCCATCAGCCAACTGTTCACCCACCTTATTATGTATTTATCTAGCTGTATGCTGCACATTTTGTCCGTGAGAAGCTGTATTGAAAGCTTTGCTGAAATCCAAACAGATGACATCAGCTGGCTTCCCTTGGTCAACTAGGCGGGTAACCTTGTCATAAAAGGAAATTAGGTTTGTTAAGCAGGACCTTCCCCTCGTGAACCTGTGTTGGCTATGACCAATGACCACATTGTCCTTCAGGTGTCTTTCAGTAACTCCCAGAATAATCTTCTCCATAATTTTACCAGGCACTGAAGTGAGACTGACAGATCTGTAATTACCAGGGTCTTCTTTCTTACCCTTCTTGAAACTGGGACAACATTTGCCAACTTCCAGTCAACTGGAACCTCTCTAGATTCCCAAGACCATTGAAAAATAACTGACAGAGGTCTTGCAATGACATCAGCCAGCTCTCTGAGTACCTTGGGATAAATTCCATTGGGCCCCATGCATCCAGCTGGAGCAGCAAATCTCGCACAAGTTCAGGGTTGGCTGGGAGTTTATCGTTCCCCCAGTCACAGTCCTCCAACTCAGGGCTCTGGGGGTCATTTTTATAAATAAAAGCCCTTTTTATTGTCCCCCACAGTACTGTCCAGCTTCAACTCTAATTGAGATTTGGCCGCAAAAATTTTCTCCCTATGAAGGCAAACAGCATCTCTGTAGTCCTCCCATGTTGCCTGATCTTGCTGCCAGTGTCCATACACTTTCTTTTTCTGCCTAAGCTCTAGAAGAAGATCCCTGCTCAGTCAAGCTGGCCTTCTGCCCTGCCTGCTCCATTTCTGAGATTTTGGAATTGCCTGCTCCTGTGCTCTTGAGAGGTGATACTTAAAAAGCAACAAGCACTGATGGACCCCAATGTCTTCAAAAGCAGTTTCCCAGGGGACCTTACTAACTAGTTCCCTGAGCAGCCTGAAGTCTGCTCTCCACAAATCCAGGGTTGAAGTTATGGTGGCAGTTTTCCTCCTATCACCAAAGATTTTAAACTCAAATACTTCCTGGTCACTATGGCCAAGATGGCTGCCAATCACCACTTCACCCACGAGATCCTCTCTGTTCACAAGCAACAGATCTAGAAAGGCACCTTTCCTGGTCAGCTCCCTTAGCACCTGTACCAAGAAGTTATCATTAAGGTGTTTTAGGAATCTCCTGGACCTATTTGTATCAATTGTGTGGTATTCCTGGTTCACATCTGGCAAGTTGTAGTCACCCATAAGGACAAGGGCAGCTGATCTAAAGGTATCTCCTAGTTCCATCGGCATCCGCATCCTGCATGCGTGGTCTATAGTAGACTCCCACAATGACATCCCCTTTATTTGCTTGTCCTTTAATCCTTACCGAGAGGCTCTCAAGCATGTCATCACCCATGCAAGCTCAGTACAGTCCAGCCCCTCCACTACATACAGCACCACCCTCATCTCACTTGCCCAGCTTTTCCTTTTTGAAGAGCCTATAACTGTCTGTCGTAACACACCAGTCACAGGATCTCAACACACCAGTCACAGGGGAATGGTCCTAACCAAAATGAAGGCTCTCATTATGCTCCTCACTTTGTTCTGGATACTATAATTAATTATAAATTCTGCTTAGAAGACTTTACTATCCATGTAGAGAAACCAGCAAAAGGTGAGGAATAACGAGCATTATTATCCCTGTTTGACTGATCTGAAACAAAGACTGGTATGTGCAAGGCTGTTCAACAACGCTCATATTTTCTAAGTGCTAGACAAGACCTTATCTTCTTTATCTACCACTCATATGGCTTTATTTACAAAGATGCTTTTGAACTGTAAATTTTTTCTTGAGTTTTTCCATCAGTAGCTATTGCTATAGTACATTGAGAGAAAATAGTTTGCATACTCTGTTCTAAAAACTTAGCTGTACAATACCCAATCTCATCTGTTCATGTTTGTTCAGCACTGGAAATAATCAGTTTTGTCAAAACCATGGGCAATGGACCATGTACAGGAAAAGAGAACTACTAGTATTAATAATGAAATTAAGGTATTTCCACAGGCTTCTTTCTTTATGGCCATAGATGAGTCGGGTTTGCAGGGTTTTCTCCTAAAGGAATAAAGGTACATCACAACAGAACAGAAGGTAGGAGAATAATAAGATGGTTTTGGTGTAACACACTCCAAGCCAGTCACAAGTATCAGCAGCAAGTGCTTCTGTCTCAGACATAAGACATTGCTCTCCTCTTCATTGCCCACACAGAGACGCATCATGTTCACTGGCAATGTGTCTGCATTAAGGACAAAATACCAGCATATACCAGAGGAGCAATCAAGGGCCTGCATGTGATGTTGGAAGGCAGGGCTGGGATGGGGAGACTCCTGTCCCACTTGCCATTTAAAAAGCACCTAACTCTACTGCCTAACAGTGGGAGGGCAGCCAAGGGAGCCAACCTTCCCTGCCTTTCTTTCAGATGAGCTGCTCCAGCACAACTCCTTGTCAGTCATAATCTGTCACTTCCCTGGAGCATTGAAACTGTAATTAATTCCTCATGCCTAGCTATGCAAGGAAGTATATATATCCCCCATGAGTAGTTCTCCCTGTCTCCCTTTACAAGAGAAAGAGAAATAATCTGACAGACACGTGACAGCTCAAAAAAACTGTAAATACTTGCTTCAAAGCAAAAAGATGCACATGTGAATTTCTTTGGAGGACAGCTTTAGAGCTCAATTCTATGGTATAGGCCTTTGAGAGAGAGCAAATAGGGAGGTGTTGTATAGGAAAGTGAAACAGAGTTGCAGCCAAGTGATTGCCAACTCTTCGTACCATTCAATGAATCAGTTTGTATTTATTTTGGGAGAGGGACATTCAGACTTTGTTATCTCCTACGGGAAAACGACTAAAAAATAAGAGCGCATCATGTGCTCTTCTCCTGTAGGACAAATCCCCTTCATTCCTCAGCTTCTCACTTGATGAGCTGCAACCAGTGCCTCACTGTGGAAAGTCAGTACAGTTGGTCTGTCTGAGATAAACCTGAGAGCTACAAGGTTACCTACCATATTGCTGTAGAAATACTACAGCTCTTGACATAATGAGGTAAAGCAAATTATTAGCAACATCAAAATTATCTAACAGGGGAGTTACTGAGAGGGAAGAAGGAAGCAGGTTTTCTGCCCAAACCTTTCACACTGTAAGCACAAAGGGAATTCCCAGTTATACCAATAATAGCTTTAAAACAGCTACTGGAGAACTTGGAAACAAAACAGAGGAATTCCACAGCAGTCAAAACAGTCATTTCTATTTCAGACTTTTGTTGCTTTTTAGAAATGGCTTTTTTTTTTTTTTTCTTTCCCTGTAGGCCTTTATATCTTCCTTTCATATACTTCTCTTCTTCTATGTTTCCTCAAGGGAAAAGCTAATAAATGTTAGACCTGTTCCACAATGGCTTTTAGGTTTCTCAGCAACCCTAAGGAATACTTCTAGAGACAACATGCACCTCATAAGGGTTCAGTGGAATCAGTGCAATAAATTCTTAGAGCTCATCGAGACAGAACAAACAACAAAACCTTGAGCACTGTTCCGCTGTGATACAGCCCTTCTATAGAGCCATACTCTTAAACTCCATGGCATCTCGTCTCTCTTCATAGGATGCCATTTACTAACTGCAGCCAGCAAAAGATTCTCTCTGTGCTTCAGAGCTGCAGCTGTTTCGTACATGAGGTTGAAAAGATTTGCTTTGTGAAAAGTACATTAAAGTATGTTCTTTATCTGCAAGTTCCTCTGTCAACACAGCTCTCTGCTGCTGTGCATACCTGCTTCTCCCAAATGACAACCTTGCTGATAAGAAATATAGTGGTTCCAAGAGGACATTAGTAGAGGCAGCAACAGCTAAAAGGCAGGTTGTAAGCCATTAAATTGGTAAGAGCATTGGATTTTTCAGGCTGAAGGTATTAGGAAGATCAATTTTTTTTTTTTTTTTCCAGGCAAGAAGGCACAACTTCTGACTTCCTTGATATTTCTGTAACCAGAGAATATTAGGAAACAATACATACATGATACACATACCGTAAATAGATGCAAAGTGCAAAGAAATGGCTTTTGAGCACAGTGAAAAAAAAATCATGAAAACACTATTTAAAGTCTGAAATAGGTAATTCATACTATAACCTATCAGTAAGGGAGCATTTCCTGGGTCCATAGCATTACCTTTATCATTAGCATTCATTACCACAACTATATCACATAAAAAAGAAAGCACAAAAATATAAGAAAAACAGAGATCAGAAAAAAAAAATACTTCAAGAATACTTCAGAGTAAACTTCCTAGTTCTAGATTAATTATAAGAGACATGATATTTTATGAACTGGTCAGTAATAGCACTGGACAATATATAATGTTCTGATGTACAGAACATTTGTATTCAGTTGATACTTAGAGGATACAGAGGGTACAATTACAATTCCAAGTTTTCTGTAGATTTCTATGAGACTGAGTTTTCTTAATATAACAAATCACGTCAGTCTCATTTTTAATTTAAGGCATTTATGGCACTTATGAAACTCAACACTCAGTCTGTGAGTCTGAGTGCTGTAGATTTGGAAGACAGATGACATAAAAGTCTTCAATCTCTACTGAGGAAATACAACATATGGAATGAGGAGTACACATTGCTTGAGCTTTCCAAAAATATGGAATAAAAGAACAGGATAATAATTTGCTCCATAAAACCCACAAAGAATCTGAGAACTATTTAACTTCATTCCTTACAAGCAAGCAAACTAGTGAAGAACTACACTGTGTTGCACAGTGTTACTACAGATAGGAGTCCCAGTAGATGCGTTCCTATGCACCAAGGTTTATTATAGCCATCTCTTTTATGAATAAATCTGGGGTTCAAGAATACTGAATTCAGTGAGAAGTTTTCCGCTCATATCGAATGTCCAGTAAATGACAATGTTTCCTGCATATTTTTTTGGAAGGCCAGAAAAGGTTTCTTCAGCATTTCGTTGGACCTACTAACCTGCTAGAAGCAGGAGTGGCAGAGCTAAAGTAGAATTTCTTTTCAGCCCTTGTGTGTTTTCTGCACAGACAATACTTCACTAAGAATCCAAAAGGCAAATATTTGACTAGTTCGATTATTAATAGCTAATAGATCTTCAATAAGAAAACCTCAGTAAAGGTCTGATTTTCATATTTCATCACCTCCCATTTCAGGTTCTATTTTATGCCTGTTTGATGCATATTATTAATGAAATGGTTATAAGAGAGAAATGACAGTAAAAGCTAAAATGATAAACTGAAGAAATGTCAAGAGTATAAACAGGTCATTCACCTGTTCAACTAGACAGCATATTTACTTTCAGTATTGCCATTTCATGAACATCAGTGTGCAAACATGAAGTCAATGTCTTTACCACAAAGGGCTTAAATCTCATACAATAATATAACTTCCTTGCAAAGGAAGCTCAGAAGGAAGCTTGGATGGCTCAGAACAGAGAATCTTCTCATTTCTGAATTGCAGGTTCATATTCCTCCGGATCTTAGAGATTGCCCCATCCCTGGAAGTGTTCAAGCCCAGGTTGGATGAGGTTTTGAGCAACCTGGCCTACTGGAAGGTGTCCCTGCCTATGGCATGGCTGTGGGTACTAGATGATCTTTAAGGTCCCTTCCAACCCTAACCATTCTATGATTCTACTATTTTATGATTTAAAGTGGGTCTACTATCTGGTCAGACCTGGACAGTTAGAAAATATTATTGGTTATCTTGTTCTCAAACAAGTCACCACCATGCTCTTATCAAAAGTCTCAGCTACTAATGCTGATGAAGCATAAACCTTAAAACATTGTTCAGATTATTGTGTTATCTTCAGGGTACCAAGAGTTATGGGATATGGCATATAAAATGTAAACAAGATATTGATTACTCAACCTGAAGAAAAACGTTTAAGAAAAAATTAAGGACTTAAAGGAAGAAAGAAGTTCAAAGTTATAGACCCCATAACGCCTTCCTCTTGTACATTATATATTGAGTACTGTTTTGTTACATTACATGCTTTTAAAAACCTGATACCTTATCAGAAATGTGCAATGTGGCATAGTTATTGTTGCTATGGGAACTATAATACTAAACTTTCTGATTTATGTACATATATTATCAGATACAAAGCTGCTTTCATGTAATATTTTGTAACAAATTTCCTCTTTCCCCACCAGTCTTCTACGGTCTACTTCTTCACAAGAAGTGCATTGCTCTCCCTGGGTGAACTTCTGCATTTTTTGAAGTCAATGGGAGTTCTACTGTCAGCTTCACTGGGTGTCATCATTGCATCCCAGACCTCTGCACCAAATACAATTGCTTAGGAATATGCCCTGAAGATCTGATTCTGATCTCATGCTGAACAGAAAAGGAGAGAGACACAGAGAGAGAGACAGAGAGAGTATGAGTGCAAGAAAGCAAGAGAAAGCTAGAGAAAGCAAGAAAGCAAGCAAGTCCTCTCTTCCATTTCAGGTTTATACGCTAATATTTTCTTTGGTGATTTTCCCATTATTCGGCTTAACAATATAAATCCAAATGCAATATAATCAGGACAGTTCTATGTCTCAGGAACTACTTAGCCTGGTTTTTGTCAATGACTCCCTGTCTGTTCTTTTTCAAAATGAAGTCAGACATTTATTATGGATCTAAATATAAGTTCAGATGTGATTTGATAGCTGGGCATATCTAGAGGAAGCAGTGTCCGAAGAGAGAGCATTAACAGCAAACATTTTGACATCAAAATTTATGGGCCTGTCTGCTTTACTTTGCCATTTACAGACTCAGACATGGAATTTCTCTGCTTTAGCTGAGCATTTTAAAGGGCTTAGTCACCTTCCAATTATCTGTGAGTGCTGCACAAATGGAGATGCACTCAAGTTTCATGAAGGCCTGTTAAGGTCTGATAGGAATACTGTATCTAGTCCTGTGTGTGTGTTTGTGTGTGTGTGTATGTGGGTGTATATATATGTTTCTATATATGTACTCCTGTATGATGTACAAGAATTATGTATATCCTGGCTATTCCAGTCCCAAATAATTCCAACTAACAGATAGTTCCCTACACAGTAAGTAAGGAGATACAGGTTTCAAAAAAAAAAAAAAAAAAAAGTATTTTTTAGCGTGAATGAATACGAGTATTTGATCTGTAAACTTCTGTGAGTGACTCTCAGAAGACATGACTATGCACACTTCACAATCAGTAAGAGTTTCAGATATTCCTCATTGCTGAAAACTGAAGACTATGTCAATCTCCAAATGTCAGGCCTCTTTTTCATTTATTTCTTTTTTATCTCCTATATCTACTAAGAGGAGGAAGATGAGCGTTGGGGTTAAAGTAAATGTGAATGATAAAATTCCTACTCTCTTGGCCGTATCTGACATACTTACGAAATAGCCTTTTGGTAAACATCTTCCTGGAAGACAGATGTGCCTGCCAAACATACCATAGAGCAAAGGATCTTAGGTGGTAAACTCTTTTGTGAACTCGTATACTGGGGCAAAAGATATTTTTTATATTCTTGGAACAATCAGTGAAACGGATGCAGTAAAGGAATAAGAGTAAAACTGGAATGATTTTAAGGAAATGTCTAAACATGAAACTTATTTTATTCTGTAATGCTTCAATACATAAAGCCTAGAAAACAAAACAGAGATTAGAAATACTGAAAAGCTAATAAGCACCGTAATGAAATCCAATGTTGTTGCTTTTTTGACTTTGTACCACCTGACAATAATACAAATCTTTCAACCTTCAAATATCTGATCCTTTTACATATAACTAACATCTAAACTGCTTGAAAAGAACAAACACATCTAAGATTCAAAAAGCTGACAAGACTACATTATCTAATGTATGTCATATTTACTGCTATTTTAAAAACTCAGTGTCTTTAGCTGTCTGTTGTACACTCAATAAACTGGCCAAACCCATCTCTTAGCACAATTCCAGCTGACTCTTTTGTTAGATCGTGCTGCTTTACCTTCTAGATAAACCCAGATGATTCGTTATTAAAGTTATTTAAAACTTACTTTTAAATATTAAGTATTTAACTACCTTTTCTTTTAACCCAGTTTACGAGCTACTGGATTGAGACCCATGGTACAGCTTTCAATATAAACATATTTATGCATAATTTGTGTCTGAATTTAAAAAGTTTTTACATTTAGAAAGTCAATGTTTAATTGTTTAACGCTGTTTAGGGATTTATATACAACCATTAGAAATTCTGAAGGTATTCAGACTACTATGTTCTGCATAATACTAAACTTTGTTGTAAGAAAATGGTGATATGTCTCCATTCAAGCTTTTTCAAAATAATGACCTCTGAATTTATATTTTGTCTTGGAAAACCAGAAGATAAGTGGTGCAGCCTGGCTGCAGATGCATGTCTCTGCGGATACAATTTATTGTATTACAGTCCAAATTCATCTTGTCACATTGCACAAATGTCTGATTTTGCAGTACATGACAGGCTCTTTCTCAGACATTCTCACACTTCGTACACCAGCAAATTTTGTAATAACTGACTGAAAGGTGAATAGTATATATTTGGCATATATGAAATATATGTTAACACATTTACTTTTCATTACAGCATGGTGTTTGGCATCATTTTATTTAATCAAAATCCAAAATCATTAATATTTTGTAATTTGTTCAGTATTTTGTCAGGATTATTTCCTTCTTTATTTTACTAGTATTATTAGTAGCATCAGTTACTAACTGGCAGAGCAAATACTGGCCAATTCCTTTTCCATTGCTATGTATTTGGCAGAGATTATAGTCTTATAATACATTTTTCAACATCAATTTTTTTGAAGTCTTATGTAAATATCCTCCCCTCAAAACCTTTACTATTGCAAAGATTATTGTTAGGAACTTACAGGAAGGGTCATCACCCTGACAATGATTAGATTCCACTGTGATTAGTTTAACCTTATTGTACTATGAAATTAAATAAGGCTGTATTTTAAATAGCTGTTTGAAAGAGGAATTTGCCTTCTAAAATTATAAATGATGATATCTTTTACCAATTACCTGCTCAGACCCACAGTCAATGACCCTTAAATCCAAGATCTTGTATACACTGTATTTTAAAATAAAATTTATGCATTTTACAATTCTTCTCCTCTAAGATCTTAAAAGCAGCAATCAAGGTTGGAGTCCCATTGTTAGATACTATATAAACCCATTAACTGGGATTTCTCTTAGTTAAGTTTAAAGGTTACAAAGCTTTTCTATACTCATTACTATCAATGGAGACACATTCAGATGAATTATAATTCACTGTATCTATCTTAGCAACCTATTTTATGCAATATAATAGCACATATCAAAAGTGGGAGGTAGTAGACGTGTGATTTTTAGATGCAACTCTCAAGAGGAAGGGTAATTGGAATGGCGAATTTTAACTCCTCAATAAATGGTTGTGACAGAAACAGGGTATCACACACTTTCTATGAAAGTCTCAGAATATATTTTTAATTTGCATTGAAATTAGGAAGGTGGCAGAACATTGTTCATTTAATTCTGCTTCGTAAGTTGCTCATTACTTACTAAATTTTACTCATTGTAAAACTGAAAATGAAAAGTGTCTCTGTGAAAGCAATCACAAAACAACACAATATGCTTTAAAGATGGGAGAAAGCATCACTTTTTTACAGAAAGTGGAAACAAAGGTGGAGAAAAAAAATTCATGCAGGACAGAAGATACCTCTGAATCCCAAGCAAAGTAAGCATAGCACCTATGTTTATATCAGATTAAAAGGAAGATCCAGAGATTGCTGAACAGCTGGTTATTTTTCAGCAGCCAAAAAATCCTAGAGGATATTATGATAGATTCAATTTGAAAATTTCAGTTTGAAACCATCTACACAGTGATGAAGTGATAAACACCCAATTTGGATTTTAAAAAGCAAATTCTGTTAAATCGATCCAATTTTTTTTTTTTTTTGACCAAACACCTGACCTACCAGACATGGGAAAAGCAACAGAAATGTTTTATCTTCATTTTACTTAGGCTTTTGATGCCCTCCCAGAAACATTCTCATAATGCTCAACTAGCAAAACATGGTCTACATCAATAATGGCTGATTGGCAACTCATGCATCAGATACATCCTCCCAAAGTAGTGTCAAAACTCATCAGCAGGGTTTCTAAGGAACAAATGTTTTATGGTTTTTTTCAGTGTTTTTGTTTGTTTGTTTTCGTGGTTTTTTTTTTTGTTTTTTTTTTTGCAGTCATGGTAATAAATCTGCCGCATCCATGTATAACAGTAATGCAGCAGTGCGTACTGTAAAGCACTCAACAGAAAAGGGTAGGGGTAGGTCACTGTTCATTGCTGCATGCCATATTATCCCATACCCTTTTCTAGAATTTGTGAAGGTTAAGAAAGAATCGCTTTGCACTAAACCTTCCAGAGCACCAAAGAGCCAGTATATGTTCTCCAGGGTGGCTCCACAGAAATTAGCCTCCACTGGAGAAGCTTAGTGACAGCTGTACTATCACTATGCTATAGGCAGACCCAGAGATACTCTGCAGCTGATTAAGGCTCCCTAATGCATTTTGTAGTACCTGGACTACCTGTTTTCCAGTATCTTTAATAACTTCGCTAGTGAAGACTAAGCATTCATTAGAGTTATGCTCTTCCCACAGTAAAACTGGATGGGTGAAAGACTTCTAAGTGTATGCTTAATTCTCCTCAGTATTTTTACTATGGAAATAGGAAATGGAATAGAGAGTACTCTAACAAAACAAAATTGTGATGAGTTGTAAACACTTTGAAGAGAAGTATCAGCATTTTAAATGATTCCATTACATTTTAAAGATGGCCCAAAACACACCACCATGAGATTGACTAAAGATGAATAAAATACTGTCTTTAGGAAGGAGTAACTGAAAGCATTAATTCCCTTTCTGGAAGCATTTTGCAGAAAAGGGTTTGGTCATTATAGTTGATCACAAATAAAATTGAGATAACGTTGATGGAAAAAAAAAAGACGAGTATTTGAAAGATGTAATACAAAGATGTATCAACAGATGTGTTGCATATCAGATACGAGGGAAATGGACATTTTGTTTGTTCTTCTATGAATTGCTCAGGTCCCAGCTGGAGTACTAAATCAAATTTAAGAAAAAGAAAAGCCTACTGGTGAGAATCCAGGAAAGAGCAAACAAGTGATGCTAAGTTTCAAACACTGATTTAGATCTCAGTGTAGGTAAAGCAATGATTATGGGAGACGAAAAATAACTGTCCTAATTTTATGCACAGAGGGATGGGCTATGATCTAACTTACCCCACAGTAAAGGTGTAATTGGGAAAATTTTTGAAAATTTGATCAAAGGTCAGCTCAATGTTTACTACCAGTCAGAGCCAATGTCAGGCACAGTAAGGAACAGGGGGAAAAAAAAAAAAAAAGCAGAAATTAAAACCATGGAGTATCTCCTGTTGAGTACTGCGTGCAGTTTTAATATAGATGCCTAATGTGACAGATGCTGATAAAAATTGAAAACGATACAGTAAAACTGACAAAGATTCAGAGAAGGGCAATACTTTTCCTAAACACACTTGGATTCTTCAGCTTGGGAAACTGATAATTCAGCAGAAGAGAATCATGAAGGTCAAAAAAAAATTATGAACAGTAAAGGTATGAAGGTGTACCTTATGAAGGTAGAGAACTACTTTTCCAACAGGCAAAGTAGGGAACATCAAACAAAAGTGACTGGTAAGTTCAAAACTAACTGCTTCTTCAAACAGTGCGCAGGGAAGCTTCAGAACTGCACAAGGTGTTGTGGATGCTACGAGTTTTAAGGTTTGAAAAGCGATCAAACTCCAGTCTTCCAAAAAAGTTTTTTCAAAGACATCACCAGCCCCAGGAAGTCTTCAAGACATTGTTCAAAGCTAGGAGAATATTTTGGAAAAGTGTTCCTATGCACCTGCCTTCTGTTCAGACTCTCCTCTGATGTGGCTGGGTAATCCAGTGATAAATAGGATTTGTCAGGAAAAACAGAAGCTTGGCTTCTTTAGTCTGGAAAAAGTAGACTAAGGGAAAGAAGAAGCACATAAAAACTGCACGGCCATATGATGCTCTTCAGAAGAAACGATGATCAATTTTTTCAATAACTTTAGAAGCAGCAAAAGAAAATTGCTTAATTTTCACTAAGATAATTTACTATTATGAATTATTATGAAAAATATTCTGGCTACTCAGATAGCTGTAGAATAGCTTTCTGCAAGGCTTAGAACAAGACAGACAAACATTTGTCAGAATATAGTTATTTTCATTCTTTGCAGGAAAATTGATTAGACCATTCTCCCAGCTTCATTTCTGTTTTATGACTACAATTGCTACTGGAGTAGACGAAGAACATTAAAGATGCTTCTTTAACTAAAAACACTTCAAAGTTAATGAAATTATTACGTAAAGGTTTGAGAAAACACATACAGTGCTTCACTCTTTCAAAGGACTACTCTGTGATGGACAGAACTGAAGGTTTTATACAAAAAAATGTTCTGGCACTTTTTTATCATTTAAAATCTATTAGATAGGAAGAGAAAGTAAGCCTGAGTGACGGAAAATTAAGTACGAGCATAGAACTGAGCCTCAGTGCATGAGTATTAGCAGAAGGTCACCACTCGAATAAAGAGAGAATGAGCCCATATATAAACTCCTGTTATCTTGTACAGAGTCAGTTTTTGGATAAATATAGCACACTTAAAACTCCAAGGTTATCCAAACAATTATTTTCAGTCGAAAAGAACTCCAGACAACACCATAAAAAATTAAATGTGAAAGCATTTTTCATCATTAGTCAAATTTAAATATTTAATAAGGTAAAACAAAAAGATAACAGTTTTGTTCATCAAGATGCTAAGTTCAAAACCTTCCAGTTTGTTTAGAATAAAGCTTCAAAAGAAGAGGCAACATGAGGCTCTCCAGGGGAAGTATTGTTCTCTTTTCAGAGTGGGAACAGGTGCGCTTCCAGGAATTTCCTCCTCTCATGTGATTGTCACCAGAGAGTCTGTCTATCATCTGAATCCCTCTTTATCTTCCCTCTTTATCTCATATGGTCCCCTCTGTTTGGAGTGGGATAAGGGATAAAGATCTGACTTCCTCTGGTAACTGCTGCTGTACCAGACTAGTGAAGCATGATGTCAGTGCTTTTTAAATCATTACTTTTATCCAGTTTATAATTGGATAACTGTTTTCAAAAAGGATGCAGTGCAAAGGAAAAAAGATGTACATTATTAACTTCTGCAAGAATAATTCTCTTTCTCACTATCACTGGGTTGGTCTTAGAGTTTCCAAATCACTAACTTAAAAGTAGAAATTTGTGAGAGCTAAAATGCATACAGACAGAAAAATAACAGAGTAGATTAAGCTGTACACCAACAAAATCTAAGTCAGGTTTAATAACCTTCAAATTGCAGCTGACACAATGAATATTAAACTAGTCAACCATGAGAGATGCCTTCATGAGGCCAAAACAATTTAGGTTTTTTAGAAGAAAATTCATTACAATATGCTGATGTTTATGTGAGTTTTCCCTGTACAAAAGTGTTTTAGCTTTTCTAGCACACTTGTCACAAATAATTAATGGTGAATCTCTAGCAGCAATATTTGTAAGTGAAAATACTACAATAATCTATCAAGAGGGCCTTAAGCTAAGCATTTTTCCCAGCACAGATTTTTACCAGAAGATAGGGGAAACGGGGAATGAAAGGAAGGAAGGTAGTTGCTTCTTACGTGTGAAAATCTCTCTAAAATGCAATTGGAAGAAGACTTTTTAACTGAGAGCTAAAGAGAATTATTTTCTGAAAGTGCTACTGAGTAAAATTTCTCACAGAAAACAGTAATCACAAAATAAAAAGTATTAAAAAGTCTTGGTTAGCCATTTTCTAAATTCAACACATTATAATCGGGTTTTCCTTATCCTGTGAAGGCAATATATTTATTTTCTGGAACATATATATACAACATCCCAAGAAAAAAGTAAAATGGAGCACTAAGCAGCACTAAACTTGTACTGGCAGGAGAGCTGGTTCAGTAATCTGGGGTTTACAGTCATAGCCATGTTATGAAATTTGTCAGGAAGGACACAGAAAGAGGAAGACTAGTCTCCTCTACACTGGCATCTTGTATAACTGTCATGGTTTTGGCTGGGATAGAGTTAAATTCTCTTTGTAGAGGTTCACACAATGCTGTGTTTTGGATTTTTTGATGAAGATAATGGTGATGTTTTCAGTTGCTGCAGAGCAGTGTTTGTACAGAGCCAAGGACTTTCCAGCTCCTCGTATTGCCCTGCGAGCGAGGAGGCTGGGGGTGCACAAGAAGCTGGGAGGGGACAGGACCAGGACAGCTGACCCAGACCGACCAAAGGGATATTCCATACCATATGACGTCATGCTGAACAATAAAACTGGGGGGGCTGGCCGGGGAAAAGGGGGGGCCGCTGCTCGGGAACAGGCTGGGCATCGGTCAGCGGGTGGTGAGCAATTGCATCGTGCATTGCATTGTGTACCCTTGCTTTGTATATTCTTTTACTAGTGTCATTATTATTATTATCATTATTTTTCCTTTCTTTTCTGTCCTATTAAACTGTCTTTATCTCAACCCACGAGTTTTTTTTTCCTTTTTCGCGATTCTCTCCCCCATCCCACTGGGTTGGGGGGGGAGAGTGAGCGAACGGCTGTGTGGTGTGTAGCTGCCTGCCGGGTTAAACCACAACAATAACATACAACAAAAATATAGAAGTATAATACCTGATAAAAAGTTAACATTGCTTTGAACAGTAATTACTTAAACCCAGTTACTTAAGCCTCTGGAAAAGGAAGGAACTAATGGAGGAAAAAATAAGTCCCATAACAAAGCAAGGAAGCTGGCCCCCATAACACATATAGGCGGCCATAACTCTAGGACTTCTGATTTCATACACCAATGGACTGTGCTCAGTCCTTGCATCTGACAATCTTTGTGGAGATTTCATGGAATTGTTCATTCTTGCAAGAGACCATGACTGCTCCAGAAGCATCTCTCAGCTTACAGTGATGAGCAACCTGCCGCAGCTGACTCTGTTTGAGCAGGGAGGCTGGGCTAGACAATGTCCAGAGGTCTCTTCCAACTCACCCAATACTGTGACTCTGTGATAATCCAGTTCAATGAGATCATGACTGGACTCAAAAGAGATTTATCAAAAATATTCAGACATGAAAAAATGTTCCAGTTTCTGTTCCTGTTAAAGACTGCACTGAAGACATGCTATTGTTCCAAATATATTCTCTGTTCTCCTTTCCTAGGAATTTTAGGAAAAGGAAATGAGATTAAACAAAATAAACAAATAAATCCACTGTTCAAAATGCATTAAAGCCTTATTATGTAGTAACTGGGACTGATGTTTTCAATCAAGTATGATCTGTGATTTTTGTTTGCTTTATGCTCTGTACTATCAAACAAAAAAAAAACTGCTCTGGAACCATACTCTGGGGAAAAAAAAGTTTGCAGAATGAGTTCAATTTTAAGACTTTGAGATTGCATTTAACAACAAAACTGTGTAAAAATATCAGTTAATTTTCATTGCATCTTAATTGAAATTAAGGGGCAACCCTGGCTAAACGTCTAGACTCGGGGACAAGAGGCTGGAGAGCAGTCCCGCAGAAAGGGATCTGGGGGTTCTGGTCGGTGGCAAGTTGAACATGAGCCAGCAGCGTGCCCTGGCAGCCAGGAGGGCCAGCCGTGCCCTGGGTGCATCAGGCACGGCACTGCTGGCCGGGCGAGGGAAGGGATTGTCCCGCTCTGCTCTGTGCTGGTGCGGCCTCACCTCCAACACTGCGTGCAGTTTTGGGCACCACAGCATAAGAAGGACATGAAACTATTAGAGAGTGTCCAAAGGAGGGCTACAAAGATGGTGAAGGGTCCACAGGGGAAGACATATGAGGAGTGGCTGAGGTCACTTGGTTTGTTCAGCCCAGAGAAGAGGAGACTGAGGGAAGGCCTCATGGCAGCCTGCAGCTTCCTCACGAGGGGAGCGGAGGGGCAGGCGCTGATCTCTTCTCTCTGGTGACAGCAACAGGACCCGAGGGAACGGCATGAAGATGTGACAGGGGAGGTTCAGCTGGATGTTAGGCAAAGGTTCTTCACCGAGAGGGTGGTCAGGCACTGGAACAGGCTCCCCAGGGAAGTGGTCACGGCACCAAGCCTGCCGGAGTTCAAGAAGCATTTGGACAACGCTCTCAGACATAGGGTCTAATTTTGGGTGGTCCTGTGCGGAGCTGGGAGCTGGACTCGATGATCCTTGTGCGTCCCTTCCAACTCAGGATATTCTATGAGTCTATGATTCTATAATATGATGTAATTATCCACACCTACAAAAGTATGCATGTTCTGGCCAGCATTATATTCACTAGTTTTTGATGTTTTGCCAGACTGATAAATTTCAAAGGAAAGTATTTTTCAGAAAGATTGTTAACTAAGCAAGCAGTTTCATACAGGAGTCTGCATCAGATCTGTCCAACATCTACTATTCCAGCAGTGTCTGCGAACTGATAAAGGCAATGCTAGCTCTTTAAATATTTTTATGTGTTTTTTGTTTTTGTTCTTTTTTTTAGTATAGAACGTGTTATTATGTCATTCATAGACTAAGTTTAAAATCAAGATATTGCCCTCAGATTCTCTCCTAAATGTAATGCTAAAATAGACACAATGTTAAATGAGTACTTGTCTTCTATTTAAAACAATGAGAATATCATCTACTGTACCAGGAATTGATACTGTATTTTAATAGAAATAATTCAGACGTATGCGCATATGCAGTATATTGAAATTGTATACATTGACTTGAACACCTCAAGTATCTTCTGTTAATGTGAACATAAACAAGCAGACAGTATTTTCTTTTGGCAGACTGATCAAAGAACTGGCTATCAAAATGGTTATCCACTATTTAGAATCCAATTTATCAGGCCATTAATATACAAAAATTCTGCATAAAATATCCTTCAAGATAGCTTTGATTCTGATTGTTCTGACAATTCTAATATCCTTTATCAGATATATGGTTCTCATGTCTTATAAGTCAACAATTAAATATAAAAAAATACGAGTGGTATTGAAACCGGTGACATGACTCATCTCATTCTACTCTTTGCAGCTAGGCTGGATCTACACTATTTCTGAGAGATAATTGTCTATCCTCTTTCTTAAAAACCTCGAACTATTCCTCTTATGGGGACATTAAACATCCTCCTAAAAACAATTACCTTGAAAAACTGATGAGGTCGGAACCAGATTTAAACAGGTAGCTAAAAGTGTAACTACAAAGAGACTAACTAGGTAGCTGCTATACATTAGACAAGGCGTCACAGTTCGGATTCTGTAGTTTACAGTGAGGAGAGATGATTTTTTTGTTAAGAAATGCTGCAATAATACACAGGTCTTCTGTATAGAGTTTGACAGACAGTTCTGGGAAGTAGAAGAATGCGCCTTAAATTAATACAAAGATTTAATATTTTCCATACGTAAACATTGCAATTATATGTCTAATTAGGCATGCAGCCATGCTTTTAAACTATAACAGGTGATACCTAACAGCAAGAGAATAGTTGCATACTTATGTAACAGCCTAGAGAGAACTAGATGAGCCAGAGGCACTAGCATCTATTTAAATATGTTATGCCATTTTCAACATAATTAGTTATCTAATTGCAAACCCAAACTTAGACAATACATTTGCACATGTAATTAATTGTGGTTTGTTTAAAAGCACTTCATTTGTAGTGCTTTATTCTTCATCTCCTACAAATCACATTACCAAAGGATAGATTTGATTTTCAAAAACAACAGAGAAAAATGCAGAAAATGAAGAAAGATATATAAAGTAAAAGAAAGCACTGCAGGGTAATTCACCATTAGTGCTCTCTAGTACTTCAAAAATACACCTTCTCCTTCTCCTTCTCCTTCTCTTTTTCCTTAACAGGAATCTATTTTAATTATTTCAAGCTGCTATATATCTACTTTCTATCAGTTATATATAAAAGACTCTTTAAGCTTTCTATATAAACAGAGCATCAATTATACAGGTCAGATTCACATTGTAAACTTCATGCAAGTAGATAGCTGAGAGCAAATAAAGCCTTTATTTATTGGTATTTATTATTTGTGTTATACTAGCATCTAGAATCTCTACCAACAGACTACTGTCATTACTCTGACAGCTTTTTTATCATCATCTCCCAAAAGGTTTGCAATCAAAGTATAAGTTGCACTGGATACAGATCAGCATACAGCATACAAAGGAACAAGGAAAGCACTACACAGATCAATACAAAACACATCTTCTGTGAAGTTGCAAATATTAAAAGATTGTCATAAGTGGCTAAGCAAATGGATTTACAGAGGCTTCTGCTGTGGTGTTGTTTGTTTGTTTTTGTTTGCTTTTTAATGGGAAGTGTGAAAGGAACTGGAAATTATTTACTTGAACAATTAAACTACTGGTCAGAGGAGATTCTGCCTTAGGCCAAGAAGAGGCAGAATCCAAGTTCTCTGTACTTCAAGACAATGCAGAAAATAAAAAAGGACTGAAAACAAAGAAAGAAGAACTGAGTCTTGAGAATGATGATTTGTAACTTACACACGACAAGACGATTTACAGGTAGAGCCAAAGAAACAGAGGTGACAAGATAAATCTATGAGCTACAAGAGTCCCAAAGCCCCACCTCCACACCAAAAAGTCTTTGCATTTGCAAAGAGCAGAGAAGTCAGAGCTACAGCAGTCAAGTCTAAAGATATTCAGCCTTTACTGGACTTTTACTACTGAAGACACACAGCCCCAACCCCACCCCCCGCACACACCCACCGTTTTATAGGTATGAAATTTTCTTTGTGATGAGAGCTTAGAAGTCATAACCATAGCGTGACATGAGGACTAAGAAAATCATGCAGTGGATTTTGGCATGTGGACCCAAGTGAGGTGAAACACAACAGAGACAGTGTGACACAAGGACTGAGAAAGAAAACCGTGAGACTAGCCAGGATGTAGGGCAAACGAGAGCACTGGAATACATAGAATGGGTTGCTGATTACACATGCACAAGGTGGTGTCAGGGAGGCAGAACAAAATTTTACTTTGGACAGTTGGAAGCAGATCTGCAGTAGAAATAACTCTGTCCTGCAGCTACACAAATGATCTCACATAACATAAACACACACGACAGACATTTAAATTAGATAGTTTAAGAATGGCAACAGCACAATATATACTCAAAACTGGGGACATACATTCAATAAAATAACTGAGTATCAAGTCACTAATCAAAGCTGAATCCATGATGGGGGGAAAAAAAAGTAGTTATACCTTGAATTTTATACTAGACATAAACTTTGAGTGCAAGGAAGAAAAAAAATTGTAGCTGATTGATCAAGGAAGATAAGAACAGAATAATGGTTGTAAAATTTGGCTAGGAAGACTTTGGTGAGAAAAGTTTCAGGTGAATGTAAGGGGGCAAATCAAACTCAAAAGTGACTCTTCTATGACAGAAGAGTAGGCGAGGAATCTGAGACACTGACCATAAAAAATAAATAAATTCAGTTATTTTATAGATGAAAAGAAAAAAAAAAGATTAAGTCAAATGAGACCTATGCTAAAAAGGCAATTGGGATCAAGGACAATTTTCTTTAAGATAGACAAGAACAATGAGTCTTTACAGAGTGAGGGGAAAGAGACAGATAAACAAGATTAAAAAATCAAAAAATTAAATAAAAGAGGATGAAGAATAAAAGTTCATCAAAAAAAGAGGACAGGGAAATAAAGTTGACAAAAAAAACTGTTGCATCTGTCACAGAGGAAAGAGGAGAACAGGAGGTAAAAAGAGGGAAATGGAGGGAGTCAAGAATCACCTTTACCTCATGGAAATCACTGTATTGGCATAAAAAACAATATAGTTGAGAGAAGAATCATATACATGTATACTATTTATGGAAATGTCCATATTTTATTTGATGAAATCTCTAATGGCAGGAAAAAAATCCTGAAATGAAACCATCTTCTGATGGTTTATCACGGTCTCTTTCAAAAGTGGTGTAGAGACTGGGGGGAGTGTAGAGCTGCTAAGAGTTACTAATTTAGCACAAGAGAAGGGCTGTTAGAGAGACATGATGCAATTGCATGCTCAGTTAGGCCTTCTGTTCAAAGCACAAAGCACCCTTTCCCATTAATACTATTACTTATTATAATGATTATTGTCCAGAAGGAATTTTCCCTGGGCTCCTCTTCCAACAGCATCTAGGACAAAGGATTGAAAGGGGCAGTGCCTGAGGACAGAACTGGCATGCAAAATCTCTAAGGAGACACAATGCAAAAGATAATTAAAAACTCAAAATGTTCAAATAACTTGAATCTTTCTCTTTTCTCTCTTGCCTGGAGAAGTACATTTTATATATGCATTTAAACGCACTGAAACTTTTCTAAATAGCTGTGGTCCCTCCTCCTCCTTCCAGGTAGGAAGAGAAGCTAAAATTCATAGACTTTAATTCCACTATATTTCATCATGTTGACTCTAGAAACTGCTGCAACTTTGTCTCCAAGGAGATGGGACTCTTTTTGGACCCTCCTTAAAATGGCACCAATGGCAGCAGAGAACCCTGTTCTTCCAGCCATGGGTATCACTGGGTAACTGTGACCACAATTTTTTGTACGTATATATACACATACATATAATTACACACATATAACATATCTAAGATAACAATACATTATATATGTTTTATACATACACACTGAATATATGTCTGTGTGCATATACATAAAATTTTATACAACAAAGCCTCCATATGTTTTGAGGACAAAATAAATAAAGAGAATTGAAGTTAGTGACTTGCTTCCCAAGGTTATGTCTAGAACCTCTTCCAACGGTTGTCTCTGCATTGCCAACTGTATTCACTAAAAAGTTATGAAAATGACTTAAAACCCAAGACATTTTGAAAGGCTGTAACTGTGGAAAGAAATTACCTTGTACTTGTGCCTTCTCTTACTATGGGGTCTTATAGTTGATGCAGCTCTGTATTTCCAAGGTTCAGTTTGCTGTGTGGTACATAGCATTTTAAGCTCTGGGCTTCTGAACTAGACCATTAGCCTATTAAAAGATTCAGGGTATTGCCAACCTGTAGATCTCAGGAACACATCCTGGCTACCATATCACTCCTTGTCCATCCTAGTCTTGTGTTAGTACAAGACACAAAAGTACATCATATCCTCTCCTTCCCTATTTCCCTTGGAAAGGCAAATCAAGTATATAGAGGCCAGAAAGAACGCACAGCATGAGTTACGTGTGAGTGAAGATAACGGGTGCATTATGTTATGCTATGTACACTAGACACCATTTCATTTCCAACTCTGTTCTATATACATTTCCAGAGCTCTCATTATTTTAATGGAGTCACGAGTGATCTCCTAGAGAAGAATTTTTAGGTCCAGTCATCTTACAAATACGGTCACAAGGAACACATCCACATTCTGCTTTTTCACCCAGAAATGACATAGAGCGGAACTAAGGTATCCGCATTGAGTATCTATACTATGGACATTCACACTTAAACAAAAGTCTGAAAATTAACCATCTCTTCAAAAGTTTGTTCAACTTGTTATTATAATCTCCCAATGGCAGAAGTACCACAACTTCCTAGCATAAAATAATACATTATGTATAACAACCCTTCAGTTATCAAATTATTCCTAATATTTAATGCATAACTCTTAACAATTTAATCCAATCACTTCTTCTAATCTCATATGCCTTCCATCCTCTAAAACTATGGTGAGCAGTTAATCACATTAATCAAGTAGCGAACTTTTACATATTGAAAATTATCAGACCTCCTTAATCAATCTTGTATTTTCTAAATTAAACAAACCCTGTTCTTTCAGCCCTTCCTCATATATACAGACTGTGTGCATCTTTTAGGTGCACTCAAACATCAATCTGCTGTTCTTGCTGATGTTTCTCCAGTTCTGTATTGAACAGTTACCTACTATGTCCTCAAATGATGTTTTTGTTAAGTAATTACGCATAGTTTCTGTAAAATTATTGCTATTCATAATACGTTGCACAAATTCCCCCTACTCAAATCTCTTTTCTATTAAAAACTCTAGCCTTGCAATTTTTATGACAAATGAGATGACAAGAAGGATGCCTCTCAGTGAAGTAAAAAGCACATTACAAACTACCTTATCAGTTCTGACAGACTACCTATGTCAATGCATCACTACAGGGAAGACATGGTCTACTCCGATTTTTTTTTTTTTTTTTTTTTAAGAGAAGCTGGATTCTTTGGCTGGATTTTTTTAATGGAGGTTCCTTGGAGAAAAGATTTGCCCTATTCCATGCTATGGACTGGAAAAAAAACATAAATTCCCATCTTTTATATTGGTAGATACTACTGTACTTTGTTTTGTTTTGAATATCAACTCAGTGTGATTATATTGTATTTAGCATCACCAATTCCCAAAGGATTACTGATAACTCATATGCACTGCAAGGAAAAAAAGCCCTAGCTTTTACAGCTGTCAGTACCAGCTTATTGACAAGAAGTCTCCTTGTTTGGGGATCAAATCTACTTACTGTTCCCAGTGCAAAATCTTGCATCTGGATCTTCCATTTAGGCAAACAATGCATGAAATCACATACAGATTGGTAGTTCCCTATCGACCTTACATCTGGGAAGACTGATTTATATTCATTATACCAACAAATGTATGGAATATATCACAATCATACAAAGTAATACTGATTATCTAGTTCTTAACAGCATACAGATGATTAAGAGGTATGTGGAACTAAAAACTTCTCCAGTAAGTTTAGTCAGATATGTTCGTATATTTAACTGTCACAGGGTAAGGCATGTTAGACCTTAATAACTACATTAGTTCACTCTTAGGAGCTTGTAGACGCTAGTGGAGCAGCAATCTCAAACAGATATTACTGCTAGCCTCTTAGACATAAATTTATCTCCCAGTACAATACAGCATGAATCTCAGAACAAAACAAAGCTCTAAATGAGGTGAAATAAACATAAATTAACTACTTAACATATACTTCCCCCAGGTTAGAAACTCTAGAACTCCCCAGTTTAATTTATTTTTGTGCAGTTCCACTGTAATAAAACAGAACAGACGTTAAAAAATGACTTAACTTGAATACTACATCAGGGAAGAGTCACTGATGTATTTGCAGATTTGCTACAGGGGTTTTCAAGGTTACTGCTCAATATTTTTTTAAAGCAATGACCACAGAGCATAGAAGGTGTTAGAAGACCAGATATAAATTATTTACAGCTATATTAACTGTACATTATACTGTATATTATACAACCATGTATTCAGCAATATATCAAAATCCTGAAATTACTGCTTCATAATATATATATAAATCAAAGTTTGTTGTCAAGAATCAACAGAAAATTGTATTTGCCATTGCTTCTGCTACAGGCTTTGTCCAAAAGATGCAATACTGTGGTTGTAGAGATGCTCCATACTGTGATAAACCTCCAGAGCCTCTTCCAAAGAACAGCAGAAAAATGACATCTGCACCTATTATTTTGAGTGAGATGTGGTAATGTGTGTCAAGTTTTTCAGCCTCTTATGCTGTCATTGTTGTTGAACTTTTCCATTTTCACAAGTACAGAATTACAAGTGCTGTTCCTGGGAGCAGAGAAGGAATTGTGTTTGCAACAGGACTGAGACAACAGCACAGTTTTTTAACTTAGATTTTACAGACTGGATGTAGTATTTCTGTAATTTTTTTTTTGTCTCAGAATAGCCTTTTGTCAGTATAACGTGTGTGCCATCAATTCAAAGCTAACTGGGACATAATTTTTAAAAGCCAACAACAAGATTTTTCAAACCTGCACTGAGATGTCTCCATCAAATAAACTATGAAAGTTTGACCAATGATACCTTACATTCAGATACCTATCCAACAAGTGCCATTCCAGTGTTTATCATAATACAGAGATCTGATCCACTATTCCCTCAACACAATGGAAAGATTTCCATTGATATAAGTGAGTTCAGATGAGGTTTTGTTAATATTTGTATTACTGAGTCCTGAAAGGTAGCCTTAGAGACCTATTACAGTTACCGGTCTTGCTTGATTTCCCGTGCATAAACAGATCCTTACTTTTGCAGGAGATTCTTTTAAAAGAAGATATTGATGGCAATGAGACTGAAGAGCCTGAAAGAGTTTAGTTAGTTATTTTGTTTTCCAAAACTGACAAATAAAAGGAAGAATTAATTATTTCTTTCCTGAAATGGGGAGAAACAGTCTTCTGCAAAATTAGACTGCTTATTTGCTTTTATAACTTTGTGGATCAGAGTACTTGTTACTGTAGAAANATTGTTGCTGTTAAAAAAGCCTGGAGATATTTACAAAACACAAGGTTATTAATTTGGGGACTTCCTACATTTCTATCAGCCAGTGTTCTCAGGAATTCTCAATTTCTTCAGCACACATTAAAAATTGCAACTTAACAATTGTTTCCTGGTATTTATATCTCTATATATTTGGCTTCTTTTACTGTTTGGTGATGGGTTTCCATCTTCTTTTTGAGTCTGAATGTCTGGGCACAGCCAGCTTCATGATATGCAATTCGCAACTGGATTTTGTGTGTCAGAAATCTGCTGGTTTTAACCTTACCTGTGGCCTTGATCTGCTGTAGCCAATAATGTGATACTAATGGGATTCTGATATTATGCTGATATGACTGCCATTGGGTGACTCATGTAGGCAAGACTTAAGAAAATTTTAAAACAGCATTTAAAATATCCGACAGTGATTTGGTCAGAAATTAAGACCCATTTTATTTTCAATATCCAATCAGAACATGGCTGAGATGGAATGGCAATACATCTGAGTGAAACTGGAGCTCGATTTTGTTTTGCAAACATCATTTCTTTTGTGGAGCTCTAATTTGAACCATAGGTTTTATTTTGGAATTGAAGATTCACATTGCATTGCATCTTCCACTGGGGACTATAGACTGCATTTGGTAATAAGATCTTTATACCTTGCTTAATTATAGTATCTGAAAATCTGACAGGGAATAAATATGACAAATGATTCTGATTACCTCTCAACTACTGACCTAACAACAATCTCTCGACACAGAAGCTTGCAGAGTGATCACAGTTGCCAATGTTTATGTGTCTGACATTAGAAATAACTGCTGTAGCAAATCACACTTATTTCTGTTCAATACTTTAAAACTGAGGTTAGAACTGAAAATAAAATGATTATGTTAAATTTAATCTGAATTTCAGGTGCAATTTCTGGCAAATTTCTCATTTTCAGATCTTTCTGCAGATCTACAGGGATGCAAATCCTGTCTTCAGAGATGTCCCACTGATGACAATACCTTTGTGGTATAACATACCAATCAAAGCCCAAAAAGAGTGAAAGCAAAACAATTTAAGTTGTTCAACTTAATTTGTTTTCAAATTTGCATTTATTGCCAGCCACTGTGATTGTGTCAGGATTGTTTCAGGTAGGTCAGAACACTAGCTTAGCAATCGTTCCTTGTTTTAAGAGACATGAAGTTTATTCCTCCGATCTGGTTCTGTTTAATCTAAGCAGAGTATCACAATTTGTCTCCAGTGAGTAATCAATTTTTTGAACTTCTTGTAATTAAAGTCAGCCTATTTAAGCATATATTATACACTTAATTTATATTTACATTGAAAGCTTGAGTTCCCTGTAAAGTGACAACAAAGAATCTAGGTTTTGAATAGCCGAATCATGATTCATTTCAGTCTATTTTTCAGTTTTGTTCCCTGCAGACCTACCTCATACCTCTTGATTCTTAACAAATTTTGCATTCTTTTTTTTTCTTATTCATATACACATCATATATATACATACATATACATTTCTATGAGTAGATACATGCATACATATATATGTACTGAAAATCCATGTGCACTATATAAAATATTTAGAAGGGCTTATAAATTTAGCGAAAATAGGGCCTTGTCACTTTTCGTCCTTACTGTACACTATCACAGCCAGTGCTCTACACAAATTTCTTCACCAGGACAAAGCAGCTGTCCCCTGTCCCACCAATCCTATGTTAAATAATGTCTGCAAGACAATTACACTGGAAGCTGGTCACACATCTTAATATCAGGGATACTCTTCCATTGTTGACTATTCTTCAGCTACTGAAGATACTTGGGAAACACAATAATTCAAATACAATGAGTTTTCACCTGTTGCTGTTAAAGGTGTACTCCTTACATTCCAAAGATATATACCATCCTTAAGCTAACTTCATGTACATATAAGAAAATTCTAAGAACAACTTCTATAGAGTAAAATGACTCAAAGTTTTAAGCCACAAAATGCTGCTGGATATTTGCCAAAACTTCAGCATGATACTAACTGCTTCTTATGAACCATCTAATTTGTTATGAAGAGCCACTTGTGTGCCTATAGACAAGTGACTGCTGCTATTTTATATACTCTACTGAGATATTCTTATGACTGGGGCAGCTGTAACACAACGTTCAAGATACCTGTGCCTTTCTGAAACTGTAGCCTGTAAGACCAGACACGATAAGTAGGACATCTAAAATGCCACTTGACAGGTATATTTAAGCAAATGAATCACACCTATAAAGCCTGTAAAATCTATTGTTCTCCTTCAGAAATTAAAGATTGTACAGAAAGAGTTTGTTATTTCACCACTCAGCTCTCAATGGTTTATTATAGAAGACCTCGGATTCAAAAACTTCGACTACGAATTACATGATTTTCTTTCAGCACTGAATATACAACATGGAAAGTGCTCATAGCAGGAAACGCTTTATTTCAAGCCCTAAAGTAGCCACCACTAAGAGAAGAAGAAAAAAACAGCCAAACTGCCTTCAGCAATATACACTAATCTCTTGTCCTTGTCCCGGTAACAAGCCAGCATCTAACAGTTGAATACAGCAGGAAAGGATTGAGCAGCTAAAAGATGAAACTTGCCAGAAACTTCTTAAACTCTGGTAGACTAAAAGTGTGGTTCAAAGAGTAGACGTCCAACATATTGTGGCCTGTTCAAAATGATCCTCACACACCTATGTATGAAGGGCAGTGTACACTAATCTGTAAATATTTCTAGAAGACGCCTCAATATCTGTTCTGCATGTCAAAGGATGTACAGAAGCAGGACATAATTACCTATGCAGGGTCTTACAGACTAACTTTAGCACCAGTACAAAGATGTATAGAGGACACATGGGGGTGGGGAAAGAGGACAGGAATCAAAACATCATTTCCTAAAATGTTCCCTAAAAATTAAAAGAAGGCGGGTTATGGGATGAGTTGCACCACATTACACAACAATAGTTTATTAACTGTTGATGCAGGTATTTCTACTGTAAATGGTTAGTTCTGTTCATGCAAAATGTTTTAGTCTTCACACTAAATACTGAGTCTCAAATTTCCTATGAAATGGTCCTGGATTTTCTTTTTCATCATCATTATCATAAAAATTCACATTATCCACAGAGAAATGAAGGGTGCAAATGTTGCCCTGTAGTTTAAGGTTTGCAACAGCAGCGGCTTTCCATTTACAGCCCTGTAGCTTTTCACTTATTGCACTCTAGCCTGCTTTTGAGTTTGTAGTCATCCACTGACATACCCCAAGGCTTCTGGGATAATATTTGTACCTAGCATTTGTACCAAATGCTCTTGTCCTCATGGCCTTGTATCTTTGAACTGAAAGACATTGATATGTCTGTGATGTTGGTTTTCTCGTGGGAATGCATTGTGAATGGCGTTTAAGTCACCCCTTCTCATCCTTTCCCTTTTTTTACCTCTCACTTTGTAGCTTTTGGATTATAAACAGGAATACATAGAGCTTAGCAGATAACAGTGGTAGATAATTATTATTTAAATAGCCCAGAAGCAATATCCAGAAATACACATGCACTGAGCTTCACAAACAATTAAATGAGTGCAACATCTGCACCTGAATGGTGTGCTGCAATCAGTACCATCAAGAGACACCAGCAGGGAGGTCAGCTTGGTCCTGGTGAAACTGTGTAGTCACTGTGGGACGTGTACAGGGGGACAACGGTGGTGCTGCAGAAAATGCCCAGCTGAGGCTTGCCTGGAGATACCCCAGTCTATTCCTTTCTGACTGGCCACTGGGGTAGCTTTCTCTTCTCTTTCTTTCATCTGCTTGAGGGTAGGAAGTCTCTACAGAGGGATCTGGACAGGCTGGATCAATGGGCTGAGGCCAACTGCATGAGGTTCAACAAGGCTAAGTGCCAGGTCCTACACTTGAGGCACAACAACCCCATGCAACACTACAGGCTGGGGGAAGAGTTGGCTGGAAAGTTGCCCGGTGGAGAGGGACCTGGGGGTATTGGTCAATAGCTGGCTGAATAGGAGCCAGCAGTGTGCTTAGGTGGCCAAGAAGGCCAACAGCATCCTGGCTTGTACCAGAAACAGTGTGGCCAGTAGAACTAGGGAAGTGATTGTCCCTCTGTACTTGGCTCTGGTGAGGCCACACCTCGAATACTGTGTTCAGTTTTGGGCCCCTCACTACAAGAAGGACATCGAGGTGCTGGAGTGTGTCCAAAGAAAGGCAATGAAGCTGGTGAAGGGTCTGGAGAACAAGTCTTATGAGGAGTGGGTGAGGGACCTGGGGTTGTTTAGCCTGGAGAAAAGGAGGCGCAGGGGAGACCTTATCGCTTTATACAACTACCTCAAAGGAGGCTGTAGTGAGGTGGGGGTCGGTCTCTTCTCCCAAGCAACAAGCGATAAGACGAGAGGAAATGGCCTCAAGTTGCATCAGGGGAGGTTTAGGTTGGATATTAGGAAACAATTTCTTCACTAAAAGGGTTGTGAAGCATTGGAACAGGTTGCCCAGGGAAGTGGTTGAGGTATCCCTGGAGGTATTCAACAGACATGTAGATGTGGTGCTTAGGGACATGGTTTAGTGGTAGACTTGGCAGTGCTAGGTTAATGGTTGGACTTGATGAGGTCTTGGAGGTCTTTTCCAACCTGCATGATTCTATGATTCTATGATTTTTTGCCTTGCTCTGTCTCTTCTTATTTTAAATTTCTTGAAGAAAGCTGTCATTAAGAGTGGATGTATACAACCAGCTATGGACCTCACAGCTAAGCCCACCTCCTCAGCCCTTGTGCAACACGGACAATAATCCAGACTTTAAGAAGCCTTCTATAATATATATGCTATTTTTGCCCAAGTTAGGACAATGTCAAGCATGAATGATCGAAAAAAGATTAAGGATGCTACTAATTATAACAGTGAAACAATTTAAGTCTAAGTGGACAAGACAGAAGAAAAATAATTATGAAAAATTCGACAGCAACTGTACTTCTATATTTTCTGAAAAAAAAAAAGAGTATTTGAGTTGACAGAGGGAAATAGTTCAAAATCCTCAGGCATTTGATATTATTTCAAAAATTGACCCAAATTCTCAGATTCTATTTAACAGAGATCCCAGAAGAACATATCTGAAGCTAATCTATCTGAACCTGTTCAAACAGCATCAATATTTCCCACCAGAAGAAGAGAAGAATAAGGGAACCCTTGGTAATCTGTCATGAAATGAAGGCTTTCTTTAAAGAAATACAGAAACTCAGCCAAAGAAACAGCAGTCTAACAGGTTTATCACCTCTCTCAAATACTTGTACTTCAAAATGTTTAAGGTTTTTTAGATAAACAGTTTAAGGAAACACAGAAGCATAAACAAACACTGCAGCCAAACACTAGATAGTGCTATCAACTTAACTATCTAAATCTCACAATGTAAAAACATGTAGTAGAATTTTGTCCTCATATGGAAGTCAATGCAACAGTTCACTAATTGCTTTCCATAAGTATTACAAAACTCAGCCCTCTTCTATCCCATGTGAAACAGCTCTTAACAGAGACAATCAAGAGCTCCATAATAACCCCTGTCTCTTCAAATATAAACTAGAGCTAAACATTAGCCAAATCCAACTTACAGGAATGAAAAATATCCTGGTACCTAAAAATTCCATATGTCATTTTTGCTGTTTTGTTTTCACAAATAGGGCTCCAAGAGTTAATTGTGCTGAAATAAACATTAGCAAAATGCCTAAGGATACAATTTTTTTACCTGACTATGGAGTGTTGGCAGCATAGATGCTGAACTTAAACTGTAGAATAACTCATTACAAAATATGCAATAGCTGTGGCAAGATTTACTACAAATATGCTTGAAGTGTTTTTAAAAATTAATATTATGCTGCTATGCTTGGCTTAATTAGCTTTCTTCTTCATTTACAAAGCATATCTGTCTGGTTTATGAACTTAGCCTCTATTCCCCATTCTTGCAAACCTGTTTAATTAAAGTTTTAACTACTGCATAAGCTTTAGAAACAGTAGAATGACTTCTATTCCTAGAAATCTAAATCCTTCTTTTAAACACGATCATATCTGCATATATTACATTGCAAATGTTACGAGACATGCTCCATAATATTCCTGAATAGACACATAATACTACTACTTCTAACTATATACACCATCCATTTCCATTATGTTGCATGTAGGCAATTTTGGTCTTTTTGCACAGAAAGTTGCACTAGCAGTGGAACTGTGATTAATTTTGCCAGTCACTAAGTCAGTCCCCTGAAATCCATTAAAGGTCACCTCTCCTTTTTAGGTACATACCTATTTCTAATCTGTTCGTTGATTTCCTCATCCATTATTCTATTCTATCACTTTTAGAGGTCCATCACCTATTAGACTCCCACCTCTACTAGTATGGCACTGTGCTTTGGTTTTCAATTATAGCAAATCCTATCACAATCTTTTTCAGCATATATCACTTGCTCCCCTTCATGATATAATAAAAGATTAAATAGTAATTTATTTTTGCTATATATACAAAATTGAAACCTATTCACTAAAAATACTACCTGGGATATACCTGAAGTTATAGAAATACATGACATACAGTTTTATCATAATATATTTTTGGCTGAATATTAAAAAGCTTGCGGCATAATGGTCAGCGAGCAGAAATTATTTGTGCAATGACTGCCAACTAACTACAGCAAAGCAGAAAATATTTTTGGCTCCCCTAAGCACAGATGCTGGAGACCCCGCTTAATGACTTGTCACCCATTATACCCAAAATACTCTACAGTTTCATCACACAATTTACTTCACAGAAGTAGAATGTCAACAATAGCGAGTTATATAATAATGAAAAAAGATAATAGTCATTTTCCCTCCTATTCTCATTTGAATCTCATAACCATTGGGGTGATCAAATTCAAAACCTTATTAGTTCTGCTACTGTGAACTACTCAGGCCCTCATTTCAAGATCAGTTTGCAGTGCAAAACTATGGAGGAAATCTTTTTAAATGAACAATTTACAATTAATATTTCTGCAAATATATAGTTAATTTAATAATAATTTCAAAAATTTCAAATTAAAACATGGACAATTATTGTTTATGGATGACAAAGTGCTATAAAACAAATTGGCACTAAAGAACTTTGTCAGGCTCTAAATCTAATGAGGAAAAGAAGCAAACAAATTGGAAACTTTACACTGTTTTTCTAAATTTGAGAGAGAGAGAGAGATTAAGCATGATCAGGTCATCTTTTGCATAATTTTGTAGCCATTAATTCACTCAATGGAAAAATATAAAGTGAATAAAGTCAACTATAAATCATTGAAGAGGTGACTTTTTTGTAGCCTTCACGTATGTTCTCATCCCAGGGAAGACCGAGTAAGATGAGAAAAATACTGCACAAAATACATTTTAACCAGATTTTAACTTAGACTAAATTGGTCTATTTCTCTTAACATTAGCAGAGCTAAGATGGTTCATACCAGCTGAGACTCTGATCCTATCAGAGTATTCTCATATGGTCACAACTGGCAGTGTCAGTGCTTTTAAAGAAGTTACCGTGCTTCAGCTAGAGTTGGTAAGCAGACATGTGGTCCCTGTTAGCTCATTGTAATGTGAAGTATGTGGTTTTCACTTGAGTTGCCTTCAGTAGTTCTAAAAGGGAGCCCAAGTGAAAGCATTGGACAGATGAACACAGGAAGAATGCTTTGGGGATGAGCTATTGTTATATAAAATTTATATATTTTTTTTGTATATACAGCCTCAAAAGTGGTACAACTGCTGTTGTTTCCCTACATGAGTGAAGACTGAAATTAACCTTCTTCATTAGACTGGAGTAGTGTCATGCATGCGGTCAGTTTATATGAATCACTTGAGGAAGCAGTATCTACAGCTGTGGGGAAAGGAAGTAGGGAGGGAAGAGTGTGTGTGTGTGTGCATGTAGAAATGGGAGAGGAGAAATGCAATACATTTTAAAAACCACCAACACAGTCACTTGTGTCACTACCTGACCATTACTTGATTTGAAAAGAACAGAAAGTCTGCTGAATTTCTACTTCAAAGGCAGCAATGGAATTTGGTCAAGAAAGAAAAAAGTCATGGTCTGGGACTCTGAAGCCTGGATAACCATGCAGATAATGAACAACCCCATACTGAGTCTACTTCACAGGACAGTTTTCGAGCCATTATTGGTAGGTGGATACAACTCTCACCATGTCAATGGCTGAGTTCACCACCCAAAATATATTTACATAAGATAGAAAGAGGACTTTTGCACTGCCGTAAAATAAAATAATAAACAGTAAGATTTATTTATGTTATTCAGAGTAGACTTCTTTGTTTCAGTATGTTTTCCTTCAATTTGCAAACTCTAATTTGCAAACACTATCCTTGATCTTAACACTGCTCCAGAAACTATTTAAGCAAACATCTAAGAGCTGAGAAGATGAAGTCCTAAATTGCTTGGGATAAAGACTATTTTTACTAAATACCTTTTATTCTGATGCCTAAGTATGGATTCCAGTGCCAAATTTCAGATCACCAATGACATTTGTATCCATAGTTTAGAAAGAAAAAAAGTAAATAATTTGTTAGAATTAAAATATATGAAAGCGTTTTGTTAACTTTATTTTTTTTAAATGTGTCATGCTTTTGGCTGGGATAGAGTTAATTTTCTTTGTAGACGCTCACACAATGCTGTGTTTTGGATTTTTGATGAAAATAGTGGCGATGTTTTTGGTTGTTGCAGAGCAGTATTTACATAGAGCCAAGGACTTTTTTTGCGTCTTGTGCTGCCCTGTCAGCGAGGAGGCTGGGGGTGCACAAGGAGCTGGGAGGAGATATAGCCAGGGCAGGTGACCCAGACTGACCAAAGAGATATTCCACACCATATGACGTCATGCTCAGCCATAAAAGCTGGGAAAAGAAGGAGGAAGGCGGGGACATTGGGAGTGATGGCGTTTGTCTTCCCAAGAAACCATTACGCGTGATGAGCCCTGCTTTCCTGGAAGTGGCTGAACACCTGCCTGCCCATGGGAAGTAGCGAAAGAATTCCTTGTTTTGCTTTGCTTGCGCACGCTGCTTTTGCTTTACCTAGTAAACTGTCTTTATCTCAACCCATGAGTTCTCACACATTTACCTTTCTGATTCTCTCCCCATCCCACCTGGGGAGAGTGAGCAAGCGGCTATGTGGCACTTAGCTGCCTGCCAGGGCTAAACCACAACAAAATGTTAGTGCATTTTAATCACTTGCTGCTTACTTTTTTCTAAAATCTTCATAAAAACAGCCTATTGAGCTTTCCGTTGAGATGATTACATTTGTATACATGTCTTTTGTCACCATCTGATATCTTGGCAGCATATCACTTTTCAGTGAAACGGAAGTCAAATGTGTTTCTTTAAAGAAAAAAGCCTGCAAAAGACATGCTCTCTTAAATAAGATTAATACATTGTATTTGTTTAAGTTTCTAACAAAGATAACATTCCTCTAAACGTGACATAACACATTTGAAAATTAATATTGGATACCACAGAATTGTAGGATAGTTCATGTTACAAGTGGTGTCCCCAGGGGTCGGTACTGGGGCCTATCTTTGTTTAATATCTTTATTGATGACCTAGATGAGGGGATTGAGTGTACCCTCAGTAAGTTTGCAGATGACACCAAGTTGGGAGGTGGTGTCGATCTGCCTGAGGGTCGGATGGCCCTTCAGAGGGATCTGGATAGGCTGGACTGCTGGGCTGAGGCAAATGGGATGAGGTTTAACAAGGCCAAGTGACGGGTCCTGCACTTTGGCCACAATAACCCCATGCAACGCTATAGGCTTGGGGCAGAGTGGCTAGAAGACTGTGATGAGGAAAGGGAGCTGGGAGTGTTGATCGATGCAAGGTTGAACATGAGCCGGCAGTGTGCTCAGGTGGCCAAGAAGGCCAATGGCATCCTGGCCTGTATTAGAAACAGTGTGGCCAGCAGGAGCAGGGAGGTGATCATCCCCTTTTACTCAGCTTTGGTGAGGCTGCACGTCAAGTACTGTGTTCAGTTTTGGGCCCCTCACTACAAGAAAGACATCAATGCCCTGGAACATGTCCAGAGAAGGGCAACAAAACTGGTGAGAGGGATGGAATACAAGTCTTATGAGGAGCGGCTGAGGGAGCTGGGCTTGTTTAGTCTGGAGAAGAGGAGGCTCAGGGGAGACCTCATTGCACTCTACAACTTCCTGAAGGGAGGTTGTGATGAGGAGGGGGTCGGCCTCTTCTTTCAGGTAACTAATGATAGGACTCGAGGAAATGGCCACAAGTTGCACCTGGGGAGATTTAGGTCAGATATCAGGAAAAACTTTTTCTCTCAGAAAGTGGTCAAGCACTGGAACGGCCTGACCAGGGAGGTGGTGGAGTCACCGACCCTTGCGGTGTTCAAGAAGCGCCTGGACAAGGTGCTACAAGATATGATTTAGTAGCTTAGTGGGTAGTATTGGTGATAGGATGACGGTTGGACTAGATGATCTTGTAGGTCCTTTCCAACCTTCTGTTTCTATGATTCTATGTTGGAAGGGCCCTGAGGAGGTCTCTAGTCCAATCTCCTGCCCAAACCAGGGTTAGCTACAAGGTCAGACCAGGTTGTTCAGGGCTTTATCCAATTAGGGCGTGAACACCTCCAATATTCCGCACTGAGACAACAACCTCTCTGGCAACTGCCCCATTGCCTGACCATCCTCTGACCTTTTTCCTGCAGAAAAAGCTTCTTCTATCTGGTCTGAAACTCTCTTATTTCAAGTTACATCAATTGGCTTGTCCTCCTGCCATGCACCACTATGTAGAGCCTGATTCCATCTTCTTGCTAACCTCCCCATCAGTACTGGGGCATTGCTGTTAGGTGACCCAAAGCCTCCTCTTTTCCATGCTGAACAAGTCCTTCTGCCTCAGCCTCTCCTTGCAGGGCAAGTGCTGCAGCCCCTGGCCAGCTCGGGGTGCTTCTGCTGAACACACTCCAGGTTATTGATGTATTTCCTGCCCAAAACTGGACATAGAAGTCTATGTACAGTCTGCAGCACAATGGTATTTTTCTTTTCCTAAAATGGTATTTGTGTGCATGTCACAGCCTTATTCAAAATGCTTGCTTTTAAAACCATCAAAATGCCCCAGCATCCTAGAAGATAATTTCCTAGAAAAAAAACATCTGCCTATTAGTGAGTAGTATTTTCCGTTCTTACATTGGTGTCTACTGAGTGTCCAGCAAATGGAAGCCTGCCAGGAGAAGTAAATTGGTGACCATAACTCTGCTGGATATTTACACTGCAGAGAATTTCATAACTGACCGATAGTGGAATTAAACAGCTGAAGCTGCATGATCTCAGGTGCTGATACAAGCACAGTCTAGATAGACCAAGGTACTTTAAAGGTACTTTTTCCAGCTCCTCTCCCATATTTCTGTTCTCTATCTTTGTAATTTTCAGTGATAAAGACATAAGGTGCTTGTTTGTCTCTTTTCTCTTATTTCTATAAATATATATTAGCACACGATAGAATGGTACTTCACACAGCTACAGCTACTGCTGGCAATAAGTGTCTGAAGATACATTTCCTGCATATGCTGGAGTACACTTCACAATAACCATGGGCTGTTTAACTACAGGGATTTACTGAGAGGCAAGAGGAGTGTTACTCCAAGTTGTCTACAGAGCATTTAAAAAACTTCCCCACTGTTTATTACTATGGCAGATTAAAATAGACTTTGAACACTACTGAGACTCGTTATGCACAGTGTTCACAGCTATGCCATCTTAAAAGAGATGCTGCTTTTTGCATTTTAGAATGCTGCTTCTCTAATTAAACCAAAAAAAAAAAAAAGAAGAAGAAGAAGAAGAAGAAGAAGAAAAGGAAGAAACAATTAAAAAACCCTTCTTTCCTCCTTCATGTAGATGCAGCTGTCATTTGTGTCTTGGTTCAGATGCACACTAATAGAGAGTATCTGAGTAACTTATTTTATTACAATTGCACATGCAATTTTTTAGTACTTTTGGTTTTAGTCTGAATAGTAACTGTGAAAACTAGTGTTATTGATGGTATGTCTTTTATTTAGTGTTGCCCAAATCAAATGGCCTCACTTCAGAGGGAATAGGATATGTTGTTTCTTTATTTTTTCTATAAGCCAACGCTGCAAATTCTGTACAATCTTGGAGAATCATATTATACTGCCTTTCTCCCTTTAATATAAGAGTTCCAGAGGTCACAAAGGGTCTACATGGAAACTCCCTTGCCTTCAGTGAGTTTTAACAAATACAACCAACTGAAATATGAGAGAAATGGTATTGATGATACACACAACCTATTTGCAATCTTACCGTAGCTGTCTGTACTCTGAAGAGGAAAATATATTTATAAAATTATGGATATTATGTTATGGATATAATGTCTTAAATGTTATTAAAATATAAATGTTATGGATATAATTAAATGAATTAAGACCTAAGTGCATGGAGCAATAAGTAAATATGTTATAATATTAACAATCACTCTTGTCAATTTGGGGGCGGGGGGAAGAAAGGTTAAAAGACATTCCATAAAACTATATATTCTCATCTTTTGCATTTTCTTTCTTTTTTTTTTTTTTTGCATTTTTGAAATAAAATAGCCATTTTTCAATGAAAAAAAGATAGTAATTTATATATTTCTTCCTGAAATTCAGCTTTCTATTCTTAACCTTTTCTTTTCTCTTCATGGACCTTCCTTAAATATTAGGCAACAGAAATCTAATGCAAAGCAAAAACATCTCTCCATACTTTATAGTAGTTCTGCATAATGCTACATTTTAGAAATCCAGCTTTGCCGAACTTCATTACTGGGGCTAAAGACCTACAGAACCTCAGAAATTCATTATTGTACTGGGTCTGGACAGGATGGAGTTAACTTTCCCCACAGCAGCCCATACAGCGCTGTGCTCTGCATTTGTAGCTAGACCAGCACTGATACCACACCAGTGTTTTGTCTATTGCTGAGCAGCACTGGCACAGCACCCAGACGCTCCAAACCCCCCAAACCCAGTGGGCTGGGGGTGAGTAGCAGTTGGGAGGGGACATCCCTGGGGCAGCTGACCTGAACCTACCAAAGGGATATCCCATACCATATGATGTCACGCTCAGCAATAAAAGCTGGGAAAGGGGAAGGAGAAGGGGGGGGCTCTCGTTATGAAGACGTCTGTCCTCCCAAACAACCGCTACGCGTATTGAGGCCCTGCTTCCCAGGACGTGGCCAAACACCGCTTGTTGACGGTGAATTTTTTTCCCTCTCTTTGCTTCCGCGCGGCCTTTGCTTGTATTATTTCTTTTTTTTTTTTTTCTTTTCCCTGTAATTAAATTAGCCTTATGTCAACCCTTCAGCCCTTGTCCATCATATCTTCTCCCCTTGTTCTGTTGAGGAGGGGGAGTGAGCAAGCAGTTGTGGTGGAGTTCCACTGTTAAGCTGGGTAAAACCACCACAATCATGGATATAGGAAATCTTCACCCTAGTTTTGTCAGATTGTTTTATAGCTTCAAGACACTCTACCCATATTCATTCTCATCATTTGCATTTACAGAAATGGAGTCCAGTCATGCAAAGACTCTGCATGTGGAAACGAAATCAAAATCAATCGAAACCCTATTTAGGCGATTTGCAAGGATATAATCAATGCTGAAGAGACATGACAGAGCAGTATAGCTGGAACCTAACAAGAGCTTTCACTGACTTAAAAAAATCCCATCGGAACCTAACAATAAGTAGTGCAAAATAAACCGCATAAATCCTATGAGATATGCATTCCATGCATAAGCCACAAAATAAAAATATTTTGGATAACTAAGAGCTTTTCTTCTAAGGAGAAGCTTGACCATTACTACTTCCTTTAGATACATAAATTGCAAAGACAGAACAATATGAAGACTGCAATTAGTCACTCCAAGGGAAAGACATTCCAAAATTTGTAGTCTCTGAGGATAGTGCTGTGCATCTGTAAACTCTGTTCTCGTTTCTGTTGATCCCACTAGCACACTTGTTAATGTGGATCCCCACACTCACAGATCTATGTTCATGAGCCCAGCAACAGAGACAATGGACTTTGAGGAAGAAGGTAACAGCCATAAACATAGCCTGTGTATCATGATCAACTGTGATTGCTAATCTTTTAGTGGCAACAGCCAACATGGCTTCACTAAGGGCAAATCGTGCCTGACAAATTCGGTGGCCTTCTACAATGGGGTTACAGGATTGGTGGATAAGGGAAGAGCAAATGACATCATCTGCGTGGACTTCTGGAAAGCATTTGACACTGTCCTGCACAACTTCCTTGTCTCCAAATTGGAGAAACATGGATTTGATGGGTGGACCACTTCGTAGATAAGGAATTGGCTGGATGGTCGCACTCACAGAGTTGCGATCAATGGCTCGATGTCCAAGTAAAGATGAGTGACGAGCGGCATTCCTCAGGGGCTGGTGTTGGGACCGGTGCTGTTAACATCTTTATCAGCAACATGGATAGTGGCATTGAGTGCACTCTCAGCAAGTTTGCGAATAACACCAAGCTGCGTGTTGCAGTCGACACACTGGAGGGAAGGGATGCCATCCAGAGGGACCCTGACAGGCTTGAGAAGTGGACCTATGCCAACTTCATGGAGTTCAACAAGGCCAAGTACAAGGTCCTGCACCTGGGTCAAGGCAATCCCAAACACAAATATATACTGAAAGCAGCCCTGAGGAGAAGGACTTGGGGGTGTTGGTGGATAAGAAGCTCAACATGAGCCAGAAATGTGCGCTTGCAGCCCTGAAAGCCAACCGTATCCTGGGCTGCATCAAAGGAAGCACGTCCAGCAGGTCAAGGGAGGTGATTCTACCCCTCTGCTCCGCTCTCGTGACATCCAAACTGGAGGACTGCATTCAGCTCTGGAGCCCCCAGCACAAGAAAGACATGGACGTGTTTGAGCTGGTCCAGAGGAGGGCCACAGAGACGATCAGAGGGCTGGAGCACTGCTCCTATGAAGACAGGCTGAGAGAGTTGCGGTTGTTCAGCTGAGAAGAGGGGTCCAGGGAGACCTTATAGCAGCCTTCCAGAACCTAAAGGGAGCCTACAAGAAAGCTAGAGAGGGACTCTTTATCAGGGAGTGTGGTGACAGGACAAGGGGTGATGGCTTTAAAAGAGGGGAGATTTAGATTAGAGATTAGGAAGAAATTCTTTACTCTGAGGGTGGTGAGGCACTGGAACAGGTTGCCCAGAGAAGTTGTGGATGCCCCATCCCTGGAAGTGTTCAAGGCCAGGTTGGAAGGGGCTTTGGGCAACCTGGTCTAGTGGAAGGTGTTCCTGCCCGTGGCAGCGGAGTTGGAACTAGATGATCTTTAAGGTCCTTTCCAACCCAAACCATTCTATGATTCTATGATTCCAAGCTGCCATTCTAACTTTGAGCCATTGCAAGCAGTACCTTACCACATCACCGATACCTCAGAATAATTACCAGAGATCTTTGTGTGTGTGTTGGTGGTGGCGGCAGGGGGGAGCAGAAAAGAAGATTCTTACTACAGCACCGGTGAACATAAAATTATCTCTGTGTGATGCAATGGCAAAGGTCTGGATGCAATTCCTTCCTGGTGGTTGCCATGAAGCTGTTAAGAACAAAAACATTCTTGCACCAGACTACTGGCAAAGCCTTAGTTTTTCTGAAGGATATTCTGCTTCCATGAGCAGACAGTAGGTTTTTGGTATAATCTATCAGGTGGAACAGTCTCTGCACAAAATCATCTGTTTCATTGGACAACCATCCTTGTTCTTCAGTGAAAACAACATTAAGAAAATCTGTTGATTGTCCTTTTTCTGTTTGAGGGATACTGGATCCCACTTACTTGCTGAGAAAAAAAAATTAGCAACCAAAAACGTGCATGGAGTAGAGAACAGTTTGAAGCTGAAAGGGTTCTCCAACAAGAGGACATAATAACCAGGTTTTGGTCATATTCTAATGCAGTATGGCATCTTTGCCTGGAAGAAATATAACATCCTGCATGAACAGGAGTATATGATTTTACACTGTGATCACAGTATTTAATAGCTGCTGATAGGCTTTATTTCTATGAAATCTGTACTCCTATCTCAAATCCATTTATATTTTTGTCCTTCCCCATATTCTGTGGCAATAGTTTCTGCAATTTAATGATGCACCTCGTAGTAAAATTAGAAAAGTTACTGATGCTTGCTTTAGACCTACGGGCCAGTAATATAATGATATATCTCTGCATTGTCATAATGTGAGAAAAAGGAAGTAAATATCTGCTTACATCTTCAGAGCAGTTTTGCAAGATGCAACACTTAAATGCAACATTGTTATGCTGAACCATTCAGCACTCAGAACACTGACTCCTCATAGCCTAACAATATCTTTGGACAAAAGTTTTTAAAATTACACTTTCTAGTGGCTCACAAGTCATTCCTAAATCATCTACAGTGTTAAGAAACAAACAATGACACGAGAGAAACAGAATCAGCACACCAAATTCTTGCAGACCTGGGCAACAGTGCCAGACAGAAAGAAAACTAGTTCAGCATGTTGCTGAATGGACTTCTCTTTAAATGTTACTAGTTCAATTCCAATTTTAATATTATTTTCCTTCTCATAAACCTTCATTTGTTTGTGTTACTGAAAATATACCATAACTCAGTCATCTGTGATAGATTACTATAGATTTTTGAATTTCCATTAGTGCATTTAAGATAAATGAGTCTTAATATGTTTAATTTCAAAATATTCAAAGTGTTTTATAATACTAACATTTATTTTTAACAAATTAGATTATATTGACTTTTAAAAGAAGGCCTCCCTTAGAAGAATTATAATTTAAATAGTTTTCAGGAATCATTGTAATGATTTCCTACTTAAAGTTAATTCTCCTGTGAATCCACAGAAGACAAAACAAAACCTGATTTATGGGATCTACACTGTGCAATATTATCTATACACAAGCTGACCTCTCAAGGGCTAAATGGTGATTTTCTGTTCTTTAAATTCCCTTCAGGAGGAAGTTACACTGGCTTATCCAAATTAAATTATGGGTTATAGGTTTGTGAATTGTACTAATGATCTTCTAGGGATTTACATGACACTACTCAACTCACTTCCCCTGGACTGCGAACTAGACCAGAAACAAGATCAGAGAATTGAAATGCCAGGATTTTTATTCAGCAAGTTTGTACCATTTTTCAATCTGTCAAAGCATATTTCAAAAAGTGAAGTACTATGTCACCCATAATTTCTGACTACCTGAACAAGACAGAATGAAAGATCAAAATAGACCCATTATAGATGTCTCACCTACATTTATTTTCAAAAACTAGAACCTAGTCATTATTATTTTCAAAATGTAGCAATATTTTTTCTCTTATTTAATGCTTTTAGAAATGAAGAACTGAAAAATGGGATTTTTCTCCTGTGGACTTATATAACACCTGAACATGTGTCAAAATACAAGGAACCTTCCCTATGATATTAATGGCTCTGTCTAAATAGTCTCTCATTACTTTCAGTTATTAACAAATAGTAAATGATAACTTATTTTAATTAATAACATAAGAAAACACACCATTCTTGTAACAAATTATTCCTGATAATGCACTAAACAGATCAAATAAAGATAATTCATGCATCTATGAAAACACAACTACAGACTCACAGACCTTATTGTCTATCACCCATCTACTGGAAAGCTAACTGAAAATACTTTCCAACTCACAATTATTTGCGTAGCTTTCTTCACCATGAAAGTCTGCTCACCATTGAAAGCATGCATTAATTAATTGTCAGTTGACATCAATCAGCATTTGCAGAGCAACAGATAGACTTCGTACATTTCACTGACTTTCCACATAAAATGTCCAACATGGCACAATTCTGTATATAACCACCACCTCTCTGCAAAACTGCTATACCCACAAGTAGCCCCATAAGCGCTTGAACCCCACCATACCCAATTGATGATTCCTACTTTCCTGTACCCTGGAAATGAAATAGTTGCTCTGCAGTGAGACCGGATGTTTTCTCAGCAAGAAGAAATTCCGATTGATCACTGGAGCAGCAAAATGCCTAAAGATGTGGATTTTTTTAGTGTGAAGGCATATATATTCCACTTCAGACATTAGGAGTGAGGATGTTCAAACATTCCTCTAATGTCAGAATATATCAGTTCCATACCACTTTTCACCAAAAATAAAAAAGAGTAAGAACAATAAAGTCCCATTTTAATACTTTCAGGTCCATTTTTCTTACATTTTCAGAAACTTTGAGTTTCATTAAGAGCATCATTTTACGCTGATCTGGAATAATTCAATGTATATAAATACATAGACATAAAATATTCATCATCAACAGTACAAACCCAATACCTTTGGGTTTGTAATAAAGACTGTCTTCAGATATATCAAATAAGAGTCAAAATGCTATCAAAATAGGAGTCAACATCCTATCAAAAGCCTAGTCAAAAAGTTTATGTTTTCTTAGCATGACCAGTCATCCATTTTAGCCACAAATATCCTAGTCACACAGTTGCTTGTGGTATCGTTACAAAAATAATATATATTTTAGAAAAACCTTGCCAGTTTTGCTGTTTTATTTCTAAGCTTTTGCTTTACCCTAGTGCTATGAAAAGTATTACTTACATTTCTTACACATATACAATTAAGGGACAACAGTATGTAATAAAAACTTGACAAATTATAATAGCCCAATAATGTATTCTTCAGCTAAAAACAAGTTTTTACAGATTAAGCAAAAGACTCAGGGACAATTTCCATATGTTCAAATAGAAAAAAAATGTACATTTGAATTACTGATATTAGTATTTCTAACAATAAATTAACCTAACCTGTTTTTCCAAAGACAAGTGAGGATCATCACTCAGTCTTCTGTACCCACAAGTGAGATACTAACCTACATACAGGCTTGTCAGTATTCTGCACACACTCTTACAGCTATTATGCTCCATCACCTTTGTCCACTTGGCCAAGAACACCCACAGAAGTTAACGAATAGTTCCGAGTTTTAAGGCATTTGAAAGCACAGCATAATTAATTTCCTACGCTTGGAATTTAAGTTATTAAACATCTTTCATGTTATCAAAAATTCCATTCAGTTTCAAAAATCCAGGCAAATATGTTAATAATATAGAACATTGAAAAGTAACACTTGACATTGCTTTATATTGCTATCTTTTTCCTGACATTGCTACAGAAATAAATGAGAAATACTAGATTATGAATACCAGTCTTATCACTTATATGGACAGCAGTAATATCAACTGTATCAAGGAATAAGTACCTTCTTAAGGATATAGGTTTACACAAGACATGACTTAGTAGCACACACTATTCCTATGTTTTCATTTCTTTAAAGTGATATCTAGTCTTAGTTGTAGATATCTACAGTTTTTGGACATCAAATTCTTTTCTTAGTGTTTATTATTTCAACTTTTTGCTTCAACAGAAATGTCAGAATTTCTATCTCAAATTGAGATGATTTGGAATTTTTTTTATTAAAGCAGAAATTATATGGACTGGAAAAGGAAAAAAAAAGACACAGACAATACCCCATAGTGACCAATGGCCTGCCAGTGCTGCTATTAACTAGGGCTCATTGAGACCACACTCAAATCCTTGATTTGAATTGCACCTGCCAAGTACTTCTTAAGTATTCACTACACCAGAGCAAGAATCATTATCCAAATGAATTGAGTCTCAGTCTGCCATATTGGCTAAGAGCTTCCAGGGCCATTCATATCTTAGTGTGGGAAACCAGGGATTTACCCTCCCACCTCGATGCCAATTCTATTCTATACCTGGGAAAAAGAAACCCTTTCAAATAAGCATTTTCATCAAAATGATACTGTCCACAAAACCTTTTGATTTACATCTACTAGTAATTTATTTCCAACCAGCTCCAGTAGTGGTTATCTGTCAGAGTAAACCAAGTCTTGAAGTACTCTAAAGTCTACTCTTTCTGCAATATTTTTTCTGATAGAATAATTTACTCCAAATCAGTTCCACCATATTCCCTATTGCTTCCTACAGATTACAGTGAAGGCAGTCATCTATGAGGACTCTTCATCTCAAAAATAATGGAAGAAAAAGAAAAAAAGGACCACCACCACTATCCCCCCCACCCCCCCAAAAACACATCAGATAATCTGACCCTTATTTGTCACCCATGGTATGAAACAGCAGCTGGACTCTCTAACTGAAAAATCACAGCCCTATAATCTTATTTAAAAATGCTGTACTATTACCTGCCTCAATATGTGACAGAGAAATTCTAAGAAACAAGCATATTTGCACTCATGTACCTTTCATGAGAGAGTGAGTAGCTTTGTGTAGCATTTCGCCTCTCATTAAAAAGGAGACAGGTACCACACTGACATCCCTGTTAAGAACAGACAGAAAGAAAATACTAGAAAGTTCTCGTTGTCTAGGATACTGATTTAAAATCCGCTGAAAAGCTGCACTATTCCTACGAAAGACTCAGAGACTAAGGCTTAAAATACTTACTTGATAATGTCTCCTTCAAGAGCAATCACTCGTTTAATGATCTTCTGTTCAGGGTTTCTAGGAGACCTGAGACAGGGGATAAGGTTATACAATCAGTAATGTTCCCGTTGTTTTAAGAAAATGAAAAAAAATTCCACAAAGAAATAGACACTATTAAAGTCATTAGGAGATTCCATGTTCTCCTTGATACAGCATCAATCATGATGTTCCACCCTGAAGTGAAGCTACTGTAATCATTCTCATTGCAAACCATCATTGAAAAGCAGATGCTGAAAAATGACCTGCATACAAACACTACGATAATCGACATACCTTTTATCATGAAAAATAAACTTCACACCACTAGAAGTAGATTGTCCCACTGTCAATGAAGAGAGCACCTTTGCAAATAGATTCATATGTTAAAACCTGAATTCTCCATTAAACTCTATCATATTGTTTAAACATGAATGTCATTCACTTACTCTGGGGACAAAAAAATCTCCCTATGTTATATTGATATCTATAACTGATTTAGGTAAACCTTGCCTAAGGAGACAAACCTTGCCTAGGGAAACAAACCTTGTGCAGAGTTTAAAAAGTAGGTAAATTTTTCTGCAAATATCAAAGCTTCTTAATATAATACCAAGCTTTTATTTCAAGTTATTTTCCTACAAACATGCTTTATTGAGTGGATTATGATCATGCATTACATAGTATTACGAAAAAGCAAAGTTGAAGTTGCATGCCCAGCCTGAATACTCCAACTCCTGAATGTATATTAAGAGATATGACTACTGGAAGTGTTATTCTACCATATAATGATAGACTAATGCAGATGTATGTGCACCATGAACCATTCTTTCCGACATACTTTACCTCATTTTATGTCATTTTTGACTTTTAATTATTTAACTATGTAAACTTAGTAGAATGTTTTTATGTTCTTCAGAAATTCTTTTTATTTGCTGCTTGTATGTTGAATAGGCAGTGAAGGAAAAAAATGGTTTTGATTTTCTGCTGATGCTTAGGTTCTTTATATTAGACTCCAAGTACAGCCTGCTAGAAATGCAATTATAAGGGCTATACATTACAGGTTTTGTGCCTAAAAACATTGGCTGTGCCATCTTCACAATGGACCAGTACATTTGAGCTCACCTCTGGTCAACAGGTAGCACACTAAGACTACATTTTCTTAAAAAGCAAAGCTGAGATTAATCTGGATGAAGAATTTGCCAGCAGTGCTGCATGACTACAGGTATTTGCAGTTCACTTTCACTTCTAAAACTTAAAAAGAAAAACTGTTTCAGGCTAATTCAAAAAAAAAAAATTAATATGAATTCAGAAAGTATTCCAATGTTTCAAAAGTTTTGTGTCAATATATTTGAAATATATTTATATTTAATGTAATGAAATAAAATTCAAGACGCATAATTTTGAATTTCAAAAGATCTGATACTTTCACTTTACAGTTTACCAAACCTGAAAACCCTATTTTCACAAAGCAATGTGGAGCAGTGAAGATGAATAAGAACCATACTTTGACTACCTATAGTCACCACTGGAATTTTCAAGACATTTTATGTGAATCATTTACAGTAAGATTTTATTTGGTGTGAATTTTACCCAAAGAGTTGTATATTCCAGTTCACTCTTGTATTTCATGTTCCTTATCAGGCCAAGAATACACATTTTTGCAATATTTTTACCTGTCAGTCTTGGGCAGAATTAATCAAATTTTAGATGATCACATAATTCAAATATCTGGAGTATCCACAGCACTTTTTCATGCTGTTCCCTAGCAGGTTTCAATGCACACTCTATTGAGCATTGACCTTTTCTCATTCTAAATTAGAGGGCAGTCTAAATAAAAATATTACACTTTTAAAATACTTGCAAAAACTACTTCATTGTTAATTTATTTCTTTTTTATTCATTTAGACTCAGATTGTAATGTTTTCATGTAAAATTTAACTAATGGAAATAATACGTAGTGTACATAATGAATTGTGCATTTCTTAAAGGCTGAAAACAAATTTTAAGTTTGCTCTTTCAAAATTCTGTTCTGGTTGAACACCTTACTTTCAAAAGTTCTTTGAAATTTCCAGTGTTAGCATTTTCACTTGATTAGTACATATACATTGTAGTGTAAGTACTGATCTCTCCCTTAATTTGCCTTCATTACGGGAAAAAAAAAAGACCTTGAATAAACATCACTCTAAATCTGAGATATGCGTATTTGTTCTTAAGAGTGGGTACTTCTCTGCTAGTAATGACATATTTAACCAAAACACATAATTTATCAAAAAGACTTCAAGGAATTCCTTGTAGACAGTTATTATAACTCATGAATATTTTTAATATTTGAAGACAGAATAGTTTAAAATAAACTTTATGTTAACATTCTGATTCTAAGTCATGAAAATGGCAAAGAAATGGTAAGAGAGGGAGTGGCAGGCTCACAGGCACTTTTAAATCAAGGATTTTCAACAGCAGTTCAGAATGTTTTGTTCAAGAGACACAATAAAACAGTCAAGAGAGACTAGTTCTGAAATGACGGATATTGATGCCTTCTTGAAAGGTGATTAGTTTAACAGTGGGATTTCACTGATTATGGAAATCACAAAAACATGCAGATATAGGCAATTTCTGTCTTTGAAATTTCACAGCAGGTATAGATCAAATTTAACAATGAAGGCAGAAAAAAAAACAAACATTTTAACCAGTAATTGTTTAGTATTCCTCTCTCACTGATATCTATATGAGGTAACAAAAATAATCTTTGAAAATAGGATTTGTTCAAAACAGAAGGAGATAGATTTAAAAAAAAAAAAAAAAGGAAACTTGATTTACTTCTTTGCACCTCTCCTAAATTACACAGTGTTTCTTCATTCTTCTTACATAAAAGGTCACGTTCAGACATGTTCATCTCAAGCAATATTGTGTGGGAAGAGATGAGATTTCTAACACACAATGAATATATTTTTCTCCCAAAGATGGCATTCAGAAGATATAAATATCATTAATATGAATTAATAACAACCATCCATACACTTAACAGCCAGATCCAGATCTTACGTTTCTCAGAGTAGTCACCATGGTCACATCTTGACCATTTTCTAAATCAGTCTCTCAAAAAGTTAAGTTCATATTTTCCCCAGTAAAAATACCTTCTCATTTACATACAGCCATGTTTCGCTATATATGAGTTAGGGACAACAGAGCAAGCAGAAACAGTCAGGATGCCAATGAAATCTTAAGCGCATTACAAATATTAATGCACAAGTAGCAGGTAGAGTAGCACATCAGGAATGCACTAGGAAAAACATCTTGGGAAAATAAATCCACTTGCTAAATACAGATTGAACTGTACTCCACTCAGTC
>VXAL01009193.1:283128-316166 GCA_013399475.1 Chauna torquata
TGAGGAAAAATGCCCGCAATTAACTGCAGGTGTCCACCCCGACTATGAAGTCAGGCTGAATTAACTATAGACTGGCTACTGTGACAGAAATTCTTGTAATAACAGGAGTTATGACCTGCTTATGAGGATCTGGCAAAGAGCAGCAATGAGAAATTTAATAGCGAGTATTCTTCCAAGAAATAAAAAAAAAAGCTGATCCACTATGTCAGCAGGTCATCAAGTATTGTGCTCCATTCAATATTAATTGCATTACCCTCCACTTGTGTGGTTTCACAGACAGCAGAAGGGACCCTGCACAATAAATAAGGATATTGCTTTAAGAGACTTTGATCACTTGAGCAGACATGAAAGAACTTTGAAGAGTTTGCCAAGAATAAAACAGTGTCCCATGTTGGTTTTTGCCATGAGATTTTTAGGATCCTGACCTGCAAGACACTTCCTGTCTTGTATGATGATAAAAATATTTATTTTAAAAAATAAAAGGGAAGATGAGATAAACCAGAAGTGTCTACAACAGTGAACAGCATAAATGTGTAAAATATCTGTACTTACAGATGATTTTCCCTTCACACAAAGCAGTTTACAAGGTTTTTAGGTAGTGTTCCCCTGCTCTGTGAAGACCAATCTGCACACATAGCCAGAGGGTCTGGTCTGCACGCTTGCTTCCCAGCTCCCCAGCAATGCTTCTCTTCTCATGCTGCAGTCCACACAAGTTATTCCACCCAAAATGTATTCTTCCCTCTCAGGCAGCAGCAAAACCAGCCCTCCCCCATCCAGCCTGTCAAACCCAATCCGGTGTGACAGTTCCCTGCAGAAGGTCGCTGTCACCTTTTTCTCCAAGTAAATGATATTCTGCTCAGAATATTGCTAGGAAAGGGAGAGACTGGCAGGAGAAGAAAGAAGGGAGGGGAAAAGGATGAATTAAACTTTACAGACACCTGTCACACACTCAGATGATGCATTTCTCACCCTCCTCCATGAGACAAAAGTTCAAATAAGTTATCATTTTTGTATCTTTATCATTTTTTCAGACTGGATCCATGTTAGAACTAGGCGAATTCTACAGTTTTAATAAATGTCAAAACGTTTATGCCAGTTTTATGTTTCTTTAGCCTATCGATCCACATTTTATTTCTAAAAAGTTTTCTTTTTCTGAATATTTCCTAGCAAAAAAGATGGAAGTCCCCTCACAGAAAACAGTCAGGAGGCTAGCAAAAAGAAAATGTATGCTAGAAGTATTGATGATATAGGCTCATGTCAGAAACTAATACGGAAGAAGCAATTCTTTATTTTTTAGTGGTTGGAAATGTTTGCAGTGTTAGCAGCATGAATACCTGGGAGGAAGAAATGCACGATATGCAGTGGCATTAACAAAACTTTTCAGAATTTCTACTGGATCTTGGATTAAATCTTTTAAATCTGTGCTTCACATATTGTTCTGTATATTTTGGACAGTGCTGACAGATTTTGAAATGTGTTGACACACACTGTATGTATTGGGCCTTGTTGACAGAACATCTGTAAGAAGCACAGAAAGATTAACTCAATTAATTCAAACTTGGCATTGTTGCCTTGAGATTCTAAACTTAAGACTTCATATTTTTGTGACAACTGCATATCCAAAACAGGTCTGAAACACAAACTGCCATGTAGCTGGGTTTGAGAGAAGTACTTTCAGCCCCTTACCTTAAGAAAGCAGGAACAACACTGCAAATTACTGAGGTTATGAAGAGACAAATATCAAGAGGAAAATGTGGAAAATCATACAGATCTTTACGACACTAGTGCCTGTTGTATCACAAATTTAATTGTTCAGAACAGTCTAACCATTCTATGTGGATTCTCTCAGTAACATTTTACTATCCATTCCTAATAGGTATTTGTTGCAGACAAAGACCATAAAATGTATACTGGAATATATTTGTATGGCATAGCGTTTTGAGATACTTCTGGCTCAAAATCCAAAGATAGCTTTTGCATATATGCTCCAAGTGATGCATCACTGCAGAATGGTTACTCACACAGTTCTTTAGAACTCAAGCTGGCAATGTGTTCAGTACATGATACAACAGTAGGGCTGTTGGAGCCACGATGAGGGAAGTAAAAACCTTACTTCTTTGAAAGAAACCATACAAGAGTATAAAAAGGTGTCTACAAATTTTGGTTAAAGGATTGTTCAACTCATAGATTTCGGGATTAGGCCACGTCTCTTTTTAACTGAGAGATAACAATGCTAACACTTAGCACTTACGTAACTCTGTACATTCAAAGCACTAAGAGACAGAACTACTAACATTTGTGATTTATAGTGTTTGATCAAAAGCTACCAGTGCACTCATCTCTGCTGTTCAAGTCTGCTATGCAGACAGTACGCATTGGGACTAGTCTCCTAGTCTTTAAAAATAAATAATTGGAACATAATCAAAATATTATTAAAAATATATACATGGTTGTCACATTTGAAAGAGAAGATGTTTCCCTGCTTTAAGCTGCAATCAGTTCAAGTTGGCAAGATGAGTCACCAACAGCAAAACAACTAGCAACAACAAGGACTGCTCAGCAGGCAAGGATGTTTGTGACATGTCGTATAGGAACAAACAGGAACTCCCTCAAATTCCTGCCTGTTTATCAGCTCCTAAGAGGGAAAAAAAGAAAGCTGTTCTTCCTTTAGACTTTCACAAGCTTGTCTTTGCTAGGATTAGGCAGTAATAACTCTCTGAATGCAGTGAAAAGCAACCTCTGACCCGTAACCCCAGAGATGCATCACAGGGACAAGGAAGGTCTGCACTGCTGATACACTCACAGTTCTTCCACTTGCCTTGTCTCAACACCTGCTACATCCACAACTGGGTTAGACCAGCCAACACATTCGCTATTAGCAAAAATAAATATTTTATTTGAACTTTTGTTTTTATATTTTTACTTAATAAAGAAAACTTGGGGAATTATACCTAAAGGGAATAGTTGAAATACCTCACCATAGCACATTATATGTTGTCTTCCACTGAGAGAGGAAAGTACATTACACACTATATACAGAATTCTTATCCCATTGATAATTAGTTTATATACTAACTGTGACTGTAACCAAATCACTACTGGTTGAAAAATTGTGCAGAATAGTGTGGCTAATTTGTGCTCTTTTTCAATTCCTATGATTAATAAACATAACTGCACAATTCAACAAGGATTTTCTTCATGAGGTCTCTACCTTGGAAAAAATATAGCCTGTGTACCCATTCTGAATCTGAAGGTGGGAATCTAAAGAAGATTCAAAGCTAGACATCTCAAAGAAACTTGGCACTGTCTGGACTGAACTTCTATAATGCAAGCAAGTTATTAGTGGCCTAACTTCTGGATTACGTAATTACATATGCCATTGTCTTGGCACAATTGTGAGAACATTCCAAGTTAATTCCTAGTTTATTCCTCAGAGTTCTTCATTTGTTTGCTCGGTTTTTATAGTTTAGGGTCAATAAGGAAATATTAAGTTTCATTTCTGACATATGCCAGGGTTTGTATATACATGCTAGCAATACTACCATCACGTGAAGTTTCTCCTTACAGCTCTGCAAAACTGCAAGATTTGTTAGCTGGCAATTCTCCTCATGATTGCTACTAATCAGTGCTAAATATGAGAGAATTCAAGTTATTACAACTTCCAGTAAAAGAGGAATCAAATTATTTTTACTTTTTTAGGACCGAAATAGTAAAAAACGGACAGGCACCATGAAACAACCATGTTTGGTACTGCATCTGTAGGCCTGAGACTTCGGGTCACAGCATTTCACTCATTTAACTTGATATTGGGCCTAATAATTTGTGTTCGATTAAAATACGACTTCTCATCCTACCTTCATTTGAGGATTCTACTGAATGGTCACTTTCTTGTGAAAAATACACTTTCTGTATTTTTTCCACTAATTAATCACACATTCTTGAAGTGTGAATCTTATTTTCATATTTGAGGTTGTCCAACACCCGTTACATTCTTCCTCAAAGACCAAGCTTGAAGTACAGGACAGGGCCAAATGGAAAAACTTCCACTGCCTATGTTTATGCATGACAAATTCTGGGTATAACAATAGAAGATCTTCCCCCTTTTCAAGACATGGATAACAAATGCTTAAATTCACTTTACATCCTGTGAGCTGTTATTCAATCCAAAGACAGATGCAAGATCTTTTTTTCTTTTATACAATTATCATCTGCTGTGAGCATGACCACTTTCTGAATTATTTGATGCTGTCTACGCTTGAAAAAAATTAAATAGGGCAAAAAAGCTTACACTGCCCTCATATCATCTCCAGTACTAATTCTCCATTTCTTTAAACTTTCACCTCCCCTCTTCTGCTCCACTAACCTACATTTGCAGGCCTAAACCTTGGGTAAACTGGAAGAAGTTTATCCAAGAAATTCCTCTGGCTGTTTTAGCCAGAGGAAAAACTGACTTCAAAAATGACAAAAACATGCAAAATAAAAGTATATAAAAAAAAATCACAATGTAACCTAAAGAAAAGGTGTGACCATTGTTTGTGTTAGAGAGAGTGTGAAATAAGGAAATTAATAACAGATTTATCTCTTATTCTCTTTCTTATTTTGGTGTATTGTAATGGTTAACGTGTGTGAATTTTTGACATTGGAGTCTAAGTAGAAAATTTAAAAAGAAGGTCAGACAGGCTAGCGGGAAGCCTGTTTCACAGCATATAACCCAAATAAACAATACAGCTTATAATTACGAAGGGATAAATAAAGCAGGAACTGTGAATTTATTTGAACAGTCACAACAATTGCATAAAAAAAAATTTCAGATCCCTAACAGCTCAATGCTGGTCCATCCAGCTGACTGTTGGATGAGTAAATAATTTCTACATCAACCTTGGTTGATAGATCTCAGGTCACATTTGTTCTGATAAATATATTCTCAATCTTGACAAGATGGTATGTAGTCTGGTCTTTGCAAAAGCCAACAGAACTATTCTCCTAAAAGTACAAGATATTTCCCAGCTTTTGGAAAATCCCAGCCTACTTTCATAAAAGGCTAAATATAAATAAGTACATAGATTACATTTAACAGTACATACAACAGCATTCACTCAAGAACAGTTTTGTAAGCCACAGTAACAGCTCTTAAACATATTGCGAAAACAAATGTATTTTTCTTAAAATATTAATGACATCAAGAGATTGCTTTTGGAGATAAGGTGGAAAGAGAGAAAAAATGTATAAACTAGAATTTTTACTGCCAAGTTCATTTGTGAATAAATGACTTTTCGATTGCTGGCAGCAGTTCAGTGAGAAATCACGCATCTTCCAGAAAAAAATTTTAGACTGTAAACATCTTAATGAGACAGATGCAGTCTTCTCCATAACTGCTGAATCACAATGTCTTCATTCATGTACTGGAGCAGAAAATGTAAGAATGAAATTAAAAAGGCCTTCTCCATTTCAATACAACAAGCCCTAAAAAGCATAATAAATTTTGGCAAGAAAATTAGCTATATAAACACTAGTGCATATTGTGTATATGATGATTTTATTATATGTGGAATTACAGCCCTGTACTCAACTGATCGGTTTCTAATCACACATATTTTAGAAAGCACTAAATAGTTCAAATGAAATTTTATAAAATGAGCAGTGGTATTGGATATCCAACATAAGACATCTGAGGACCTCATTATTTTCTTGGTTAAGAGTTTCTTCTTCACTTAGTTCAAAGTGGGTACAAATGTCATTAGGTGTATAAAAAAATTTGAGCTTGTCAACTAATATTCTATTTGAAGGACCCTTAACTGTGTGCTACACATAAGCTGCAGGCGCTTATTTCACTTGATCTTGCATTTCTGAATTGACATGGTCTGTGAATGTGTGCATTCAACAGCAAAGACAAGGATGAGGCAATCAATAGTTCTCTCATTATCCAGTAATAAAGTCTTCTTTGCCATCAGGAAATGCTATACTACTTTTTTTGGAATGCTTTACAGACATAATTTTTTTTTCTTTCGTACAGGACCTTGCTGGTCCTAACCCACGAATTTGACCTCCCAGCTTGACCCTGTACCTGCATCATACATGGAGACTTCTCTGGCAAGCTGGACTCCTGGCTGCTCTGACCACACCCCTTGCCTGGCTGTGTGCTGCTTGCCCCAGGTGTGAGGGACTGCCCTGCCACCCTGCTGTCACCAGCTCCTCGCGCCCCTTCTTCTCTTGCTGCTCCTGTTACTCTCTGAGGGTTTTCCATTGCAACTCTTTAAGCAGTCTCGCCACCCACTAAGCCAGAATGCCTTTGTCTTAATTCATATAGCACTAAAGCACTACGAAGACCTGATCAGCATTGACAAAGTGGCTTCAACATAGCTAAAGTAAATTTTAATTAATTTAATTAAACAAATTCAAATTCCCAAATGTACATGAGTTTAAACCAGTTTAACAAACCTCTAGTTCATTTCCATGCATGTTCTTGATTCTTCTCAGCGTAGCAGAAACAAATATTTCTTGAGGATGACAAATAAATGAAAGCTTCTGGGTGTAAAACAATTTACTTCTGGAGTAAAACAATTGCATCTGCCAGCTGGTAAGATCATTCCAAAAGCTTGATGAGCAGCTCAGGGCAAGAAAGGAAAGCTTCACAGGTTTTGACACCTGTGCTGGACAATGAGGAACCACATGCCAAATGCTGCACAATCTAGCCTGTCAGTAGGCATGCGACTAAGGTATTGTAAACTGTGGGATGGAACAGCTGGATGGACAGGATGGAAAGACAAAAATTATTTTGAAGTAACCAGAAAGTTATGGCATAGCTAGATGATTACAACTGGGATGGTATAAGAAGACATTGGGAGCATCTATCAATTTTGGTTGAAGTCATTGATTAACGGTATTCATGAAACTAGTCAAGCAATGTGAAATAAAATGTTAGCCTTTTTTCTTTTTTTTTTTAATTACCAGTGAGAGCAGCAACGTCTGTACAGGGTTAGTAACTATGTAAATTGCTTTAACTCAGTTCCTTGTAGCTGCCTGATTGCACTCAGACAAACACAGTTCTTGCTTAAATCAGTTTAAGTAAATTTAAGGTTTGGTTTGCTCCAGTTGGTGAGCGAAGTTAAAACTGAACAACTTTACTAAAACCAGAGCCTGTTATCTACCAAGTGTAGTTTCCTATTTGGCTGTCATGAGGCATAATAATTACGGTAATAGCAGGGGAAGGAATGGGTTCTGATAGCCTCCTGCATCAATGCCTCTGTGTTCATCATTTGTGTACAGCTTAACAACACTCTCAGATCACCAGCCCACTCACTCACCCAGCTACTTTCCTGCTATATTCAAGTACTCTGCTTCATTAAACCTTAAAAAGACTCTGATTGCAGGCTACAATTGGGAAGTAGTTATGCACTTTTTCCTTCTCTGTAATTAATAAAAGGACGTCTTTAGAGTCTTACTCTCACCCTTCCAAAGTAGTTCATTTCAGTTTACTTCTTTTCTGAGAGGAAGGGCAATGCTTGTTTTCTCCATCTTGGTAGAGATATGGACTGAGAGTTTTCTCTACCCTTAAATGTGGGTATGGAATTTTTACACTATTTACGGTAACAATAAATGGCCACTGCGGCCACAAGTGATTTAGCAGATTACACAAGGCAATGAGACAGCTCTAAGTAGATTTTCTCACTTTGAATAATACTTGCTGAAGTCAAGTCCTGTAGAAATAAACAGATTTGATAGATAATGTATACACAGTATCATACTGCACAAGCCTATTATTTACATACATAACTACATATTGGATTTTCTAAGAGTTGAAAAATCACATAAAGGGATTTACTATCACATAAAGATATTTACTATTTTCAAGTTTTTGTAAAATAAGAGAATATCAAGCTATATTTAAATACTTAAAGAACAAAGTAATCACCTCATTGAAATTTAGAAATCAAATTATCTAGTAAAAGTGAAGGTCACCATAATAGTAGGTTTCATTGAAAGGGAAACTTCAGAGGTCTCTGCAATTAACCACTATTTATATATAAGCTCTTACTTGTCAAAGCGATTCGCCAGCTGCTATAGGCCAGCACATTTTTCACTGTGCAAGTAAGCACTAATAACTCTGGCTCTGCTCCAGTAAAGTTCTCAAGATACAATCACACAAACAGGCCCACAGACACCCAGGTCTGAGGAATGAGCTCAGTATTTAAGACCAAATTCTCTGCCCTGCCTTATTCCCCTTGCACAAAAGGCAGCAGAAATGATTCGGTCCTGCCAGCCCTCTTTCCAGGAATTTCCCATGTGACCCTCATAGCAAGCTTCACACTAGACTACCAACACACCTACCCACTCCTCCCCTGGAGCAAGCAAAAGAGCTCAAATGCAGTATGTTCTGATTCTGCTCAGGTGGAAGGCACTTTCTAGAGGTTTCCTATCAGTTAGAACACATGTGCCATCTCCAAAGATGGGCAGAAAATCAGAATGTTAGCAGAAGCTATATCTTCTCTGCATTAAGTAGAGGCTCATGTACATAGAAAATGACCAAGTACTTTATATTTTCTAAAAAAAAAGAAAAAAGAAAAACAGCAGAAGAGGGTTTTTTTCTTTCTTGTTCTTATTTTATTCCTAACAAAATAGATTACTCAAAGCCTATCTGCTTATTTACACACAGAGTTTTCAGACATTAATATCTGCTGAATAAAGTCCCAACAAACTCAATTGTGATTTCGTTCAGAAGCCTCTGTTTGCTACTTTCCACATCATTCTCTTTGGGACTCCAAGCTATTAACATTTGATATTCAGCCTTTGAACAAGAGCTCCACAAAAATGTATTGCAACTGAAAATATGCATGTGATTTCTAAATAAAATTCTTGTTAAATAAATAACAGCTTGACTGCATTTAGTAAAGGGACTGAGCACGTGAAAGTACTGAACTCTAACCAAATAAGTCATTAAAGTGAAAGGGTGAAATGATCTCTCAACAGAAGTTCTACCACCTAACCTTGCTTGAACCATTTAAGTACTTTCTCACTAAGGTTTGTTACAAAGCTTCTGATGAAAATACTTTCTTCTGCCATGTAATTTTTGTTTCCTTGAGTTTCACTGTGGAAAATGTCTTTTTTCCACATACCAGAAACTTCCTGTACCTTTCTCTCTTCCAAAGGTGCAATTTATTGTGAGCTTGCATCCATATCAGCCTGTTTCTAATTTTGAGATACAATAGGATTCTGCTAGGGAGAATGTGAAACAAAAGGACATGCTAGAAAATGACACACATGAAAATTTTTATTTTGGAACACTGGAAATATTTCTATATTGAAACCAAATTTGCAATTTGAAAAGATTTTCAGCAGAACGTAGGAGCAACAGAATTCACAGAAAAAATAATTAGCAATGATACAAAGATAAATGAACAAGTCTTCTGTTTTGTTAATGAAAAAGGGATCAATGTAGACTGAATATGGGAGTGATACCTCTATTCCTGAGAAATTGGCTGCTCTTTAAGAAATAAAAATCAAACAACGTCAAATTACATGTGCACATTAGCCATGCACACTTTGGCTCTTCACCTCCAAATAAGCAGGTTTCTACTGTTAAAGGTAAAAGCCAAGATCAATTTGCTTGCTTTTTTTTTTTTTTTTTTTTAAAAAAAGTATCATAACAAGGATATATCAATCTAATGCAAACTAAGTTACAGTACTCTGTTTAGCTTCTATAGAAATAAATGGTAGAAAAACTTACCCTGATGAAGCTAGGCCAAGACCAAGCCTGTAATTCTGTAATTCTTAGGACTAGAGTAAGTAAACCTGTAAATTACTATCAAATTGTAAGCTATAACCTGGACTTCAAATGCAGCTTGAGCTTTGAAGTTTAACCAAACAAGTAGTGAATTTTAAAGAGTATGGTGTAGTCTTTGTTTCCAAGGATGCTTACCTTTCCATTCAGAAAATGAAAGGCGAGTTTCAAGACAAACTCTGACTAAAATGAATACTAAGAGTCCTGAAGCAGTCTTCTTTGATAGGAAATAAACATACTTTTAATTGCTGCCTTTTCCAAAGAAGAGAGTTTTAGACCTCCTGGGGACCTACCTGAACAATCCACAGACAAGCAAATGAGGCTTGATTAATTTTGGCAACAGAATAGGAATACAGCTACACGTTACAGCATTTGAAACCCCAGACTTCCTAGTTAGTAATAAGCAGGGGAATTATTCCTTTTCTATCATTTTAAGTATGACACAGATGTTTTATTGTCATCCAACAAAATACCACAGTAATGCATCTTTAAGGCAACCAGCCACCATCAGGGCCTTTAAGAATGAAGTTTGAATAAAATAAATGTTATTTTTCTGTCAGAATAACTTCTGTCATTACACCTTTCTTTTAGTTAATTGCATTTCTAAATGCCTTGGCAAGAATTTCATAGTATACAGCAGATTCATTAGAAGGCTTTAATAAGACCATTCACATGAAATTTATTATTTCATGTTCACATGTAAAGTTCATTCAAATGCATCAGAATTTTAAGCCAGTATCAAGACGCTTATGATAAAGGATACATTCAGGCATACTACTACTTTTTATATTTATTCAGATTGCCAACTTCACAGTGTATGTATTAGTGTTGTCCTTGTATGTCACTTGCATTGAGTTCCTGGAGTTAAAGCAATTTGGCTAGCATCCAGCTACAAATCACTTAGTCAAAATGATCATTCCCTTGGTGAATATTCATTGGATCAGAAGGGAAATATAAACTGAAGAATAATTACAAGCAACTTGTAGCTACTTGAGCTTTAACCTAACCTTGTTGTTATCCACAAATGACTGGTTATTTTCCATTCATGGGCAAGAATCTCTGCACTACAACTAATTAATACATAAACAAAACATTCTACACAAACTAAAAGACTGCTGAATGACACTTTGCAGGCCACACCCACTAACAGATGTGAGTGAATTTTCAAAATTAATTCAGTGAAAATTCATTGGATGAATTTTCAAAACAATTCAAAAAATAGTTGAAAACACTGTGACTAGCAAGAAGAAAGTAAGGAGAAAGAAATAGCCGCTCAAGAAAAAGAAAAAAAAAATTAGCAAATACTTTGCCAATTAAATGTGTAATGTATGTAATAGCATCTGAATAAAACAGTCAGCTCTGCTAGCCTACTCTGTTCATAATTCAAATTACTGAAGTGTCTTCATGCCTGAACTTATTAAATCATATATTCTACTTTGATCAAAAAGGGCAAATACGTTTTCTTATTGACATTCAGACAGGGCAGTATAAGAAATTTAGTTTCATGTTTGCCCTTGGATGCTCCTGAGAATGGGAACATTGCAGAAGCGACATGCTAGAACTCTGAATACAACGATGTCAAACATACTGTATATTTCAGACAAAATTTCATGAATGGGTGGGATGAAGTAGCATCACCAAATAAGACATTTGAAGATATTAATATGAAGCTTCTTCAGATCTAGGCCTAAAAACACCTCCTAGAAAATATATCCCAATGAAGGAGACTGTTACCATTCTTTTAATATAATTTTAGCCAAATTTAAACTTCTTTTACAGAGGGTCCAGAAATACTTTTTATCCTGAAAGAAATGTGATTGCTTTTATATGAAGCACTGTTCTGGTGAAAGGCATTTAAGGACTGCTATGAATAACAGCGATAACTAAGAAACAGTGCCAGTGTACATCTCACCAACTTTGAGAGATCATCTTCAGCACACAGAAACTCTACAGTTATATTCCTTTATTGGTTATAGTTACTATTTGTGTTATTTTTTCTTTTTTACTTTTGTTTATTTTAATAACAGTCTATATTTCTGAAAGATTGGGGAAAATATGTGACTTCTTATCTTCCATTCAGATATCTAATTTTTGACAATTTATTTAAGGTAGGCCTCTGCACTGATCAGAATTTGTGATTTTGGATTAAAGAGCTAGGTGTAACAAATAAGAAAAAAATCTTTTTTCTGTCTTTCACCACAGGGTATACAATATTTCTGGACAAGTTTTCTAAGTCTAGCATTTAATATAGTGATAATAAGTGAAAAAACAAAATGGTGGTATATATGCACAATACCAAAACTAAAACATGGGGAAAACATTAAGCATGACAGTGAATACAGATATTTGCCATAGGAAGTTACTATATAGGTTACAAAGGTGGTTAAGGATAAAAGAAACCTGTCAAAATTAAAGCTAAAACTACACAGCCCTTGCAGAATCTGGCTAATATATAGACTAAATCTTACAGTACTATTTTTTATTCCATTTATGATTGTTTAGCGATTTTCATCATTAATATAATCCCTCCATATTAGCTATTACAATTTCATTTATTATCTGAGCTGCTCACCATGATAAGCAGTAACCGCATCTTTTCACAATGGCAGTCCTTACCCACTCCACTTCTGATACAGGATTATCATTTAATACTACGCATTTTGTAAGACAGAACTGTCAAATCACAGGGCACTCAGAAGTGGAAATCACAGTTTACAAACTGATTCTGGCAGTACTATTTAGGTTATGGCCTTCATAAGAAGAGTCCAAATGTAGTAAAATATGACAACAGCATTTTTTGTTTTTAACTTTTGCTAAGTATAACCCTGGCTGTCATTTAGAGATGATTACAGGTTTAAATATATTTTTGTTAATTTCTCTGATGGCTAATTAAAGAAATGGAGTTGGTCATGTGGGTGCAATCAGTGTGGCTTCATGTTACCAAGTTTTCAGTTTAGTTATTTACATAGAAATTGTTTTTTATTCCAGTGTCTAAAATCTTCTTGTTCAGCCCTTCTCTTATAACTTCTCATGTGAATGAAGGAGTGTCTCATATGGATACTGCCAACTGTCTCTGCTATGCCACCAGCACAGCTAGGAGCTAGCCTGAGTGCCCATTTGAATCTCAGTCAGAGATGGGACAGAAGGCAGATTATACGGATTTATAACACAAAAAAATAAGAAATCCCACATTCTACTGAAATGCCTACCTTCCTATTTATCAGAACTGAATTATTCAGTTTGCACTGCTAACAAAGACAATGGTGGAGGAGAATATTCCAGCTTGTTCTCCACCATACCCTGATTGCTACACATTTCTGGGGATATATATTAAAAATGAATAGATGAAAATTGAATTATGTCAGCATTCATAACTATTTTGACATACAAGCATGTTACAGCTCTTGCTCTTGTAGACTTTTGCAAAGGTATCATGAATGAATACAAAAGAAGAACACTTAGTACTAACCAAAGGTAAAAAAATTAAATTACATAGCCAGGACTATTGCAATTGGGTTTTCTTAAAATGAAGCAAACGCTATCCTTTATTTTCAGCCGTGGAAAAATATAACCGGAACAATTCATCTTCTTAATGAATTTGCCAAATTGGTTTGAAGTAGTACCTATTATCTTCAGCAAAAACAACATTTCCAGGATTCAAAATAAAGGCACTGTTTAATGCATTTTTGAGAGTTTTCATAGGGCAGTGGGAAGTGTTAACATAATTAAAACCAATCAATACATAGCTCTCAGCTTACGTGATTTTCATATCTTACATTATTATGTTCAATCATGTATGAAAATGTGATGAAATAACACTGCTTTTCGGAAACCTTTAAACACCTAGTTTTATTGATTAACGACAGAAGACATGACCATTCAAAAATAGCACTCATCACACTCCTTTGCTGCTGCTCACTTTGCTTTCACTTTCTCCTTTATACTCTCCTTTCTCCTTACTCACCCCTTTTCTCCTTAAGTTACCTTAGCATGTCCACAGTGTCCACCACTTTTTCTAACACCCTTTATGCTAATCTATTCTCTTAATATTCTTTCAGAACCCAGCTAGATCAAATACATGTTTCTTCCACACACATTTTCCTGATCCTCTAAGTCTGTTCTTGACCATACCTCTGCTCTGTTTGCACCAGCTGACAGCTACCCACAACCTCTATATATCTCATTTTTAAAAAAATTCATGCCCATTCCGGAGTTTCCAGAGCATATGGACCTTTCTGCCTGATGCAACCTCTTTACTTCCCTTAGCTTATAGAGGCCTCCCTCCTGAAACAGATGGTAAGATCTGTTGAGCTTCTTCTCCAAATCAGCTCGTCTCCATTATCTCTTCCTTCTGGAACTACACAACAAACAGTGACTTCTCTCCTTTTCTCCTCTATCTCTGTCACATACTTATGTTCAGCTGTTCACTATCAGTTCCCTCTTGTTTTCAGTTCTGTTCATGTATTTTTTCGCATATTTCCCATGTCATTTTTATATTAATGCATCATCTCCCTAACCTCGCCATGTACTTGTCATTTCCTTGTTGACCTACTTCAGCTCTTCCCCAATTCCCCTACACCCCCACAAAAAGTTAACAGTCTTGATCTTACCAAAACATTGTTGCTTCTCTGATTATCCTGTTGCTCTGCCCTGTTTGCCTGCTTCAACACATGGTATCACACCTGGCATGTCCCATGCATTACCTCCTTCACCTCTGACTAGGAATAAGTTTGGGTTTCTCCCTTCATCAAAAATCTTTTCTCCTTTTTTAAGAGATTTTTTTCTCTTCTTTATTTCTGTTATCTCTGGAAATCCACACATTTAAAAATCCTGACTGCACGCTCAGCTTCGCCTGTCTCATTTGCTGCAACATCAGTTTTTCTGCCTTTAGCAAATGCAATCTTGTTCCACTCAGACCCACACAGAATGTTTATACAAAAATTATTCTTTTAATTTGTCACTTAGATCATGTCAATGCTGTCCCTGGTGTATCATATCAAGCAAACTGTTACTCCACATTTTATAGGTCCCCATCACAGATGCAAGAACTACACACATTCAGTTCAGCATGTGTGTACCATTAAAAGTTTATGGCTGGACAGCAGGCAAAAAACTGCTGTTATTTGGGGTCCTGGTCACTGTGCACTGATTCAGTTTGAACTCTCAGAAGAAGATCTTTCTTCCCTAAAAACAACTGGGTATGTCAGGAGAGAGAAACTCCTGGAGAGCTGGATGGGGTCCTTCCTGCAGCAGGTCTCTCCTACACGTAGACCTCAGATATGAAAAATAACAGATGAAACTTTTTAAAGATACAGAGGGGACATTCAAGTAATTTTTTAAACCTTGGGGCTTAACTAGGGCAGGAATAGAGGTAGGGGAATGGATGGGGAGAGGGAGAGATGTGCTGTAGACTCTTTTAAGGAGTCTGCATGAGATGATGGTGAAATGCAGGCCTATTTGCAATAGATCAGAAGCACTATTCCAGGGTCTGCACTTCCATCAGAAAATTGTAAAAGGCTTTTCAATTTTTAAAAAGTTGAAAATCACCAATCTAAGCAACTGCAAGATGAACATTATGGGCTCCTGTCTCAGGCAGTCCCAGTGGCCTGGTTGCAGTTACTTAAGGGTCTAACAGGGTCCCAAAGAACATTAGAAGGTAAATACCATTGTCCAGTGAAAGTCAGGCAAACAGTGTGAACAGCAAAAATAACCTAAGGAAATCTATTTTACATACATACAGGGCTCTCAGTGCAAATTAAAAATTCTGTGGTTTGCAAGCAATGCAACAAGCACTGAAGAGAAATTAAAAAGAGTCCTGAAATTCATTCATGCACTGTGTCAACGTTTTAAGACAACACTCTTATTTTTAAAATATATTCTTTCACTTGCATAGAATTAAGAAATAAAATCTCTATATCATCATATCCATTATTAAACCTATTAAACCTGACTGGCGATTTAGCTCTAATTGGACAGTTAATGGTTTTAATCAAAACATCGTGTTTGTAGCTTCTACAGATGAGTATTAAGACATTTTCTATGTCATGATATCAGGAACTATATATTGTTTTGATGAAGGCTAGATCCAGCACAGCAAATAATCTGAATTTATCTCAATTTATATAAAAACAAAAGCCTACCACAAAACATATAATTTCTGTTCCTTGTTTTATTCTTAACAGACTCTTTCAACAAAACCAAAAATCTTACAGGTGTGCTCTTGAAGATTTTTCAATAGAAAAATAACTACTATTAAAAGTTCATGCTGTCAAAAAAGATGCCATTAATAATATTATACAAGTTAGAAAAATAGCTGTTTTTAAAAATTCATCACTAACCACCAATTTGTTTTCACTTACATCTTTATGCACAGGCTTTTTTATTACAATTTATAAACTACACATGTTCACAATTTTATCCTACAAAACACAGCAAAGAAATGAAATTCTTACTTTCATACCTATGCAGAATAAACATATGTCCCAAACATACAGAAGAACAGAAGAATAAAATGTGGCATAACTGTCAGTCAAAGTGACTACAAGGCATCACTGTGATGCAGCTGTGAAAGAGATGCCTGTAGCCTATTTGCAATAAAGGCTGGAAAGTATCACTGCAATACCGTATACGGATCCGGCCACCCATTTTGAAGTAATTCAGAACACATGACAAGGAGAGGTAATAGCAAGACCAAAAGTCACACACTAGTTCACAAAAGCGACTAACAGCATTTGGTTTGCCTGACAAAGCAAAGACACAAGACTACATGATACTTCTCTATATATACTAGGGGGACAGCATGTGGAGTGAAAGGTGGAAAGAGGCATTAATTGCTCTCTTTAAATATTGTGAGGACAGAAGATGTTGACACAGCACTGACGACCATAAAATTATCATGAATAAACTTAGCTTGGAATTAGACAAATGTTATAATCATTCCCACAGGAGCCTCCAAATATGAGTAGTAAGCACAAAACAAACAAACAAACAAAACTGTAACCATTTATAGGATAAAACTTAAGACTTCTTTTACATGTAAGATGTTGATGCAGGACACAGCGGGAGACAGATTTTCATGAAGCAAAGTGTCCATTTCAGCGCCCTTTCCCCAAACGTAGGGGGAGACAACTTTGTACTATTGCCCTGGAAATGCCAGTACATTACTGATCAACACATTTTATGACAGTACCAAATTACATTCATTCCCACCACTTCCTAGGAAACGCAGATACCATGTTGCTTGATGAGCACAATTTCAGCTTGCCTAAATGCTCTATTCAAACAGGAACTTAAAGAAGAATATCCAGTTATTTCATCAAATAGTAGTTCATCTGGTGGATTCTCAGATAAGTGAAAATCAGCTGAAATATTCTCCATTCTAAGAAGTGGAAGCAAGTTTTATACAGCTGGCATCTCACGTAGCAAACACACAAATAATGAACTATATCCAACTGTCACTCCTGAGTCACCACTGTACATTTCCCTGATATTTTTAGACACCAGTGATTTACGATATGGTAGACTAACATACTGCAGGCCACAGAGGTAGCTGTAGTATCTTACTGTAATCTAATCACATTGGCAAACTGCAAAACCTTTATCAATGTTGATGAGCAATTATACTTGTCTGCCCAGCGAAATCAATCTCCCCAGAGAATAAAAACTCACCTGTAGCATAAGCACTATACAGCTGAACTGTAACTGCAGTACTAATCTCTCCTTTGTTTTTGAGGAAACAGTAATATAATGTAACCCTGTAATCATTCTCATCAAACTTTACATGTTTTTTTTTTTCCCTCCTCTTTTATTAATTAAGTAAAGAAAAATGAAAAACATGCGTTGTGTGACAACAGTGGTGCTCTTTTGATCTAGACTTAGAAGTTCAATTTTGGAAAAAAAAAAAAAAGAATGCAGTCATATATATTGTGAAAACAGACTGTTAACCCACTACTCCCATTATTGAACATTTCCTCTCCCAGATAGTCATTTTTAAATATGTGAGAGCATCCCTGGGAGTTTAGCACAATTCCTAATATATATATAGGAAATGATTCCTTTTTGTTACCTTGCAAGTAAGCATTTATTGTTGGCATGGCCCTAGCTAAAGGAAACCAATAAAATTGTTTTAAATAATGATTTTTAGGAGTCTAACAGAGGTAATTTCTACACAAAAATGACTTTGATGATAACAGTTTGTTTTTACTGTTACTACCTGCAGCACAATTTGACTGGATATTGAAGTTGTTATTTTACAATATTTATGCTGAAACTTCCATATTTCATCATCTGCCATTTCAGTTTTCAATCTGCAGCAAATAGACATGAATTATAAAAATGCAATATATGAAGACATCAATCTTGCAACACAGATTGTTTATTTTAATCAGTGTCACCTAGTGATATGCCCATGCTTGTCAGCATGGCTTTTTCAACCCTACTCCAGCCACCTTCTCTTGATTACATCCTTGCTCTCTTCCTGCAGCGTATGCCCCGATTAACACCATTTTCTTTCCAGGATGAGGAATATGTAGCATATGTTGTATGAGGACACATATAAAAAAGAACTGATGCTACAGTGGGTCAGCTACTTAATTCAGCCTGTCACAAATAAGCGTGATATGCAAGACTGACAGCAATTTTATTCACTGGCTGCAGTCACACAAGGGTTACAAAAGCTTAAGTCCCACAACAACAGTGGGAAAACACATGAGCACAACTACTGCTGTTATGGTAGCTTTGGCAAGTAATTACTAGCTGAAAGTTGTCTACTGGCCGCATAAGGGAGTAAAGTTGGTATTTACACTTACAGTTCCTCTCTGACAGGTCCAGATAACAAAGAAGTATTTGGTGCTCTTTGCTCTGTTATCAAAAAGGCTACTAATCAAGTACTTGCAAAAACTAAACTGCCCTCAGGCGTGAGCCCAGCTGAACAAAGCCAACATACACACAATCCAGCATTAGTGATGCTGTGAATAGAGAAATACAGCCTCCACTGATTACATACACACAGAAGTTATGAAAAAAATGCACATATAGGTACTTACAGTGCACAGTCTGAGTTGTCCCTTTCAACTAGACTAACACAACAAATTGAAAGGCTAGCCAACCTCATCATATTAAAGTAACTACAATTATTACAAGACTACTTTGCATCAGAGTATAAAACAATAGACAACCTTTTCAACTTATAGAATTAATTTATTTTCACGCCTGTCAGATCCAAGTTTGATCAAAAATGCTGCAAACAAAAGACTAGTAAATGCATGGTCCATTGGATAGTTATTGAAATGTCAATTTATTTCACTTGCTTAGTTCTATTAATTACATTCACAATACTAATGAGGAACACTGAGCTCTCTTCTTTGGATAACTCTTTATATATTTCACGTGAATGCCTATGTAAGATAAAAATAAAATCACCTAATTTAAACTTAAGTAAATGTTCTCAGATTTTAAATAAAGGACAATATAAAACATGATACCTCCACATGTCAACTACTCTTCCCAAAGCTTTAGGAAATATGAATTAAGCATTGTATTACCCCATAGCATCTTTATAGCACTACAACAATTTTAGTAGCCTGAAGTATTAAGGTAAAAACAACATACTCCAGTGATGACAGGATTTGAATTGTTTCCATAATGATTCTTCTATTTTTGAATATATCTTGTAAAGGACTTGCAGGACTTTCTCCCTGGTGTGATAGACTCAACGCCTAACTATGCTTAAATCAATGGTTCTCTATCACATTCCTGTTTTCTCTAAACACTCAGGAAGTTGTAGAACCAACTAGCTCTCTGCTTTATAACCTGCAGAGATTTCTAAATTAGCCTTTGGATGTCAATTAGCAAAAAAAGGAACAAACATTATCTCTGGTCAGCTCTTAACACAGCTCCTTTGCTCAGAGAAAAGGAGAAATTATACTGGCCTCATCTCACTGGCAGATACTTCTGGCCTAGGTAAATACCCAGTTGCCCTCTTCGGGCAGCTTTTCAGCTGCAGTGTGCAGAAACACAGAGTGATCTGAGAGACACACCCCACTATTACTAAAAATGTTCAGCAAATGTGTGCATGTTGTATTAACCTGTTTAAGAAATATGTACATACAGAGATAATGACTATTGCATTTCAGAGTTTCTGTGTGATTTTCTTGTGAGATGGCAAACTTATATGAAAGCATAAGTTGTTCAGGCTTATATAAAGCTTCTATTAAATCTTGAAGAAGTCTAAACCAAATAGCTTACATTTAAAAGAAAATATATATTATATATCTATAAGAAATATATAAGAATATATATATAAGAAAATATATAAAAGAGAATACTCTTAAGTTTAAAGATGCTTTGAGAGTCTCACATAAGAAGAAAAGGGAAAAGGGAAAAGGAAAAGGAAAATTAGAAATTTGCTGCAGACATGCAAATGGACTACCAGCTGAAAAGCTGATGAATCATGAAGACCAGCTCATGCAAGTGTTGAGCCAAACAAGAGATGACAACTAATTTCAAATCTCACAAGGCCAAAATTGGTGTGCTTTTTTCCACTCATCTTAGTTATGAATAAGAGTTGTTTTAAAATCTCAGTAATAACTTATAATAAGAGCATCATAGTTGGTGACTGAATGTTTTGCTTGACTTTAATTGCAGTGTTCCCAAGACATATCAAAGATTTCATAGGACTAAAATAGCAGAAATCTTATTCATCAGAGAGCTTGGAAAAAAAAAAATTATTAAGGTTTGATTTCTATCACGTCTGTGGTTTATCATTTTGGTATCTTTAAACTACCTATATATCCTTACCTCTTTAGTACTATTCTAAAGAGAAAATCATTTGACTTTCTATACTCTGACACACCCTTTCTAATTCTCAGTCCTCCCAGTCAACTAATTTTTTCTGAATGACATACACCCAATTAGTCACTCCTGTCTTGTCTACATAAAATGAAATTAACCCCACAATCCATTTGTTTTGTATATGTGAAGCTAGTCATTATCTGTAAATTTTGTCAGTGCTCTAGAAACCATTCAACACAAAACAAAGGTTTTTCCTTGCTTGAAGGGCTTGCAATCTCAGATGAAACTAGGATGATTTGACTATGAAGGCTATGAAAGGAAAACTGAATGGTGATTAATACCACCACCTCCCCAATACACACACACAGACACATGCACATACATTTTTTGTGGACATTGCAAAAACAAATGTTTTAGTACCACTGAAGCAAGAAAAGGACAGACTGCCTTTTATTTAAAGATATCATTGGGAAAACGCTTTCTGCCTCAGGTGAAGTAGCTACGCCTGCTCCAATACAGGATTCCAAACAATGCTGGAAGAAGAAACTGAGGGCATCTTTGAGCATACAAATTGGTTTTCTTTTTTCGAAAATCAGGCAGGGAAACATCTTCCCAGCCTACATTACAGATGTAGATACATATGTATATTTTTTCCCTGCAGTATTTGGACCCTGGTTTATTATCAGACACAGGGATGGGTATATTTGGGGTGCTCATTATGCCTTCTGGTATTCTGACCGACAGGTCCTGACCACAAGGTCTGAAGCAAGAGACGTGCTCTCTGCAACGGTTCTAAAGTTCTGGTCTCCTGATCATCTACAGCAGGTGACACACAGATGTCCTTTCCGGCACAGGCACTCACATCTCCTTTCCAGGGAAATTAGGATGTCTCTACTAAAATAGAATGGGGATGTGGCTAGGGTGTGCACTTGTGTTTCACAGGTTGGAGATAGTCCCCATGACTCTACTTTAATAACATGATTGGACTAAGCAGCACATCACACTGAACAGAACAGATTGCAACTATGCAAATGGTAGGCTGTTGAGTCTCTGGCAAGAAATCAGTGTTGAAGGATGATTTTGGCCCTAAGAAAAATCATGCTTGCTGGCATTAAGACTGACATAGGACAGTGGCAAATGGCAAACTGTGGCAAATGAAAGGATAACAATATTCCACTAGGAAGAAGAAGAAAATATTTCCATGCAGTGAAGATTTCTAAACTTAGTTTGGGTTTGCTTGTATTGTAACCCTCAAGGCACTGAATGTATTTATTTTAAGGCAGTAATGGAAACATTTATTTCACCACACTGAAGGAGCAATCTCATACTATTACAATACTGTAGTAAGGTTTAATCCATACCATCCTCAGCTGTGGCAATTCTGATAATAAACAGAAGTACGTTATCAATGTCTGGAAAACAGTAGGGAAGCTGCTAGTCAAAATAAAGCAGGTCTGTTCTGCAGTTTACATGCAAACATGTCTGAATTCTTTTCCTATGTTATTATAACTGGTCTGCTACAGCAATTGGTTGAGTTATATAATGACAACATGGGCAAGAAAAGTGAAAAGAAAATTAAATAAAAGCAGGATGACCTGGCAATAAGGAACATAAACCTCCTTCTCCCTGTGAATAAAAGATGATATTTAATCAACAGCTGTGTGCTTTGAATTTGAGTCAAACTACTTCAAAAGGCCCTTGACCAAAGACAATTACAGTCAGTAAATGGCAGTTACTTTATGTAGTTTAGAATTTTCTACTTCGAATCGCTGTTTACCATTCGCCCAGAGTCCAATAATTCTGTATTAAAGTGCTAATCATGTCATGCTAAGTACACTGGCTTAAGGCCAGAGAATTTCAAGAATAAGAAATGTTCTTGCTTCTTATTTACCTGGCACTTAAGTTGAAAGCTCTGCATTGTGCATGCTATTCAGCTCAGATAATATATTACAGCTGCACAGTAACTAACAGTTCTGTTCTGAGTTTCAAATTAAATTTCTCTATGATTAAAATTCTCTACTATGAAGGGGTTCAAAATCCACCCATAAAAATATACTCCTGGGAGACACTGGGTCTCAGCCCAAGAATGGATATTTAAGATTTTTTTCCAGGAAGTATCTGAGGGCAAATTAAAAAAATCATCTGTGAACACACAGAGTGAACCAAGCATCAATATGAAGAAGGTTGGTTTGACAAAGGAGCCCTCAGTAGGGTGGAGAACCTTGACTCACTCCAAGCACTAGCTGGGAGGTGGCTGGAGTCCCTGACAGCAGCAGGAGTCCCCATAACACACCCGCACGGCAGTACAGATGGATCCCCTTCAAGCATATGTCCCTAACGCAAAAGGCTGCAGTCCTCGTATACTCTAACATAAGCTTACCACATCCTGTTCCGTTCTACAGAAAGGAACCAGATTTATTTTGCTTCCTTCTGCCATATGTGCTACTGTAGAGAAAAGAGGATTTGTCCTAGTAAATGAGCACATCATCCAAAAGGAAAAATATTAGTCTCATCTCTCTCTCTCTCTGACTTGACGGAGAAAAAACATCATGAAAAATCAAGTGTTTAATGAGTAATCCTTGATATTATTTTTTCATTCATGATTAAGCTTTCCAAGCATTTAATACAATCAATATAATTTTATAATGTTTTTAGTCCATTTCCTATCCATTTTAGACAAACAAATGAAGGAAAAGAAAATATTTCTGTTCCAAAGGTATGTTCTTGCAGCGTTTTCTCCAAGGTACCATTTGAAGGCACATTGTCATTTCTCTTTAAGGTTTATCAAGCCTTACAAGTCTCCCTTTGGAGCCTAAACATTGTTGGATAAGTAATTACAGAAAATAGCTCCAACTGCTAAAAAGCTGTTATAATGAACAAAATTCTCCTATTTGGAATAATGTTTTCAATTATGCATTGGTAAACAGCTCCATGTAAACTGCTGCTATAGTGAAGCATCTTGGAGGCAAGTGATTTTGATAGATTCTTGTAACAATCCCACAATAATCTGTAGGTATTTGCATGCTTTCTTGTGGGAAGTGTAGCCTACAATGTGAGGAAACTGAAATGCACATTATCTTTGCATTCCCTTCATCTGCCCATGCTTGAAGGCATCTTTAATTTATTGTATATTGCAAGAGTATCCAAAGTTAAAATTGGCGCCAAAGAGCACTAAAGATTACTTTCTAGTCTTCTTTGTGGCACTGCTTTCTCATTAAATCAGAAACAGTGACAATGTCAGGGCAACAGGTTGTCTTTATACCATGGGAAAACCACTTCTTGACCTGAAAGAACCATGCTTGGACTAATTAAACTAGCTTTTAGGCCAGATTGTACAGGTGTTTGGCACAAAACAGCTACTCTACAGGATCTAGCTAAGAAGGCTTCTGTGGGAGAAAAAACAGAAGGTAGTTACCAGATTGATCACAGAATAGAAAAATGTCTCCCGTGGAAAAAGTCTAATGAAATTTTGGCCATGCACTATTCAGAGAGGAGCATGCATGTTGCTGTGTTTGAAACGCCAAGCAACTATCCAGCCTCCAGAACAATCTCTTGTGCAGTCTCTCTGCCTGCCAAATCGGACGCAACTTGTTTCACAAGTACAGGAACTGGAATGTGAAACACAAATTACCAGAACAGGAAGATTCCCCTGGGACTAGTTATTAAATATGCATGTATATTCATGAATACTTCACACTTCTTCACTGACCACACTACATGAACATTCACTAAAATATGTAACAGTTCATGAAAACTGTATGAATGACAATGAACATAAAATGAGATATTTTGTACCACTTTTTGATAAGTGACATCTAGACCTTCAGGGATACAATCTCACTGTCAGACTCCTTAATATCTAGCTTAGGCGCTCTGAATTACCCTCTGTAGGAATCAGCACTGTGCCTTAACAGGCTATGTACAGAACACATAACACCTAATTTACAAGGCTGTAATAATATAAACACGCATGAGTCTACATATACCACTATCATCCAAACAAACAACATTCAAACAATCATTTCTCCAAACATTTCCCATTCTCTTTGATGCTTTGCATAAAAGAATACTTTCAATATATTCTGTGCAAAACTGAAAAATCAAATTTCCCACTATACCTAATGTAAGTAATACTCTGCTATCAATAATAACACAACATTTCCACCCGTTTGTGGCATATACATGAAGTATTTCTGAGTAACTCACACTCTTCCTTGCTGCTGGCTTTGCAAACAGTACTCTTGAAGTTCCTATCTCAACCCAGGCCTCTCTCCTCTCAGGCCACTGAAATGCATCAAATCCACTAAAAGTTCTAAAATTGACTTCTTAGAGATGCCCAATACGAGTCAAAATGACTCCGTAAAACGTCTCTCTGCACAATGCCACCTGGAAATACAGCTCTCCTTAATAGAACTACTTTTATGTCTATTCTAAGACCTGGAATTGTTTTCTCATTACACTGATCATTCCTCCATCTAACCTCTTAAAATTATTTTTCAGGCCTTCTACACCCAATGCTCTTCCTAGAGAAATAAGACTTACTTGCCCATAACTTCCCAACTGCATATCCACAATCATATTGCATTATCTATAGATAAATTACACAAATCAGGTAACTGAGCATATTGTAAACTCCTTTGGATAGATCAGTTGCAGTAGATTCAAATGTGTATACAGAAGAGCTTGCACTGATGTAACTAAATTGATTTAAATATCAATGTCATTAAGATCAGTGTTACTTCTTTTTGAGGGATGGTCTTAAATAGCTATTTCTTTCCATTCAATACGGACATTCTCTGGATGTAACGTACAACTTTCCTGTTTGTAGCAGCACAGATATCTTTTACACAGGTTTGATTTAACTTCACCAAAGTGTGTGAAAGCTCTCCATTGACTCTGAAGAGCTTTGAATTAGCTCTTTGGTGGAATGTATGCCTTTATGAGCTAAATACAAAAATATTATATTCCAGACTTATTTGTTTGATATATAATGTACTGTTCTTTGTCTCTCATCTCATGTAAACCCCAATTATTTCTCTTTTCTCTTCCTATGCCCATTTGAAGCAAACAATTCAAATCCTTTTTTCTTCTCATTTAAAAGCTCCCTACTCAGTTGTTGTGTCATGTCTAACACTATACGTTATTAAAAAAAAAACCCTGCATTTCATCCCGAAAATCAAGTTTCTTTTTTTTCTCAGTTATTACACAAGAAAGTAAATGTTGACAGATGGATCAAACTTTTTGCCCTCAAATGCCATTATGAGTGGATAATGAAGAAAAAAATGTGCAACTTAGATTAGATTACTGGGCTGAAAGCAAACTATTCTAGTAGCAATTACAGAAAACTTACTTATTTACATATAAATAGCTAAGAAATTTCAACTCAAGATGTACCTTAAGACATAAAATAAGAAGTTCAGTAAAACAAGGCTTAGGTGCATCTCAGTGCTTGGTGAGGCGATTACAACAACCATGTATGCAACAAACGAAAGATGGAAATCCATTATAAAGTCTTTATTGGAAGAGAAAGAGCCATAGAATTTTAAAAGTACTCCCACAACAGTCAGAGGTTCATTATCACGAATTCCTGTCTTTGGAAAGGTTCAGTTCTAGTATCAGCCAATCATGCCTACATAGAGTTCCATGGAGCAGAACACAAGTAAAAAGAACAATATTGAGAATATAGGTTGATCACACTATATTTCTGCCTAGGAATACCTTAGTTATAACCCAGGGCTCAGTCAACGGGATACCTGTGAGTTAAGTCAATGGTCCCTAACATTTTGTAGGCTTGCTTGAGAAAGATGGCAATAATCTGAGTCTCACTAAGTTTCTTTGCTCTGTTATAAGACTGCTGCTGCCTCCTCAGGTGCTGCCCACCCCAGCCCAAGCAACACGGTACACAGAGCGAGGGTAGATCTGGCACTATTTATACATGTGGATTCCACCCTATTTTACTTATTTATTCCATGCCATTGAGATGACCTCACCAATTATGAACTACTGAGCTAAGGTATACGAACTGCACATAAATACTAAGCACATTTAACAATGTTATGGACCATTGTGGACAAATGAGACAACTCTTACGGAAATGTTATTTTCAGTGACATCTTGCTGGCACAGAAAGCAAGTCCTGTTGGCAATAATGGATAATGTCATCACAAACACTACCATTCAGTAGCAAAGAGGTTGATCAACAGTGTTGTCTCTACTAAATCATTGCCTTGCTCACTGACCACTCAGTTGGTAGACATAGGTGGTGTTTGCAGATAACCCAGACTGCGGACATGACTAGATGCCCACTCATAACTGTTGTTTAATTGCTTTGAACAAGAGTCTCTAAAGGGTGCTGAATTCTGTCATCAGGAACAGGGCGATCTGGCCTCAGAAGGTACATATACTCTAACAGTGACTTGATACAATAATTTGAAAATGAATCTTTAACAACAGAAAAGGTCACAAATATAAAGGAGTGGAGTATAAAGAAGAAAAAGAAAGCCCGAGTCCCCAGAAAGGAATGATTTCTGCAAATAAACTAAAATGAAAGTCAGAGGAAAAAAAAAAGATTTTCTATAAATGTAAGGTATTTTTATTCACTGTAACTAAACTCAGGGGAGATCTATCTAGATGAGCTTTGCAGAGTGTCAGGCTAGATACGCTATGCAAAATGTTCCTTCTAATCTTGAGCTGCTCCTGTGCTGTTAATAAATCCTGTTTTTAATTAGACCACTTGAGTCTCAGACTTTTGTAAGGAAATTTTCATACAGGTTGTCCCACAGAGATGAAACTCAATCACTGAAAGGTAGTGGAAGAAAGGTGTCTGACAGTATTTTTCTCCAGGGATTCCCAGTCAAAGAGGACAATTTTGCACTTATTTTAGAGGTATATTACCATTGCAGGCCTAAGGTCATAGTCATTCTTCTTCCACTGACCAAGAACAAGAAGCAATTCAAAAGAAACTGTAAAGAATAGAACATTTATCTCCTTTTTTCCTTTCTGAAACTTTAAAAATCTAGGCAGATAAAAGGAATGGTAAGTACTTGCACTACTACCAAATGACAAAACCCCAAATATGAGATTCAATTTCAGAGACTAGAATTGCAATGATTTTCAAATGCAACTTGTGGTTTTACTAGTCTTTTTGTTTTTTGTTTTTTTGTCTGTCCCAATAGGAGATTAATTAAAGGAATCAGCTTTTTTTTTTTTTTTAAGAGTATTGAGAATTCTTTTTTAGATTACATTAACAGCGTCAGTTCAAATAAACCTACAACAAACAGGAAAAGCAAAGATCTGCAGACAGTACAATGGTTAAAGGCATCTGCTTTAATAGCTAATGAATTTAAAGCAGAAAATAAATTGAAAGGTGAGAAATTTAAAAGCTTTGACAAGATGTGTGACAAGTAACAAGAATTTGTATGAAAGTATTCTGTACAAACACTCTCTAATCTCCTATAATCTTCTTTCCTGCACAATTGTATAAACACTCCCAAAGGAAAAAATATGAATGTTTAATGTTGTTTGATAATAAATCACTGAATGTGACTCTTGAAGTACAGCTTGTAAACATGAAAAAATACTTTGCCAGCTATAATACAAGTGTTATTTCTACTATTATAATAGTTGCTTTCTAGTCATTTCCTACTTTGCATACAGTTCTGAAAAAACAAACGCTAGCAGCAAGTAATATTACAAGAAGCAAAGTATCACAATACTTTTCGGACATATTTTGTCTGCAAACTGTACAAACTAGCTGTTGCAATCAGCGCAGAGGCATTGCAGATGTCATCACCTTTGAATCTGCTTAATAATTACCCTCTAAAGAATATACAAATAAACCAGCACCAGTAATTTACGACAAAATCCCAATGCAAAGAGATCTGCAATTTCAAAATGCATCTACAGTATTCTGCAAACGTTCCTATACCTACTTGCTGATTAAAGGCTCTTCCAAAAGGAAAAAAACAAAACAAAAAAACATTAAATACCTATCTCAAATTTTCTCACATGCATCTCATTCACATAGTAAAAAATCACTCAGTTTCTTTCTTTGCAAACATCATGTATATCACTAATATAATTCTTTCTTTTTCTCAATTTACAATTTTTTTTTACTTTACTTTTGTACTGCCCCTGTTATTTGAGTTACTGCTATGGCAAAAGCTGTGTAGAGAAGGGCTGTAAAAGGCATGCCCAATATGAAAGATGAAGAATAGTCTAAAATGGGAAGTCAATGACAATAGTTTGACTCAGTAAAAAATAACTTGGGGTTGAGGATGGGAAGGATGGAGGAAAATCAAAGCTTTTCATGTATTTTTCTCTTGCTCTGAGAAAGAACAGCTGGGACACTTAAAGAATCTTATTATAGCTAATGAAGACCTTCATGAAGACTCTCATGTTCAACTGAAATAGCAATCTGCTTGAAAAAAGACCATTTTATCCCCGTTTTTTGCATATTCTATACACGCTCTGTGGATCTTAAGACTTCTTCTATACTTGTTTAGCCAGGAAATAATTACGTGTAACATATATTTAGCAAGTGATAATTCAAATACTAAAAACAAAAAGAAGTCTATGTTACAGAGATAACATATTACAGCTTTAGATCAGGAAGTGATTGAGGATATTAACCGAAAATAATTGACATGCTCATGATATTTTGGTAGATTTCAACATTTCAAAGGGAATTATGGAGAAAAGTTTAAATTATCTTACTGGAGAGGTTCAGGATCTAGCCCAACAATTTTTTTTAATTCAATATCATATGTGAGAGATAGTCCATGTACAATGAATACACTGCTTGGAAAAAACACTGGCTTGTTTTTATACATGGAAACACAGTAAATGTCAATATTCAAATAATAATGCCTCCAGCTACTCAGGCAATACACTTCTAAAATAGAAGTGTTAATCACACTGTGAAAGAAACTTTATTCACATGTAAGACTTCTAGTTTGAAGATATGATTTTGTACCCATACAAACATTATTTACCATCAAAATAAACCTGTCTTTATTTTTATGTTTCAACTCCTATAGTAGGTATGTTGTTTTTTTTTAAATACATTTAGCATGTTTGTAACTTCTTTTTTTTGATACCATGGGACTTACCACACAGTGTGATCCCACTGAAGACTTGCACTGTATTAAATCAGCTACTTCATTACTTTTAGAGACCAAAACCACTTTATTTTTCTGTTTGTACTGCAACATCAATCATTTAAAGTGTATTTTCAATTGTGTTTATATTATGAGACATACAAAGCACATGAAGAAATACATTGTAAATAAATTATTACATTACTATATACCAAAAAGGGTTGAAAGCAAGCAAGAAAAAACACAAAGCACATTACTTTCTCATGGTGAGACTGCAGCAAACAGCAGACTGCTTAATCTTTAGAGACAGGACAAATGTCAAAGTAAATTCTGTAGCAGGACTATATAGCTCCAGGGACAGATAATGGCATACTGCGCTCTTCAGCTTCTAGGTCACAGCCTGGAACCAGGCTCAGATCATTCCTGTTTTATGCAATAACCCACTGCATGTATATGCAGACATCAGAGTCGTTAGTTAAATGCACAAGAGGAATGCTGGTTATAAACCCCTTTCATTTCTTGTAGAATTGTCAGTAACTCACAGTGTAAGCCAAATGGTTTCTATCATGTTGGAAAACCAACCACTAGCTAATAGGACAGGGACAAACTATAAATGTTTGACCAGGTATGAAACTGCTATTGAAAAAAGGAATGTAGATTTGCCCAGGACATCTGATGGCTGTCTAGTGGCCCATGTGAAATGAGCACTTGACACACTTCTTCGCAGTTCCCAGGGGACAGATAAGAGGAAGTAATACCCATGGAAATCACTAACGTTGGCAGCAAAGCCCAAAAGAATGAAATATCCTGTCATTCTCATAAGACCTAAGAGTTGAGACATGTTACCAGAATACAGAATAGAAACATCACCGAAGACATTATTGTGATATCCCAACTTCATTGTTAATCAATGGATACGATCATAGATGCACTACTTTCACATTAAAATTAGAGGGGGGAAGCTGATCATTTTCACTGCTGCTACAGTACAGCTCAGTACTGACAATTTTCACAAAAGTGTCTACTAATTTCAACACTGAAGTATGCTCCTGAGAGGCTCTAGAAAGAAGTGTTTATCTGCTAGCAAGGCCTCTATAAAATATGTTGTATACAGCCAAAGAAAATAACTTTTCAACAACCATCAAAATTGTTGAAAGCACATTTCTGGCAGTTTCTAAACACAGTTATACTGGTCAGAGTTTCAAAAAATAGGATTCATGATCCAGCACAGACCTGACAGCTGTTGTTACCACCACTGTTGCTCAGGCTGTTAACTGCTGTCATTTTCAATGGTAGTAAATACCTAATTAGGATAACCCTTGACAGGAAACTGTATGGTCCTGCTTTCAGGATGCAGTAATATTCTCTGAACAAGTCATGACAATAAAAAGTTAAAAAAAAGAAAAAGAAAGAAATTAACTACAGCTACACAAACCACGTAAAGCACAAGGCATGGTGGAAAGGCCACACATTAACTAACAGAGAAGATGCTGGGAAAAGGATACAGGGATAAGCATAATGACCAGCAAGTTCTTGAAAATCATTGGTGGCTTTTAAAAAAGATTATAAATTTTCTTAAGATTATACTATATTACATATATTTTGTATCTATAATGGAGTAAGAGCTAGAAAAAGGAACTGGAAGAAGGGCTCCTCTAGTCTGGATATTAACTCCAAGGAACAAGCTGGTTGAGAATGTGACGGTGGGATAAAGGCAACTTGGGTGAGACTGATGATGAACTTACAGAATTCGCATTCCTTTGAGAGAAGGAAACAACAAAATGAAACGATGAATTTCAGAAGGCAAACTTAAATTTGGATGAATCAGTGGAAAGAAAGACAAAAAAAAAAGGAGGTTAAGAAGATAGGGTCAAAGAGTAATTTTTTCCAATGGAATAAAAGGCTGGAATTCCACTAAATCAGAGCCTTCATTGATCTTAAACAAGAATAAAGTAGGACAAGTAGAAAAGAACATACATGACAAAATAAGAAAGGCCAACACACATGGAATATAAATAAGAAATATCACGACTACCATGAAAAAAAACTAAATACACAAGCAGTGAGAGAAAGCTAAAGATAATATTGACCTGCCATTCAACAGAGAGGAAAGGCTATTGACAGAGAGAGTGCTGAGAAAGGGCCAAACTGTTTAATAACCTTCTCTACCTGTTGTCACTAAATCAATTGCAAGCAAACGACCAACTCAGTTTCTACCAATGATAAAAGAGAGCTCAGCTCTTAACATTTGTCAAATTTATCTGAAGGTGTGCGCTAGAATCATGACTGTCTTGACAGTCTGCAGTTGTTCGCCCTCCTAAGAAAGGAAGATGAGGAAATAAAGGCCCTTGGTAAATTTTCAAGTGAGAACTGAATGAGAAGTGCAGTTGAGAATTGAGTGTTTGGGAAAACTTTTTTTTTGCTTTATGCAGTAGACTACAAACAATCTTATTTAATAATACACCAGTGTCCAGTTCAAGAATAAGACAATGAATAAGAGTTGAGCCATTCTAAAACTTCAGTGAGGAGCATCTGTTCACAAGAAACATCTATGCTATCAAAAAGCTGTAAACTAAACTGAATTAGATGAATCTAACCCATAAAATAGATTTTAAAAAGACCATTGGCAATTCATAGTTGTTTCTTCTCATCAGAACCCAGTAGATGTTACAATGACAGAAAAAACAAACAAACCTTTATCTCCCTCAAATCCATAACATAAGCACAAAAAAAATTATTTATGGAACAAACATTCAGACTCACTACATCTTTAACATCATTTTTAAACATTTTTAACATCATTTCTGTTCCTTGTTCCTTCCTGGGTTTTATTGCAGTTGTCTATACACAAACTAGTGGTCACAGCACAGCTGACATAGTCAAGGTAAAGTGAATCAATCTCAAGATAAAGCAGGATCATGGGATCCACTGAATATTCTAAATAGATTATTCTAGACAGAGGTTTAAATCTCCACTTTTTTTTTTTTCCTCTTCAGAGTGTTTAAGTGAAAAAATATCACTGGCAGAAGACATGACACTAAAAGATTTTAGAGGTAAATACACCCAACTAAACATGAGAGCTTAGACCTGATTCTGGAATCCAACAGAACAATAAATCTTGAGGACTCTAACTTCAGGACAGCAAGAGTTTTACCTGCTCAGGAGGGACCTGCAAACATGAACACTGCAGACAAAAGCATTTCCACTGCAATCTTAACTCACTCAAAGTCATTTTTAAATGGGAGATAGAGAATGCAGTAATATCACAGTGATTCAGGACATCCCTGTTCATTTATTCAAGTGTTAAAACATTTCAGATTTTATTTTTGCAAGAATTCAAAGTTAAAGATTTGCAGGGAATTCTTAACTAT
>VXAL01009193.1:326765-339945 GCA_013399475.1 Chauna torquata
CCCCCATTCCCCATTCCCCTGCACCGCTCGGGGGGAGGAGGTAGAAGAGGGTGGATGGGGGGAAGGTGTTTTTAGTTCGCTTTTAGTTTCTCACTGCTCTAGTCTGCTAGTGATAGTAATAAATTATATTAATGTCCCTATGTTGAGTCTCTTTTGCCCGTGACGGTAATTAGTGAGCAACCTTCTTGTCCTTATCTCAACCCTTGAGCCCTTGTCCATCGTATTTTCTGCTCCTGTTTCTTTGAGGAGGGGGAGTGAGCGAGCGGTTGTAGTGGAGTTCCACTGCTGAGCTGGGTAAAACCACCACAGGGTGATCAGTAAATAGGTCAATGTGATGGCAAAAAGGACTTTTCTGGTGTTTTACAGGAGACAGAGAATGAAAAGTCCTCAATCTGAAGAGCAGTAGTAATAGAACAGTAAAAATGAGTAAAATTAGAAGACCGTATGATAGCAAAAATTGTTACAAGGAGGAAGGGCAAGGTCTGTAGCAACAAGACCATGGAAAACTGTTTAGGAGCAGAAGAAAAGCAGGAATGAGGAAAAGCAGTAAGCAGCTCTGAAGGCTGCCATGTAATATACACGAATTACTGTCTCCTGCATGAGTCTCACTTTTTGACTCTCAAACATGTGGATTGGGTTTGCAGTCTGTTTCTGACAAATAGAGACAAAAATCAATAGTTTTATTGCTATTGTTATGATTTCTGGCACATCACAGTCACGAAGCTTATATCTGCAATGCTTCCACAGGTGAGGGCTAAAGAAAAAGGAAAGAGATCACACAGAAGGTCCATCATCATGAGACTGAACCCACATGTCCTAGTCAAATCCATATCTATTAGATGATCTTGAAATGAACGTATCTTTATTCCTTACCTACTGTTAATAAGAACATCACAGCTAGAACACCGTACAGCATTCTTGAGCACAGTAAAAAATTTAAAAAGTAAGAAAGCCATACTATGTGAGCACCCACTTTTTCATCTATTCCAGCATAATAGTAACTTTTTAAAGAGAAACAAGCAGAAGGATGTTTACAAGTGAAAGAGAGAATTAAAACAAATTATCAACAAAATACTAATTAGTCTGTATTATATACCTTTAGTGTTTTTTCTAGTGAACCCAAATCTCTTTAACAATCAATAGTGACAGGTCCAGTACTGACAACATTTACAAAACAAAAGATGAGCACTAATGCAAAGAATATTGGGAACAAATTTTTCTCAGGACTAGGCCCTAAGTCTCTGTCCACAGAGAGTTATATTTGCACTTCTGTGCTTGTAAACTAATCTTTAAAATGCCTACGAAGGATTTATTATCCAATACACAAACCTTATAGTCAATATTATCCTTCATTCCCACTCTGGAACTGTGAGTCAGTCCTCACTTTGGAATGGACCCACCTCGCGGTCTAACCTCCAGAGACACAATATTGGCCAGCATTGATGTTTAATTAAACAATTAGCTCAGAGGATTTGAATGTTAATCATAAATTAATGCTCACGATAAACTAACTTTACTGTGCTGACAAAGCACATATTAAATACAGAAAGACAGCTCTAATAAAGTATTCATTTTACAAATTTAAATGCATAGTAGGAAGGGAAAAAAGTCTTCAACATCTTTGGTCACCCAGCCTGGCTAAACCTACAAACTTTATAGATGCTTTAAATCACTAGCTAGGTGACTATTGATACGTAACTGTAGTACCAGAGGTCTAAAATGGGCCTGGGGCCTCCAAATGAAGGAAGCATGCATGCTCTGCACACCTTATGAGTTAAAGGAGCTACTTCGTAGAAGACTCCTAACTGCATGCTAGATTTGTAGCAGTAACTACATTAAGGAAGCTATTAACTGCAGTGAAGGTAGATGAATGTAAGTAAGAGCAGACTATTGCTCATGACATGATATGTTGGCAATCTGCTCTAACTGGCCACGCTTCAGGAAAGCATTTAAGCATGTACTAAAGGGCTCTCTTGGCTGGGAATACTTTCTTGAATTGAGCCTAAGTGCTTTGTGGAGTTAGGGCCAGATAAAAACATGCATTATTCCTTTTTGTGCACAAAAATGTACAAATATGGAGTGCTTAGAGAACTGATGCATTCAACTTCTCCGTCATTTAAGAGAAAAAAGAACAGAATGTACTCAGCAACTACAGGAATTCGATGATTTACATATGCCTTGACAGTCACACCTGAAGTTAACAATGAACCTACTAAATACAGCCTGTTCTCTGCAAGGCAGGACTGAGAAAGATATAATGATGTATGTTGGAATTACTGTACATTTATAAAAATGAATGTGACAAGCATATTTTTATCCTACATAAAACCTGAGAGTATGTACAGTTCGAAAACTCTGAAACACAGACAACCATGCAAAGGCATCTTAATATCCAGAATTCTTAGGTTGAAAACCTCAAATTTTCAAGGAAGTTTTTAGAGGAGTTTATGTATTTCATATATATGTTCTTTATACTGTCACCTCTCTGAAAGCAACAGTATATGTGCCAGTCTTAAGGAGGAAGCAGAATTCTTCGTATTCCAAGTATAACATCACAATGCAGAAATTCCTAAACAAACCTAAACCAAAAATCTTCACTAAAGCATCTTCAGAAAGTTATTATTGTTATATTATTGGAAAGTAAAATCTCTTCCACCTTTTTATTCTTCCATTAAATTTTTCTCATTGTTTTCTCCTCCAACAGAAGCACACCATACTCCAGCACCTAAAATCCTCAGGAAAGAAACATTCACAATTTAAACCACAAAGGAAAAGTTTCAGAAAGAGCAATCAAAACAAAAATTTTAAATGGAAATGTAAAGGCTACCTTCTGGATCAATCCAAGCAGCAAGAGATAATATTAGTCTAAAATAAGTCTGTATTTTCTATTTCTGTTCTATTTGAAATTTTAGCTCCTCATTTTCCATTTTCAACATATATACTATAATGATATGCAATATCATTACATAGTTACTACAGATTCAGACAGACTTCCTATTTACCACCTAAATTACTGACCATGAATTAAATTTACCACCTTAACTATGATAAAAGACTGATCTGAAAAAGAAATGACATTCAGTGGTCACTATCTCATCTTTCGTATAATTGAAAAATTGCCAACGTTGCTAGCAACAATGCAAAAATATTCTGCAATAAACCACTTATTTTTGTTTCTAGATGTGTAATCAATTCAAAACAGCAAAAGATATCAAAAGCAACATGCATTTCCCTCTAATATTTTTAGTGCAGCTGCTAACTACATATAGATAAACAGATGTATCATACATAGATATATTGTTTCTTGATCTATCTTACCAGTTTTATACATGCTATCAGCTACTGAACAAATTTAATCTTTTCATTGGTTTGCAGCCCTTAAATAAGACTAAACTTATCACCATACATACCCTCATAAAGCCTGAATTTTTTATTCTTTGAAGGCCTAAGCCTTCAAAGGCTTAAGGAGAGAAAGTACTGTAACATACAAATTTCACTTAAAAATCACTCTTAAATGTCTTAGAAAATAAATCTCAGCCTTACTAAATACCATAATTAAAAGAAGTGTAACCAATTGTTTTCCTATAATGAAAGAGGTATGTGCCTAGTTACTCCCACTTTACCTCTATCCTCCAGCATTTCTGGTGCAGAGGAAAAAAATAAGATGAGAAGTTTTTAACTTGGAAAGATCTTGATTTCCAGGTTTACTTTCCAGCTTTTACAATTACCTATTTTATATATTCCATGTGACAAAGTGGTCAAGTTGCATCCTAGTACTAGGACAAAGAACCAACCCCGCACATTTACTGGCTAATCCAGAATCTCACTCACAGATGGTTATTGTCTCTCATTTCTATGAAGTAAGTAATCACTGCCAGCATATACACATTTGTTCTTCTGCTAACATTGTTCTACAGCTTAAACAGACATTCTTGCTTTTGCAGTGCTTTTCCCTTTGAAGAGAAAGAAAAGACAGTACAAATTCTTTATTCTGTAAGGCTAGATAATCAGAATCTTTTATAACACCTGCATAAGACAGTCTGTACTTCCACACCTTTAGCTACCCATCTTGCACCTCCTCCTTTCAGAATTCATGTTTTGATCATAAGAGACCAAAGCTACAAACAGATGAGATTCCACTAGTATCATGTTCATTGCCTTTAATATTTTCTTTTCTCTCCAAAAAACACTGTAATACATCCTGATGTATCTTTACAGTTGTCTTTTTTCATTGCCATGTCACATTTGTAGCTTCAGTCAGCCTGAGACTAATAAAGATCTCTCTCTTCCTCTGACACTTTCAATTATAACTCCCAGCTTATAACAGGAAAATCTTATTAGTTCCTAATTAGACTTTGTACTACACAATTTTGTTTCATTCACCCTTGCTTCTCTTACTTGCCTGATCTGACTTTCCTATCTTCTTCTATCAGCCAGTTTCCCTGCCTTTATTTTTATACTCAGAGAAATATTTCCTATTGCCTCCAAGTTAAACCACAGTTCAATAAAAATGTCTTTCAGCAGTAGCACTGATCTGAATTACACTAATCCAAGAGGGGGAGAAAATGCTATTTTTTCTGCCAGATCGGCTTCCCTATCCAGTTTATCACACAAGTTCTTGTGCCAACAGTCAGCATCAGGGTGAAAATAAGCCTGGGAAAGGAGTATGGTCTTTTTTCAACAGCAATGTAATCTGCAGACATTTCAGAGGCATTACCCTGCAGTTCTTCACTAGCCTCAGCCTGTCTAACAGCTGATTGCCAAGGTCTTCTCTTAGCCATTAGCCTTTATCTTTTCCTGGCTGCAGCACTTGTTGGGTCCATCACTCATTGCACTCTTTCAGATGTTAGGAAAGTAGACCTATTTGCTTGTTGCCAGTACCAAATATCAGCATGCTGATAAGGCTGAGCAAAGGGTCAGAGGAGCAGGAGAGCCCATGGAGGCAATGGGAACAAGCAGTTGTGGATGGCGGAAGGCTGGAATAACTGCAGCAGGTTAATCTGCAAAGGTCATCTTATGGCCAACAACCAGGGCACCTGAGGTACACAAAGAGCTTGCTGCTGTCAGAAGAACAGATCTTTTCCTCCTTATCCCTCTCCCTGCTGTTACTGTTCCTCTCTCCTGCTCCCAGCCAGGCATTCCTGCTCTGGGCATTGCTCAGTTTCCCTTCGGGAACTGCTTGCACCCACCTCAGAACAGCTAACCGAAATACAATGAGTGACTGTATGCACATAAACTGGGTGACAGGAATACTCAGCAAGGAACAGAAAAGGAAGAGAGATGTGTGAAGGCAGACTGGGAAGCCTTTGGGTGCTGTGGAAGCTCAGTTTTGGAACCACAGCCTCCATTTTTGCTGAGGCAATCCCAAGCAGACCAGTGCTACCCTGGACAATGGCTTCTATTGTGTCTTCTCTCCCTAAAAAACAGATATTTAATAACTTGCTCCTCATTCGACTTGAATGCTAGCAGCTAACATGTCCCTTCACCCTAACAGGACACACATCAAAGACATACATCCTAGCAGCCACCAACATCTTCCTACATATTAATGCTGTTTTTTCACCTGAGTCACTGGTATACCTAAAGATAATTAGCCAAATCAAATAGATAATACTTTGTTATTTTAAATGAAAGATTTGTTTTTATTTTCAATATATTTTTGTTAAAGTAATAAGTAAATTATAATTAGTAGAAGTATCTTTACTCTCAAAAGCTTCACTAACATGAATACCGCTTTTTACCCCAAAAACCATGCAGCTCTTTTCTTTTGCATGTCATCTCCTTTAGAGCTGCTTTATCTATAGACTTTTAATACAAATAAAGAATTAGTAATATTAATAACTAATAACTAATCAATATATTAGAGATGCTGACTATAAACTAAGTGGAATGCTAGTAAACATTAAAAACATTATTGTAGATTTCAATTTAAATGCTTGACAGGCATTTAGAAGTCGGGCAGATCTAAATAATTAACTCAGCCAGATTCCACAATGTGAACTTATGCTAGCACCATTTGCCTAATGGGTCAATCAGAAAAGATGCTCCGTTTCTTCAGAAGAAGTCCAGCCAGAAGAAAAAAACAAAAGAAGTATGCTGGGACACCACTCTGCAGTACAGTAATAGACATTCACCATCTCATAGTGTTAGAGTGCAGGCATACTTGCTGACATAGAAATAAATCATTAAATGATGCATCTTGTCCAAATATTTATGTCTTAATTACTTATTTGTATAAAGACAAACTTCTCCTTTAAAAAATCATGAAACTTTAATGAGGACAGGAGGCAGCAGAGTGAGCAGACTTGTGAAAAGTCTATGTTTAACTCCAGGGCAGCAGCTGAGAAAAGTTCACCTAGTTATTACGTGACTTGGGAAAAGAGAACAGGTTCTAACACAATTAACCTTTTGGCAATACAGAAAAGTTCTTCGAAAATAAGTGGTGTTTTCTTGAAAGCCAGAATTTGTACACCTTGCAAACTCAACTCTGATCAGCAATCCTTCAAAACTGATAAGCACACAAAGAAAAGTAGTTAATTTTTTTTTTCAAAATAAATATCAGAAGTACCAAAACATACTCCTAACTTGCATATGAATCTTATTTATTTGGAAGAAATGATAAGAACAGACATTATGTGCCAAATACTAATACAGGACCAGAAGACATAGATAAAATAGCCATAAGGGGGAAGGTATGGGACAGAACTTCTGGAAGTGATAAAGTTACTTTACTCAACCTGGCAGATGCATTTTTTTGTGCACTTAACTGAGTTTTCTGGTTCATGCAAAATAGTGTTGTGAATGTGTTAAATGGATTCCAGGATTAAGACTTAACAAATTTATCTCCTCCTGAGCCACCTAATGACCTTATGAAAAGATGTATTTTTCTTTCTAACTGCAACATTCTACATTTGTGTGGCAAATACACTACATTAGTTGCTGCAGGTAATTGTGCAATAAGCTACCCAGTGAAATTTTTTGTGTGCACCAGCACACTTTTCATTTTTTAAATTCCTTGTCTGATTACCAGCTCTACTTATTTTCAGCAGTGTTGTGAGCTTCAAATAGGATCAGAAAGAAGAAAATATTTGCGATCTTATATTTTTGTCCATTGTTGTAGGAAAATAAGCACAAGACTGTTCTCTAATATAATGACACACTTTACATATTCACTTCTGTAAATTCCAAATCATTTGTCTACACTGAATGTGTTCGTGGTTTAGAAATCAAATTTTCCTTTTTTTACATGTCTTACTCGTTTAGCATTCTCATCTCATACTGAAGCTCCATCTTTCAATTTCTTTCTAAAATAAAATTGGTAAGTTGGGCAATAAGAATTCTGGAATAAACTCTAGCATCAGCTAGAAAATATAGGGCCTTATTTTGCTTTCTGGATGCCTTTTCCATTGTGCTATTTTTGACCAGCTTTTCCCCTTTTTTCTGACTAATTCAGACATTATTATGCTCTTACCCCTTTGAACACTTTACCACAACCTATTATTTAAATGTAAATTAAATCTTTCTACTAGGTCAATTTTTAAGGCATCAAAATATAATACTAAAAACAGTGCTATAGGTCACATGTTGACATGTTAACGTAATGACACTTCTGGCATTAGAAATATAAGAATATCATGAATTAAACATCTGATATGCAGTGACTATGATATCATTGTAAAATATTGTAAGACTGATTCTGCTTTTGTGTAATATCCACCAATGAATCTCCCTGCCTGAATATACTAGTCTTCTAGTCCTACCTTGTGCCTCTCACTTAAAACTGAATTAGTTTAAAGACATTCACCAGACCCTCAGTAAATTCCTGATTCTGCACGTAGCGTATGCTTTTTGAACACAACATATAGAACAACAAAAAGGGCTAGGGAGATAAGTTATATTAATGTCTTTAAACCAAAACAATGTGCTCTATAAGAAATCTTCAGAATATTATTGGAAAATAACATTTCCTACGTGAGTTTAGACATGGATTTAATCATTTGGGCAAAAGATTGTAATGAATATTAAAATATATGGCTATGTTTCAAATAGATGACAAAAACAGAAAAGACACAAGAAGACTACTCATACAAACCACCCACATGGAAAACCAGAAAACCTGAGAGGCAGGTGTTGGATAATACACCCTCAAATTTCATATAAAGAAATGAACTGCAATAAGAAACATGAAAGAAATCAGGACAGTTTCAAAACTGTTTACATTAGTTGAAGACAGATTCTTTTCCCTGCACTAAAAATTACAGAAAGGCTTAACTAGCTAGATTGGCAAATAATGTTACCCGAAATCATTCTTTTCCAATATATCTTTTTACACCTGAAGAACAGCCTTGGCAGCACACTGAATATAGCATCCCATAGTTCTGACATAAAAGTAAGGATAGAAATGGAATGACAGCTAGAACACACCTGCCCAAATGCAAATGAATTTCGTATTTTGAAAGAAAAACCACAAAATAAAAGAAAAAGCTGTAATTGCTTGAAGAGATATATTATGAATAGGGTGAAAGCTATATAAAATAACATGTAAGGAAATGAACTAAACATGGATTTTAAATACATAAGCACATTGATGCTAATGATCTTAAGCCTGATATTTAAGCTTTTTGGTTTTGCGCTAAGGTGGCATATTTGGGCTGTACTCGTGGCATATCATCTTTTGTTCTACAATATATTTTAAAACAAATCTGAAAACATCATTATTATCCAACATTGTAAGCAGCACTACAGATGGGCTAAAATCCTAAATTTAAATCAAGTATTTAATCAGTCAATTTTTTTACATAAAAAGATTTAGAATCAAGAGAAATAATCATCCAGCACGCAAAACAATATAATTTTCTTTCTTTTACCCATTAGGCCAATGGTTCTTTTCATAATCTGATAAGAGAACAGAAAAATGAAACAGCTGTAAAATTTGTCAGTTCATATTCCTAGGAAAAAGAAGCTCATATCCCATTGCAGCTTAATTTGAGAGCACCTTGTATAATGTAGAGAGCCAGGACTGAAAATCAGAGTTGTACTGCTAAATCAGTATGGTCCTCCTTTCAAGCTAATTAGAATTAGGCTAATCAAGTGTTTTCAAAACCCGCTTGGGTTTTCAAAATCCTCTTGGATGTGTTTACACATTCACATGGTTTTGTATGTTGTATGCATTTACCAGTTCCTGGAACCAGCTTACAGACTTGTCTTCTGCGGAATTAAGTATGTATGCATCTATGTTTTATTTATATTCATTTATATAGTTCTCCAGCCAATGGAAATAAGCTTGTGTAGTAACCAGGTACATTGTGGAAGCAGAGAACAGTAAATAGCAGAATATCATAGCCATAAGGAACTAAACTGTATAGGTGGACTAAATGTAGATGACAAAACGATATGAAACTAGAATCAGGCCAAAAGTTCACCTAATGTCTTGTGTCCAACATAGGGTAACAGTAGATGGAAAATGGGATCATCCCACCTGCAGATACACGTGTTCTCTAAAAACAAATTCATTAGAAATGCATATGCACACACACTCTTGCACATACACAAAAAACAGGACAGGGGAATGCAAGAACAGTGTTACAGCAAATTCCATCCAGGAACATAAAGTAAATAAACTGTTAATTAACTGTTAAAGCTGTGTATCTCAAAAATAACCTCTTTCCTCTCTTCTTACTGGACTTGTTTTGTGTTACTATTGCTAAAACCAGGACATGAAATTCTGAGCACACTGAAATCAGTAATTCAGAAAACTCTCTTCAACAAAACCGACATTTTAACCAGGTTTTCATTTATGTATACTCCTAATAGTTATTTTAGCTCATTGGTAATTTGCTTTCCAAGCATATAAAAGCAAAGTTTACAATAGGCCTTGGAAAAGTGACCATGGCATATGCAGTGATTGCTACCATGAAAGCCACCATTTCACATTTTTCATGGCCTCAAGAAAATTAGTAGTGTATGTCTCTTTATAAAACTTTAATTCTGAACCCCAAAATGTAAAATATTTTATTATACCGTCTATGTCATCCCCTACAAATATGTTGTGGAATGATTAGTCAATGAAAGTGAGAATGATTCCATGCTTCCTTGAGATGTTACCAATAAACTACTGCAAATTAGCTACCAAATAAGCTCCATGTTACTGTTGCAAAATGTTTCTTTTCCACAAGGTCTTTAGACAGCCAGAGTATTATCCCACTGAACTACTGAACTACTGAATTATGCAGTATTAAAGGTAAGGTACGTGTTTATAGAACCTATTGAATGCTTTCAAAAATAAAGACCTACAGCCTTTCATTGTTTAAAAGCAGTTTCTCTCTTTCTTTAAACCCTTTATAAAGCCTATGAAGATTTTAATATTCACAGGATTTAGACACAGGTAAAATAATAGAATTATGGTTCTCAGAACAAAAAGATCTGCCATGTATTATAGAGCTCTCTAACACTGGAGCTCTTCTGAAAGGGTTGATTAATTGTACTATTTAAAGGTTGTGACACATTTATGCTCAAACTAATACAGGCAGAGTTAGTAATTCACAGTTGCTAACCTATGCAAAAGATACTTTGTATATCGGGACACTTCATTTCAAATTCAGAACCTTTTTGGACCCTGCCCGTTGCTTTGAGTTGAAGACAGTTAATTAGCACATCTTAACTCTTTAGTGATTTGTATGTTAAAAAAAAAAAGGGAGCTTAATTTGTTGTTGTTTGCATTTGCACTGAAAAGCATTTGTCATTTAGGTTGACTCAGAAGAACCATAAAAACTGTATAGAATAAGGATAATAATTCATATTGTACCTCTCCTTAGCCAAGATCATAAAATTTTAGACTCCCTTTAAAAAAAGCAATCTGCAGAGCATTTTTTTTAAACGCAGAAATAAAGGTTGACCATAAATAAACTGAAGGTGTCAGCCTAATTTATAAATAAATATTTAAATGGGCTTTAGTAAATTCTGAACATAGACCTTCAAGCTTTATACAGACGAAATTTATTCAAGCCACAGAGCAGTATGAAAATCTGCATAGAGAGACACTGGATATTTGGTGCCACCAATACCCTAGAACTCTTGGAGTACAGTTGTGCTGAAAGTGGGCAAGGAAAAGGTCAAACTGGCACATGCAATATAGAAGCTTCTCTCACCAGCTCATCAAAGCCACAATATTGACTTTTCAATTTATTTGTCTTACAAGCTTTCCAAGCGTTTACCCATGAATTATATTCCTTGTAACATCTCTTTCTGCCCTTCCATCCCACCAAAAAGAAGAAAAATTGACTGCAATCATGATTTCACCTTCCCACAGTTTAAACTGAGAAATGTGGTTGCAGCATCTGACTAGGAGCACTGCAGTGAGGGGCGCAGATGTTGATCAGACCGGACTTACCCATACAGGCCTCCCCAGCTGCCCCCACACAGTCTGTACGGAAAGAAGGGAAATCCATATCGGCAGGTATGGAACCAGGTCTTGGGCTGACAGCTGCATCCCGGGGTCAGAGTGACCACGTGTTGAGCACTGTTAAAGCAGACCCCTTCAGAAGGTCTTCTAACTGAAAGTTAGAAGTTTCTGCAACAGCGAAAGTAAGGAGGAGACTCCACACAAACAATGAGGCCCAGTCTTCCCTCTGACATCCCTGAAAGTGGTTCATGCAGAAGATGCCTTCACTAAACTTGAGCAGGAAGCAGAGGACTGAAATCTTCATCCCTCAGGACAGAAGCTAGCAAGGACAACGAAGCTAGCAAGGACAAAGACCTAAGCTGTCAGTGAGGAAGACTTCTACGACTTCTTCATGAGGGGGAGCAGAGGGGCAGGCATTGATCTCTTCTCTCTGGTGACAGTGACAGGACCCGAGGGAACGGCATGGAGCTGTGACAGGGGAGGTTCAGGCTGGATGTTAGGAAAAGGTTCTTCACTGAGAAGGTGGTCGGGCACTGGAACTTCCCCAGGGCAGTGGTCACAGCACCGAGCCTGCAGGAATTCAAGAAGCGTTTGGACACCGCTCGCAGACATAGGGTCTGATTTTTGAGATGGACTCCATGATCTCTGTGGGTCCCTTCCAACTCAGGATATTCATTCTATTCTTCTTCAGACAAAAGTAGGGTTAACTACTTTGTTTCAAAATTAGGAGCAAGGTGGGAGAAAACAATTGCATGTTCTTTGCACAACAAAGGAGGGAAAGACTAGGCACTGGGAAGATGAATCAGTGGAAAGTGAGATTCAAAGCCTAAGGTAATTTATCATTAGCCAAGTTAGGAATATTCAATTAAAGGCTTTGAAGAATAGTGTAGGTAGCAATGAAGATTTTGGCTTGTTTCCAAAAGTAGCTGCACTCACACCCAGGACTAAGAGAGTCTCAGGAGGGGGCAGTGGAATTAATGGAATTACTAGAATCGCCTCTTCTGGTCAAAAGTTAGTGCTCCTACCTGACATACCAAATTATCCACCATTTAGGTCACTCTTGAGGCACATTTGTAAATGACAATATTAAGTCTCCTTTATATTAAGTTCAATATTCTCCATTTGAAATAACAGTAGCCATGGTAAAAATATGTGGCCTGAGAGTACATTTAGCAAAATGTGACACTGAATCAGCAGTTTGATTTCTCCCTCTTCAACCCAGGCATTTTAACTTGTTGGATTTCCAGTTTGAATGTTACTACTATTTCACTAAGGCCAAAACTATTTGTTTTCTGGTTCCTGAAAGCCTATTTTGCACAATATCCAAATTAACAGTAATGAGAAAAACACTCTCTTCCATCATCAAGTTTGTTACCTTGATGAATATCTCTCTATAGGAAAATCTGAAATGAGTTAATGTACTTGCCTATTAAAGCCACTTCAGAAGATGGCTGAATATATAGGTGGCCTATTAGCTAAAGAGAAATTCAACGTAAGGTCCAATGAAAAAATACAGGTCTATCTAAAAAGTGGATTTATCACTATTTCTTTCAGCTACTCATAGAAAAAGTAGATGTCAGCAAATTTAAAGTGCTAAATGATTTACTAAAAAAAGGTAGGTAATTTTGGGGTATTTGGATTTTGCCTTTAAGATAATGAGGCTTACAAGTACTTTTTGTGCATACAAGGCTTTTTGTGACTTCCTTGTAGCTGAACCTGGAAAGCCTAATTATCTGTCACAGTAACTAAAAAAAAAAAAAAGAAAAAGAAAAAGGAAGG
>VXAL01009193.1:340005-362753 GCA_013399475.1 Chauna torquata
AAAAAGAAAAAGAAAAAGGAAGGTACTGAAAACATAAACATGAACACAGGTATCTGGTGATCAAAGTGGCAGATGGGAACAAAAGTTAGGGTAAAATCTAAGGGCCTTTGGATAACAATTTATTTTAGAGAATATTATCAAGGGGTTTACTGTTTCCAGAAATATGGAGAGAACTGGAAATCAAAGGCCATAATGTGGGATATTAGTTTCCTTTTTTCTTCTGATTTTTTTGCAGTGCCACTCAACTACTAGTAAGTAGAGATGGTTAAACCACTATTTTATAATGGTAAGTAAACATAAATTACTAAACTTGTATTTTCTTTACTTATACTTGCCGGGGTAAATACAGAGAGCAGGTGTTTTGCAACTGAAAAAAGTGCTTCCACCAGATAGGGAGTTAGAAATCCCCATGCTTCCAAATATTCAAGATTATCAAAGACAGTTTAATAGAATTTGGAATATAGAGCCAGGGACTGGATTTATACAGAAATCTGCTAAGTAGGGTTTTTAAAGGACTGCAAAGACCTTCCTAAAATGATAAGTCTAGCCCCTTCTTCTGTAAGCATGAAGTCAGCTATTTCTAAACACACCTCTTTTACAAATACGTTTCTTCTTCAACTGTTTCTACAAAGGCTGGGGATTTTGTTTGTTTGTTTTGTTTTGTTTTGGTAGGTTGGTTTCATTTGGGTTATTTTGTTTTGTTCTTGATTGTGTTTTTCTATCCAAACTATTTTCACTGGAAACTTGTCCCAGGATGTGATGATTCAAACTTGAATAATAAGAAAAAAAACTTTTCTAATTTCCAGATTTAAGTTTAATCACAGTCACTTACATGTTTGTTCTTCTGCTAGCTTTACCTCTCATTGTGTACCAGCAGAATGTATTTATCAGCAGGAATCTTATTTTCTCTCTGACTCTCCTACATTATAGGTTTTCATAAACCCCTCTGTAATGTGGGTTTTGCCATCATCTGAATAGTATTTAATTGCACGTGTTCCAGGTTGAGTTCACCTTTTTTTCAAGCACAAAACCACAACTGAATGAATTACTCTAAATGAGGTGTCCAAAGTACTACTAATTCCTTGCTACTGTAATAACTCTGCCAGTGCATACTAGGATCATATTTGCCTTTTTCACAGCTGTGCCATCCTGTCAGCTCATACTTCTTGATCGACCAGTAATACAGAGATATGTTCTCCTCCTCAGTTATTTCTAAGTAATAAGCCCACAACTTGCAGCAGAATTGCATGTTATTGGCTCCAAATGACCTTTCTTCGTAGACTACTTTGAGTGTAATCCCATTTCTATTATTAAAGTTCAAACAGCCCTTCTGAATGATATCCCTATGTTCCTCTGAGCTGCTTATCATGGGAAAAACTCCCTCCTTCTCCTATACTGCCTGTCCTTCGCCTCCTCCTCACAGTGATGTCATCATAAAAGTTACTTGGCACTGAAATATTTTTTATATTATCTACTGGATTTTATATTTTTTACCCAGATATTTAAGTTGAATTATTAAAACAAAATGTTAGTTCCTCTTTTCTGGTAAGGATTACAAATTCAATTATTTACTCTTAAGTGTCTCCCAGTATCAAAGACATTTATGGTTCTCACCAGGTAAACTAACACTCTCGTATCAAAACAGATGTTAGCCTTTTCTGAGAGTTCCTATGCCAGTTATTTTGTAAAAAATATTGATTTAATCTCTTTCGTGATAATACTGATGGGAGTTGGAGGCTGAATGCACTCTTTTGGAAACACACCAGTTACACCATAAAAGAAATTGTCAGTATTTCCAAACACCGAAGACCTTACTTCTTGCTGCAAGCATAAATTTAAGGATAATGAATAGCAATGCTTTTAGTTTACCTTGAGACATGTTATGAATCCTTGCAATAAGACAGTACAAAGCAAACACAACCAGTGCAGAGCTGGAAGAACACAAATACTAGGGAATATTAAAAATTGATATTTCTTAGCTGAGACAACTGAGTCCTGATATCTCTATGTAATTTAAAGACATTTATTTTCTTTCACCCTAAAGTATTCAACTAAGTCAAGTCAAGGACATGTTAGCTTTACCACTGCTGTTATTCTCTCCATCATAAAATAGTCAAGGAGTTAATGAGGAAAATCTGTATGGGACTGCCTGCTTATTAATTGTGCACAGAAACACACACATAAATCCCTTCAAAGCATATTAGTTTAGAAGTAATCTCTTGTCAACTACAATGGCATATGAACTATGCAATGTAAATTAAGAATATTTACTCATCAGACACATCAGACATACCCCAAACTGCTGACAACTTAAGGCTCTTCATTTCAAAATAAATCAGATTGGCATTAACTCTCAAAACTATAGAATGTATTTCTGTCTTTATAGGAAATTAACTTTCTGTAGTACTGTTTTTGTTGTCACATGACCCTACAGAGTCATGGGGTTTGTTTGCCTTAAAAGGGGGAATTTCTGTCTTTCTCTTCAGTTGTCTATCCCACTTGACAGAAAAACTAGCTTCTAAACTAATTCGGATATTGGAAATGCTGAATAAGAATATTTATTGACCACATACTTAACATCCCTACAGCTTCCTGGCAATCTGTTAGATTACTACATCTCTCTGACACTTGCAGCTTATTTGTGAACAATTCAGATTTTAAAGGAATAGTTTGGAATCAGTTCCAAGTGACTGAAATACTTCCACTGTAAATACATATCCCTTCAAACTAGATTCTTCTGGTGGTACTAAAGCAACCTTTTGTTTCTGAGGATATCATTTGAGAATATGCAATTTATAATAGCAGGATTTTGCATTCAATTTTTAAGATAAGTGTTTAGTCAGTTCTTGACCAAAATACAGGTGCTACTCATATGGGGAAAAGGTACTGACGCCAACATAATGTAAATATGTTTGTGTGCTCACAGTCATGCCTTAAGTCAGGAATTTTGCCAACACAGGTTCACTTTCTAAACAAATTTGGTCAACTGTTGAATCCATGGCCATCCTCACAGCATTGTTTCTTCCCTCTGCTTGAAATTAAAACCACATTTCATTTCGGAACTCATGTTTGATACTAGCAAAATGGTACACCAGATTTCTCAAGTGTTCCTACAATAGAAACATGCAAAGTGTCTTGTTTTACTTATTAATACTTTCATTCTGTTTTTTTTAGTAGGAACGAAGCAATTAAAATGAATACATATACACCCCTGAAATATAAACAGATGTGTACACTTTCATAAGCATGTAATGCAATACTCTTAGACTGTATTCCTTAAAGAAGTGGCGTTTCTAAGCCTCTTTTGTCTCCTTTGCCTTTTTCTCAGTGCTACAATGCAATTCTCAGCGTTTGAGCACCAGACTTCAAATGAGAGATCTATTCAAAACATGCACAGACAAAATAAGTGGTTTCCTTAGTAATGGGAACTATGTGAAAGACTCTGAAACAGCTCCTCCTCCAGTAAGTCATTATGTATATAATCCTTTCTATCCTCAACTTATTAATGTAAAGATAACTTTTGAAGTATACCACAAAATATATTTAATGTGCACCCACAGTTTTTGGCAGTCAAATTACAGAAGAGAAGAAAAACATTTACTGCATTCCTAATTAAATATTTTGTTTTTCTTATCAGTACTGATGTTGTAAGTTCCAGTGGCCTTTTAATTAATTTTCTAGATCTGTAAGTTGTAAAAAATAAAACTCTGTAAGCAAACTACTGAGAACTTCACTTTGGACCCATTACACTCCAATAGTTTAGTGTATTTGATTTAGACTATCATTAGCTAACCATATTCTGAACATACACTGCCCGTATCTGTGCTGTTCCTTGTCACCACCAAAATAACTTCATAACCATTATCTATGACCACAATTTCAGAATGCTATTGATGGCATCAGAAAATTACTATGATAATTCTCAGTCTCAGAGCAAAAATAACTAGAAGCAAAACAACATTTTAGTTCTAATATTTAGTTTAGTGACTGTGTTTGTACAGATTTCTAAATCAGCAATATAACTCATGCAAATAGCTATGAAAAGCAAATAAACTAGAATTAGTATTGTTGTCCATCCATTTTTAACATTAAACCATGATAAACTACAACAAAGTAGTGTTTGTTTAGTTTCACCCAAGTCTGAAGTTCTGCCCTTGATAAACACATTGAAGCTTGCCACATATACTTAAAAAAATAAATGTGACCTTACTAGGGAAAGTAGCTGAAACCATAAAATAGATTCGAGGGAGAATGAGGTTCCCTCTCGCTGATTATGTATTATGTGCCACACCACATAGTGTTAATGGAAAAAAGGGTCTATCTGTTTCACGTAAAAAATCAGTTAATTTTCCATAGAAAGGAAAACAAATATGAGCAAAGAAATGGAGAAATTCCTATTGATTAGGACACAAAATTCACGACTTACCACCTGTAAGAATTATCAAAGGCCACAGTCAGCATGAAAGTTCTAAACCCTATATTCAAATCATTACTGCCACCATTTTCTTGCTCAACCACAGACACAGATTAACTCAGACAGCCATGGCACTATAAGGTATACCCCATGCATGCACTGGGTCCCATGAACAACAGGCAGATTCTTGTAAAATTAGCAAGGGCATCTCAGTCTTAAAGAGCGACCATCGAGAAGATCCCAATAAATTATATCCAATTATTATAGCTTACAAAAATTGAGATGTGACCACAAGTAAGACATAAACATACAGAGATGAAATCAGTTCTAAAACTGAATACATACACTGAGCTCGAAAACCTCTTATCAGATCTCATATTCCATCTACCTAATCCAGCTGCACATAAGAACTCTCTAGCTGCTTTTCACTACTCCATCTTCATTAAGATTCCCACGCGGCATAGTGAGGTTGTGGTTGCTAAGTGTGACTCATTCCCAGCCCTCAGTGGATGCTGCTATGCCAGAGATTCTTGCCTATTAAAATAGAGCCAGCGATGAAAATCAGAAGAACTCTTGATAACCCTTTGAATTGGACCCAATAGGTGCCAGTACAAAACATGTTAAGATTGTTTTGGACCTCAGGCCATTCCTGAGGAAGGCTGACTATAGCACTGGGACCTGCAACAAGGAACTAGACTACAGTTCTTGCCTGGGATCTTGTCCTTTCTGTTTCATAAAGCACAGTTGCTACATGAATAGGTGAATTTGCTGGAATATGCAAAATCTTCTTGATCACCAAGATAAGCATCAGCTCATCACCACTTTCATTCATCCACATCACATGATTGAATTTGCCTGTACTATACAGCTCCTTTTACTCCGCAGTTCCAGATTTTGCCAAGTCACACAGCACCTACTACTTACGCAGCTTTTAGTGAAGTAGCTGGTGCTTTGTGTAAATGTGAACTTTTCTGTATATGAAATTCTTTACAGGTTCATGGCCTAGATTTGTTTCCATCTGCTTTATCTCTATCCTACCAACACTAACTCTGAGATCTGATAAAACAAAGTTGGGAGCAGATTAAAAGGCAAGCATAACGCTTTCCATTATGAAGTATAACTCTATTTAGAAATTTGAACTCATTGTTGGCAAAAAGCCTTTCATCTTCCAAAAAGATAAAGAACTAGAGTTAGAAACATTCCTTTTGCTTTTGCATTGGAAAAACGGTTCAATTGCAGGGGGAGGCACATTAATAAAAGTTACTACTTGTCTGTATGGAAGCGTAGCCCTTAGGAAAATGTCAGTAGTTATTGCCATAATATCTAAAAATGCACGTGACAGTGTCAGGTTAACAACATTGTGTAAGCAGCACTGAAAATGCTGCTGGAACAGCGTTACAGTTACAGAAGCGATGGCACTTTTGTCACTTCCAGCCAATTCATGCATGACAACTGCCTATCTTTAATAAGTCAATTAATAAGTTAATTGATGAAGTCACAAGACAGATTTGCTTGAATTTGAGCAATTCTGACGTTCATTCAGAATGGAACACCTCATCATACTTCACGTGGAAGATAGATGAAGGTAATGCATTGCAGAACTGGTGAGAAGTCATCTCTCAAACATCAGCTCCTTTCTCTTTTACTCTAAAGGCTACAGGAAGGAAGAGTGCTAAGAGCCACCACTCACCCCTCTTGCTTGTCATTGTGGTGCCTCAAAAAGCAAGAAAGGGGCACGTATTCATAACTGATAAAGCTACTCAAAATGCATCTGCTCTTTTACATGTGGACATAATCTGTGTGATAAGCACTTAAAAAGAATTTTTAATTGCTAATTTTAATATAAAGTGTTTCATACTAAAATTTAAATCAAATACTTGTGGGTTTGTTTTTTTCATTTAACTGCATAGTATTTATTTCTCTTTTTAACTATATTTGCTGCATTCTAACACAGCTGTGTTCTTAGAGCCTAAAAATACTAGAAATGGTCTTTGTTAATTCCCTGAACCACAATAAACTTACAGGATATTAAAGCCCTGAGATGCTCCACCCTTCACCGTAATGAAAAAAGAAAAAGTTTTGAAATCTCCTTCCAATTTTAAGAAAAATGCAGCCACAGATCCACTATATTTTAATAACTAAGGTTTTTATGCATCACACTAATCGCCCAAACAAATAATTACTTAGTTTATTTTCATGTGGACGCAGTAATCAGATAAAATGTATGCAAAATAAATACCTGGAGCTATCATACATTACTTTCATCATATCTCTATCAGTCTGAGAGATTTTTTTTCTATCCTGTAACCAAATAAGCTATATATATAATTCTGGTGAAATAAATTACATTGCTACTTTAAAACCACCATGCATCATAGTGAAAGCAGCAGGAACATAACTTAATGAACCTTAATCATCATGATTGTATTGTTACAAAAGGTATTTTTCTCCTGAAGACAGTATGAAGAAAATTATTCCTTAATGTTAGCTAATTAAAAATTCAATTATTTCATTTTTTTATGAAACAGAACTTTATTATGATATAATAACATTTAAACTAATATGTAAATATACACCTATCATGGAAGTATGTTAATTGCATATATAGTCTATCATAAGAACTCACTTTCTTTATGCAAGTATACTTCAGCTGATTTAATTATTTAGCCCTCTAATTACACAGTACATACCAATCAACCAAAATGAAGCACTTATATAATCTTAATTTCACATGTCAAGTCATTGAGTATGTTTTTGTATGATTCTCACGTTAAGTGGAAAGCCAGATTTTGAATGAATCACACTAAGTATGAGAGGTTAGGGGCAAAATGCAAGAGAACTTTATGTAGAACAACGGCAATCCCTACCTACTCCCTTTTCTCCAGATCTTCATTTCTACATTGGACGAGATCAGAGAAGAAGTGGTATTTTGTTGGCTTTAACGGAACCTTTTCCGATTTTTAATTTTGGCCAGACTTTTTGAAAATCACTTATCTTCTTTTTTCTTTTAACTTCTCTACTTCTCACTCCTCGGTCCACCCTATGCCTAATAACTGGAGCACAGGTTTGCATCTTTTGTCCTAGGCCAGGTGCAACTGTCCATGTGGCTGGGATCAGGCAGAAGTTCCATTTTTCCTATGGGAGCTAGCTTGGCAAGCAGTCTTATTTTTCTGGCTTTTGGTCGTGCTTCCTTAACACATCCTGAGCACTGTCCCACCAGAAACAGTCCATTATGTTGTGCAGCAGGGAAGGCTCATAGGTTCATTTGAGAACAAACCTGTGAGAAGTTTGCATTTGCAGCTTGTGGTGGTGAACATTAAAATACTACCAATCAGAGGTGCTATGAACCGCCTCCTGGGGCAAAGGAGAGATCAGGTTTCACTGATGAACCCTGAGCCCACAGAAAGGTGACGTGAAATCTTTCTGGCCTGAGGTGTTCCCTCTCCCTAAACCCAGGCAAGAAGAACTGAAAGGTAGCCAAAAATGGGTTGCCCCCAAGTGTTTTTGTTATACTTCTTTAACTCACACTAGGAAAAAAAAAACAATGCCTACACTAAGTAAATGGGAGAAAACGAAAGGGCCACAAGGCCTTCCTCCCACCCTGGAGTATTGTATGTATTTTCAGCCAGTTGCTTAAATGCCCTTTTGTGTATGAGACTGTCCTGCTCAGTTGCACATATGAAAACTGAACTGCACATATTTTTAATGAGTTTTAAAAGTTGCTCCCTGTACTTATTCTAATTGCAGTACTCAAAAATTTGAGGGAGAGGGAAAAAAAAGCTGCCTTATTACAGCCACAACAACATAGACCAGGGAGTCAGTCAGGATTGGTTTTGCAAAATTTGCATTCAAAAAGTTGGCATTACCTTAATTCACTTTTCCTAATAAGCGATTTTGTGAAGTGTAAAATAATTTGCTTACAGAATAAAAACAAAAATAATGCAGTCCATGATCTCAGATTCCAAGTGAATCAAAATGATACATAGCACTCGTAAAGTAGTAACAATTTTATAAGAGAAATCTGGTGCTATTGCTGTTGCAAAAAAGTACATTAATTTACATTGTTTGTTAATCTTCAGAAAATTTTCATACTTTTATTAGACAGGACCACGAGCCTTTCTTCAAACACAGCAGAAATGAGAACCACGTCTCACTGTGCTCCACTAGAGGGTGGCCTGCCTCAGTCAGGGCTGGAGTGCTGAATTCATGCAAGACAGCCAACATTTTCTTAGTTTTGACCTGTTGATAACCAGCTCTTCGTATTTCACTATTGTTCATCTTCCATTACAAAGTAACTTCCTTCACATAAAACGGTATGTACAATAAAAAACCTCTCCTAGCAGCATCTACCTCATTTATTGTTTTGTATATCTTGAAGGGATAATACATTCCAGTGTAGACTTCCTTAAATTGACAACAGTTCATGAATTACTTTACAATGTTAGAAACCTCTGTAGTTTGTATGCCCTTTGTTCACAGAGAAAGAAAAAACAGAAAAAAAATTTATTCACCAAAGAATATGGCACAAAGAAGGGAAAAAGGAAAAGGAAAAGAAGAAGGAAGGAAGGAAAGGGAAAATCTGTGTAGTCCTTTGTTTATATAATTCAATAGCCATGAAAGAGACAATCAGGTAGACAGAGATTAGAAGAAATTGATTTTATTTCACCGACCCCTTCCTCAGTTTATTCTCAATTTTTATTTCTCAGAAAGGTGTATTATTGCTCTACTTTCTGTTGATAAATATATGCAATAAAATTTAATATTTTATAAAATTTGGAAAAGGAGGAATATGAAAAATCCTTTATTTTCTTACGCTAAAAAAAAAAAAAAAAAAAAAAGGCAGGAAAATGACAGGGTGGATGGGGGCATTTTTCCTGAGTGGTTCCAACAGACAGCATCCCCTGAACTGCAGTAACCTCTGCAGAACTTTAGTGATCTCTAATCAGTTGTTCTGAACACAGATAACATCCTTATATAGCCTTGAAAAAAAAAAATAAAGGCTTTAAACCTCCTGAGCTGTTCTGTGAAAACACAAAGCATGCCCTATAACTCCCACAAATCGGAAGAGATATCTGGAAGCGTGCAAAGGCTGGTTTCGTGCATCGGTACCCGAAGCAGCAGTGTCACGTAACAGACAGCTTCCCACGGCCAACCAGGCTGGCGCAGCCGCGCGTACTACGCTGCAGCTGGGCACGCCAAAGCACTGGCTCCTCTCTGGGGAGTGGAAGGGGCTCAGTTATTAATGACCGCTGAGCAGGCAGCACCATGTCAGTGTGACAGCTGAGAGGGTGGACGATGCACCGCTAACCACCATGGAAACGAGGAGAAATAAGAGCTAGCGAGCAGCTCTCCCTCTCCCTCTCCCCCCGCTAAAATGCGAGCCTCAGCCAGCCAGGCAGCAACAGCGCCCTGGCAAACGTAAGGGATCTCAGCTGGCAGCACGGAGAGTCTCTCATGTTGTAGGATATCAATAGATACATCTTTTTATTATATACCATTAGATGCACACGTATGCACATCTATTCAGACTCCGGCTTTAATACAAGTATGTGGTTGCCTGAACTAAGGAATCAAAATTACCGAGATGCAAGAACTCCTCCAGCTCTGAAACTACTGTTATCATAGGGTAAGTTCCTCTTTATTTTCAATTTTCTCCTTTTATCTTAACATGTAAACTCTTCCTCCTTTCTTCTTTTCGTAAAGTTATTTTATTAGCATATTTTCACGTTTTACTTTCTGAACAGAAACGCAAATACAATTTGCTCTTTGTGCTAGAGATAATCTAAATATGCTTGTGAGAGTATCAGATTTGTGCATTTGTTAGCTTGAAAGAACATCAAAGGGTAGAAAATTATAAAGGGAGAACACTCCCTCCGATGTTTCAGATGCAAAATCAAATTACACAGTTGCTCTGTGTTTTGAAACCAATAAAACAAGGCACAGGACAGCCTCCTTTCTTCTCGCCAGTGCTAAGATTGAGGGAAATGCTGTTTATGTCAGGACCTGAAACCCACTGAGCGGCAAGGCTGAATGAGAATATCACAAACAGTTACTGAATTTCTGCCAGGCTACATCTTAAGGATTGTGGCAAATGACTTTGCTTAAAAATATCCCTTTCCAGTCAGAAGAGACAGTGTGAACGTCTGATTACTGATGCAGCTGGAACGGACACGTTAGGTAAAAAGGATCGCATTAAGCAGAAGAGTTCTCATCTTCTTTGGTAATTAACAGGATCACAGCAGGGTGTCTCCAAAGTGTATTTTCTTATAAGGAGACTGCTTGTTCAAATCCATCACTATAAAAGCTTTGCCTGTTTTAGTATAGGAAGGCTCAAAAGTGTTTGCCTTTGCTTTCCATGTCTTTGTTTTCACATGTCTAGTTTGAGTTTTCGCCCAGCACTGCTGTTCAGAAAGAGAACCCAACACAAGGGGACTGAGGGGGCAGTAAATGTGGGGCGGGGGAGGGCTAGAGAAAAGATGGTAACTATTGACCAATTTAATCAACATAAAATTCCATGCTAGCGATATTGTTGCCTAATGTGTTTGTGTTTATATTTATGTCATTTCTTTCATGCAGTATAACAGTATCCTAGTATCCCCTCAGTTGAAAACATATTCAGTAAAGTCCACCAGCATGGATCTGTGATTCATGCACCAGTGAAAGCCAGAGAGAGATTTTAGTTTATACCTTAAAAAAGACAATTTAGCTATCTGCTGCATGCTTCAAAGTGAAAAAATACAACCTAAATATTCCTGCATGGTTTTTGTTTGCTTTTTAGAATAGTATGTCTGCATTCAAAACAGCTCAGTATTTAGCTTATTGCTTCTACTTCTCCCCACCACCACCACCACCCACCCCGTACACCTCAGAGAACATCATAAAGAATCTGTTCCTTTGTAGCAATGCAATTATTTACTTGCAATTTTAGAGTTACTGTGTTTTGAGAAACAAACATTGTGAAACAAACATCAACAGATAGCCAATGGCTGTAAGCCTCCCACCTTCCCATAAATGTCAGGAAATGGGTAGCTTAACAATATGTATGGTAAGAAGTCAATTAATTCAGGTGACCTTTGTAAATGGTGACAATAAAACAGCTCTGACAATATGCCACAGCATTCGATTTTCCCTCTGGAAAATGAATGAGCTGAAGAAGAGGTTTCCTTTTCAGAGTACAGAATGAAAGGTACTGAAGCATTAGCTCCTGCTATTGGCAAGCTTACTTCCTCTATTTCAGATGTTGTATGAAATCTGTTTAAAGCAAGCTGGTTTACTTTATTACGTGAACCACAATCTCTGGTTCAATTAATTAAATATCCCTTTTCCACCCACATTGCATGTGCATTGTGGTTGTCAAAACAAGAATTTCAAGCTACTGGTTTGTGTTTTTACAGAACATGGTATGCAAAAAGCAGAGAAAGCCTGAATCTGATCTCTTCATGCAAAGGACTACTCAGATGAAACTTTTTCTGTTATATATTGTGGTACATGCTCAGCTTTTCTGACTTTATTCTCACTGGTTTTAATGTAAAAATGAAGTAGTAATGGGTGACTTTACACTAATGTACATTGTTTTTTGCCCCACATACTCTAATGCACTACTTTAAAAGATTATATAGATATGCCAGAGTTTCGTAAAAATTTGTCATTCCAATCACGCATGTACAGAGAAAACATGCTGTAGATGCATCGTCTGAGTACACAGCATACGTATCCTTAACTAGTACACCAGCCAGAATGTTTGGTGACTATTTCAGTTAATACTCCCTAAAAGCTCCTGCAATAACGTTGTAGTGTCAGACAATGACTGGCTGATGTTGTTATGGCAACTCCGACGTTTCAGGGTGGCAGGTTTGAGCATGACATCACAGCATGCCTGCCTGGAGTACCCAGAAGTAGGTGAGTATTTCCCTTTTGCACCAGGATTAGACCAGATCAACTAGGCAACATTGCTACCTGTAATGCAGATCATAAATATCATGTATAATCTTTGTTAACTGATGAAGAAAAGCAGGTTATGAAAATATTCATGTCCTGCAAATCACTTGTCATCACTCATCCCTCGACGCTAGAGGACAAAATTAAGTGTTTGCAAGTGAGAGCAAACCATTTAGCAGTGTTGCAGCCACTTTCTATAACTCTTACCCCTAATCTTTATGATACTAATACTTATTCTATGGGGAAAAAAAAAAAAAAAACACACACACAAAAGCTTTACTGCTTGGTGAGAACCACTGTATCTTTAAATGCTTTGTGTTTAATAGCCAAATTTTAGAGCAGCAGACACAGTAGAGGAAGATAAAAATCTCTTTATTTTCTACTGCTTAAGACAAGCTCTATCTTACTTCTGAGAGTCACCATAGAGAAACAAACATTTTTTAACTATAGGAATATGTATTCTGTAAGTTATGGTACATCAATGTTTTAGTTAATTCATATATCCTTCCTTCGAAGGAAAAGAAATAAAAGTCTTGAGATAGACATTGCCAGAAGGTATCTTAGCAAACCCTTCCACTTTAAATTCAACAAACTCTACATAATAACAACTAGCAAAATCTGACAGTGAAAAACTACTTTGACACATAGCACTCAAGCAACTATTTTCCAAAGTAGATTTGTCCAAAAATGTGTAACTTCTAAACCATAAATTTCTTCTTTGCTTAATGCCCCATGTTTTTAAGCCCCCATATTACTTTAACAAGAATAGTAATTCTCATTCTAACAATACAATGAGAAATTAAAATCCTTTCCTTTTTTGAAGGGAAAATGCCAGTAGAATTTGAGAAGAAACAGTAGTGACACATGTCATTAAAAAGGTCATTAAGCACATCAGTATTAATAGAAAATCAATACTTCTCATTAAAACTATAATGTAACTGTAAAACCAAATTACCCTGCCTTTTACTTATCCAACTGACCAATCCACAGACTGTTAAATGCCACTGTTGTGAAACATCACATTTCACAAAGAACATTTCTTAATATTCTTGATGCCAAAAACCTTATTGAAACAAACAGTATGAACCTCAGTGTTATACACAGAATCTATAAATGACGTCATCAATGTCACCACAATACATTCATATTCTCAGCTGACCTGTACCATTAAAAGTATCATTAGCACAATGCTAAAGTATCATTAGCACAGCACATGGAGCTGTACCACCTGCACCAGAGGAATATCCAATATGGATGTCAATAAAATCATTCCACATCGGGCTCTTTTGGAGTAGCTGAGTGTGCCACCTGGTGAGAAAGAGCACTTTCACGAGGGCAAAATACAAACTACTTTCACAATTTTACTTGATCCAACTACCATCTTCTGACAGGATTTCCTATTCTTTATACATGGAAGATGGTGCTATATAATAAATCAACCATAATAAAATGAATAGTAAAGGAATAAAGAGTGTCAAAATGTGCACGTTTTCCCTCAATATTTAAATACATGCTGTAGTCCTAAATGGCAAAGGATGTATTATTTGATAAACAGGATTATATTTATCATGCTCCTTTACTTCTATTTTATGATTTCTTAGCTTTAATTTACAAACTGCTCAGAAGAACAAGCCACAGATGGGCTCTCACCCGTAGCATTCCCAAACCTGCTTACTGGTTTGCTGCAAAGCACAAACAAATGCACAGACATTGAAATGAATGGAAAGCTTAATTTCATAAACACATATTTATCCATTGCATTCTTGAAACAATTATCCTTAATTTGGAAATATTTCTTCTTCACCAAAGATTTGTCTCAATAAAACTCATTCTCTTTCAGCCAGCCTATTTGCTGTAACTGCTTGGCCACAAGCAGTAATGCTATAATTCAAAGGAAATAAGATCTCTGTACTCCCATTATTTCTATTCATCTGCTGTATTTATGGAATTTATTAAAATATCTGCCCCAAATTTCATGGTAGCTTAACTCTACTGACCTCTGAATTAGAACAGAAAAGATTTTTTTGCCTCTTTTCTGCTCTCAACTCCCACAATCCCAGTCAAACTGGGAAACGCTTTTTGACAACATTGGCACAAAAGAAATCATTTAGCAGTTCCCTTTCCTGCATAAACATCTGTACTTGGAAGTAAATATTGCAAAGCTGAGTGAAATGCTATAGAGATTTTTTTTTCCAAAGTATCTACTGATTATTAGAATTATCCCAAAAATCTTTTACTAGAGGGTTCTTGTCATGCAAATAACACTCTGACAGGAAATACTCTAAAGTCTCTAAAACATTTGGTAGAAGAAAGGCAAAAATACTTGTCTTAAGTTTAGATGCACCAAAATTTTCCTGGATATTCAGTTATCGGTATGAAAAAAATATATATATATATTTTTTTTCACAATTCTCTGCCTAGGGTTCAGACAATTTCAGAAATTGCCTGTTGAATAAATTACAGAATAATCCAGAATAATCACCAGGTAATAGAACACACAATGAAGAGCAAAGCTGTGCACCGAGACATTTTTTAAATCACCAGAACATAGCCATCATCCTGGGGAAGAAAAGATGAGTCCCCTAATAGTCTTTACAAAGGCAATGTGATGGCAACACCAAGGTCAGACATTACCAGGGCTCTCCTAGTGTGGTGTTGATGTTCGAGGAAACCCCAGTTGACAATCAGATTGGTGAGCTTTGTCGTCCTGGTGCTAAAATGCAAAGTCATCCATATAAAGACAGCCAAAGAAATATATCCCTGAATTGGGAGGCATTTAAATAAGTGCAAATGTTTAACTTGTTCCCTGAATAAGGATAAACACAAATGTCTCCTAGGTCTGCTGTATAATAGCACATCTCTGCTGAAAACAGATATATATTCGTGTCACTGTTTATATCATATTTATGTGATTTATTCCGTACCTGAAGCCCTAATAAAATTGTACATCCTGAGAGGGATAATTTTTATGCGTAAACAGAGACTTTTCACAAACATTTTAGCCAGTGTCACAGTAGCTGTAAATCGAAGGACTAGAGACATTCATTTCTTTACACTAAGCTCGTTCCTGTTGCCATGTTCTTTGAAGCCCCTGAACTTCCTCTCCCCTCTGGAAAGCAGCTTTCTCTAGAGGTCATGTCAAGCATCAGCAATTTTTGCAGATGACACTTAACAGTGAGCTAATTCCCCATGTTTCCACCAAAGTGCAGAACTACCTGCTGAGTTTTCCACCCCAGCTGGCTCCATGTTGCTGGTCACAGGCACAGAGAGGCAGGAGAGCCCGCTCTAGCCAAGGCTCACGTGGGGCTGAGCCTTCCAGAAAAACCTCTTCCCCATGCAACAACCTCTCCAAACCCACTGCATAACATGAAACTGCCATTTTTCATGTGTCCCATACAGAAATCAGCCAGTCTTTCAAAAATTCTTCTTCCTTCCCCACTGCAAAAGTGTTTCAGAAACAGTGCAATGGGTTTATAAAATATAGCATTTTCCCTTGTCAAATTCTAAACAAACAGAAAAAGTCTTTCGGTATGAAAAATGAAATTACAGCCAAGCGGTGTCTCATTACCAGTGTAGCTTGAGGGATGTTTGTTATCTACATAACTCCCATTCAATACCAGTTTATAACGAAGCACAGCTATTTATTTAGGCTACCCTCTAAGCATAACACTTATCCTAGATACATTCAGTGTACTACACTTTTTTGCATATATATTTCTTTTTACACAGGACACACCATATTAACTTTGAAAAAAGACAGCTGAGACTGTACAGTAGCTGTTTCATGACATTCCTGGAATCCAGTTAATTTCACTGTTCACTCCATTTCAATTTGGCCAGTTACTTACTGGTAAGCACAAATACAAGACCAAAACACTACAGCACCTGAGAGAAAGGGAAAGATTAATGCCCATTATGCCCGTTTACAGAGCTATTGTTACCAGGTGACAGAAGACAAAATGAGGTAATTGCAAATATAATGATCTGTAAAGCTAGAAATGGTTGTCTGAATAGCAGTTTCACCCAGCACATATAATTCAGGTAGCATACCCTCCTGAATGTTGCTTTGCTATAGATTACCTAGTCGTCAATATTATGTCAGACAAACACACGTTTTCAGTCACTCCATTTTTATTGTGCAGTAAGAGACAAAAAAAAGATACTCAGCATATCATTCTAGGTTTAGACTCTAAACTCCAAAAACAAATGAAAAAGTACTCTGCTCTTCAAGAGCAGCAGCTAAGCTGCTGAGCTCTATCTTTCTTGGGCAGAAGGAACAGCCTGTGAATCTGGGGGACTGCACAGCACTGGTCCTACATTTTTTTACTTCCACAGACCCAAAAATCATGTGTATGTTTCAACATACACCATACAAACCCGATACACACTCTGAGAAGAAGCAATCCCCTTATATATTTGTGCATAGACTAATGTTAGTAGGATGAACTTTCCTGAATGTAGTTGTTATTTGTAAAATAGAACCTAAGCTTGCTTTTAAGAATCCAGGGTTCAGAACAAGTCCTACTATACTTGGACCATATCCTCACTGCTGTTTTATCTCAGCAGCAGTCAGGAGAGCGGACGTATTTGTGTCCGCACTGGAGTAGACACTTCCATGCTTTTAGAGCATGGTAAAACTTTAAGATATAAGCCAAAGAAAATCTGATTAACAACTCACGTTATCTATAATTTTGCACCATTACCCGCAAATACTAAAACATAATAAATTGCCCTCTTACGTGCCTCTAAAGCTGGTGATACTGTATATTGCTGCTGATTTCTGTTGTGTACAAATACCTCAGTAAAACCAGGCTAGATCAAAACCACTGTGGGAGCCTCTACTGAAATTATCTTTTATTCCTTCTTGATTTTTTGCTGTGTTTGTTTCTACTTTCCCATTAACATTGTTTTAACAGAGTTCTGTGTAAAAGTAATTATAAGAGAACTATCTGCTAAAAACACACAAATGAAACTATCACCATTAAAATTTCCATACTAGACAGAACAATCCAGAAACCTTTCACAGATGGTCCTCAGAATTGCTATCTCTGAGTGTAATTTTACTTCCATTTGTGGTAAATGGCAAAATTCCCATTGATGTCAACAGATGCAGAAGGGGTTTGTAAAAGCTTTTTCTCTTTGCTTTTTGGTGTTTCCATCATATTTCTAACTAGAAACAAAAAATTCATCATGTTGCTTCACTTTCACTAATGCCACAAAGTTTTTACTTTGAGATCCTTGAGACCTTTTCTTCTTGATTAGAAAAATACTGATTATTATACAGTAGGGTACAGCCTCTTTATCTAAAACATCTAGATGGCAGCCTCTATCTAAAACATCTAGATGGAGATCCAAAACTTTCTAAAAAACAAGATTTCAGATGAAAGGGTATCTACCTAGCCAGTTACCAAAAAAAAAAAAAAAAAAAACCACCTTGCAATCACAGTCCATATCCCCTAGAAAAGTTGGCTAGGTAGTTTTTCAAGTACCATGCTGAGAGACCCTGGAAACACGGAAACAAGCTGAGTTCTCAACTTCAGGTCAAATGGAGTTTAATTAAGCAGAATTATACCAAACATTTTGCAACTACTGTACATTCTGTTTTGCCTGTGTAAGGAAACAGTAATATTCAGAAACAACAAATGGCATATCATCAGTCTTGATACAGAGAAGCAAGCCTTTTCAATATTTAATACAAACCTCACCTCGAAATATAACTCATGGAAAGTAAACTGATTTTCCAAAATAGAAACACATGGTCCCCCTATTTCATATTTCACTTGACTTGTAGTTAAGCATTTTTCCATGAAGAACATCAGTATTTACATTGTCAGCTTATTACCTGGGAGTAAGTGGATAAGATTAGGCAGTTTTTAGAACTGCCATAACTAATTTACTAATGGGGGGTCTATGGCTACTTGGCAAATGTATGAAGAAAGTACAAAGTTTCGTCCAAGCAGCATGGTCATCAAAGATGTATTCATATTCCTGTCATTAATAGCAGTAAGAGTTCAACTTAATCCTCCCAAACATTCAGAGGAAGAAATTAAAATAAAACTTCCACTCTTTACTGTTTCATCATAATGGATAACTTGCAACTTAGAATTTTTTTCCCAAACTGTTCATGATTTGTGTCCTATTTTCTCCAGTTCCGTTCTAGCCCCACATACCTTTCTCTTGTTCATTAATCAGCTATATCTCTTGGAAAACAAATGTTCACACTGAGATATTCAGATACTCAGACCTTCGCATGTTTGTTGCATAAATCCATCCTCTCCAGCCTATCAAAAAGATACCTAACACAGACTATTTCTTAAAGAATGCTCTATTCACCTATAGTTAGCATGCCTCAATAATTCTATTATTCTGTTCATGATCATTATTGTCACACTGTGGAGTAAAAACTCAAAGCAAATGAAAATAACAGAATTGTTTCTTTTACATATTTTGACCTGTGGTCTCAAGCTACAGGCTCAGATGTCACCAACATTATAGAGAAAAGACAGCATTTTTTACTGTATTTTTAAAGTATTTTAAAGAAATAGGCACATTTCAATGTCTACACTTCCAGTATTAATTACAATAGTGCATTTTAAGGATAGAAGCTATAATATTTATTCTTGTAGGTCCTTCTATGATTGGGTATCATTTCTAACTTCCAACTGTTGAATAGGATTAGTGATAGGTATAGATTTAGAAGCCACTCTAAAAGGATTATATTATTTATATGGTACACCAATTAAAAATATTGATTCAAATAGAATAGAATAGTTTTTCTTCTAAATGTGTATTTGCCTTAAGGGTTTTGAAAGTGGAAGAGAAAGTTTTTTTAATTTATATTTAGGTACTTACGTAAAAGAACTTTCTCTAATAAAGGTGGTTTGTGGTTGTTGTCATTTAAATTTGCTGATTGTCAGTGCTGCAACTGCCTTCAGAAGCTTCTCAATGCAATTCAGATCCTGGTGTCTTTTTAAGGCATTTAAATATTACCTTCACCAGGTATCATTTAGCAATAAAACATAAATAGAACAAAGAAGCAAAATTATATGCAATTTCAAAGATTTAATTGCTGAAATGTTAAATTTCCCATACTTTGTCCAAATTCTCAAGTGCATTTAGGGTCCTTGGTCATCCTCTCAGTTGAAGTAAAGTAGAGCTCCATCAGTGGAGCTATGCCAACACAAGTATTTCAGCTTAGAACAGAAAACCAAGACCTTTTGCTCTCTTAAGTGTTGGAACACTCTTAAACTTTCTGGTTTTCAAGTGTTACTTTTCATCACTGCTTTGATGGTTTCTGATGCTTACCAAAAGTTCACAAAGAGCATGAAAAATCTTTCCATTTACTTTAAGTGGATGTGGATTAAGTCTTTGTAGTCTTTACTTTGTTTTAAATGTTTTATATATCAGTTCTCCAAACAATGTCTTGTGTTGGTATGTCATTATATCAATTCTAGCAACATCACAAAGATATAGAAAACATTACCAAAAGAAGATGAAGACAAATTGATAGAAGATTTATATAAAAACACACCATACACACCTGACACAAATATGGCAGGAAAATGGTAATAGTTGTGTTGAGATTGCATACCATCTACAACTACTCAATGGTAAGCACATAAAAGCTCAATACTGCTATTTAATCTCTCACGCAGAAGTTAGAGAAACTTTCAAAAAGCTTGAGTAAATTTTGTAGAAGTCTTCTACTCCATCATTAATTGAAATGTAGATATTTCAATAGAAGAGAGAAAGAATAAGCAATACTCAGGGATGAAGAAAATGTTCAATTCCATAAATAAACCTGCATTAGCATTGCTTAAAAATAATTTTTTATTGGCATTTAATGTACAGTATCAAATCTACACGGACCAAAATCAACCATGGTATCTGTGAAATGGGAAAGTCTCAGGACAAGATTAATAAATCCTGTATAGAAACTGTTAAGAAACTCTAAACCTCAATTTTACCTTCCATGAGCTGGTCTGACATAAGAGCAGACCTTGCTTCGAGCAGGAGGTTGGACTAGAGATTTGCTGAGGTCCCTTCCAACCTGAAGTATGCTATGATGCTATGATCTTTTCAGTAGAGGGGCTTGCTACTTTGCCAACATAGGTGATAATCTACAGTATCACTGTCTTCATCAGAGTCTGCTTAGATGTCTCAGTATGACTGCATTGGATGAGAGCAATTAAGATGTTACCAGAGGTGAAAGGAACGTTGCTAATCTATACATGCTTTGAGTTTGGTCTCTGATCCAGTGGTATGGAACTGAAAATTTTGAGAAGGTAGACAGTCTCATAGGCTGCTCACAGCTATGAAGAAAATAAAATTGTTTAAACATGAGGCAATATTTGCTTTGCTGTTACCCACAAAGACAAGGGTTACTTGACCACATCCCAACAGATATCAAAAATTGTTTAAATACCTTCCTATTTTGTTTTAATTTTTTTAAAATAACACTGTTTATTCAGACAACAGAAAATATAAATATCCATTTTCTAGCAGGGGAGAAGAACAATTCCCTGGAGCTTTATCATCTTAATCTGTAATCTGTGTATTTCTGCTCAGCCAGGTGTTCAGTGTATGCCACAGATCTGGTGATGAATATACTACATATTTATACACAGTCTTGAAAATACAGCGTTAGGAATTGTGAATGAGACTTAACATAATGACCACTTCATGTTAAGATCTAAACTTTGTCTTTCTCATCCTAGAGTGGTAGTTTATTTCATGTAGTGAATACATTTAATCTGTTCCACTCTTTACGTGATATAAACCTGCAATGAGTTTCATGAGAAGTGATTCTACTGAGAAATCTTGCCTGTTTAGAGCTATTATTTGTGCTGATTTTCTCAGAGTTATCTCCAATATCAAGATCCATCCAGTAATTACTTCTGCCAGAGTAATTTAAGAAACATGAGCTGGTCAATTAGAGTCACTGAAAATTTAGAGTACACTTATATAGATGATTAAATGAACACCATTTTTAGTCCTAAGTTTTGAAAAAAACAGGACTGTGCAAAGCATGACAAACTAGAACCATACTATAATACTATATGTAACTTCAGTTAAGTCATGGAGTGTAGAACTGGGCAGAAATTATCTGCAGCACTAAATTCCAGAATTTGTTCTAATGTTATCCGCTATATAAGACAGCTTTTTCAGTTCCAAGGTCTGAACATACATAAAATCATTGTAATGAGATTTATTTGGTACTAGGTTTAGATGGAGGGTCGGGAAGCCTTTGAAGTATTTTTCTTAGAATAGAACCCATTTTGTGCAGATAATTTGCATCTCTGTTCTTTATCATGAGTAAAAGCTATACTTTGATACTGTTTTTTAAGACAAATATTTCTGCAAAAAATAAATTACATTGTTTGTATTAATCACTGCTATTATATCAAGTTTCTAAGCCAATATTCCAACATGAGCATACTCTAAATTCAAAAGTGTAAAGTACAAAGAAGTGTTTCACCAAATAATACCAACATAGTGCCATTAACTATTTCTTAGCTATGATCTTTACATTTGCCTGACAAAGCCTGCTTGTTGCCATTCACGGGGTTAAGTACTTGAATGTAGTTTCAATCTAAATGTCAATGATACAATCATTTCCTCTTACAACAAGGACACTTTTCTCATTATACAACAACTGGCAGAATTAATTACCAAATGTTTTCCAAAACAAGCACAAAAAAGTTTGCCTTAATAAGAACTTCTGTTCAGGCCCTAAATTGGGCTCCTTTGTAAGCAGCAAAATCTCAGCTTTTTAAATGCCTTCTGGCTCTTTACTGATATTCATATTCAAGATAGATGCTTAATGGAATTTGACCAATTACAAGAAGTCCCATTTAAGTGAATGAAACAACTTTTAAAATTAGATTTCATTTCTGCTTACATGACCTGATAATTATACCCAGAGAACATGATCATCACTTACACCAGTCCCAGCTATATCTTATTGACAGTAAGTATAGATAGTTTGAAAGGGCAAAAAAGTTTAAGCTGAATGCTTAAATTACTTCCTGAGCCAGGCAAAATACAGGAGTACAGAGAGATTCAAGGTAAAAGCTGAAACAGACCTAATTTATTGTTATGTAAATACTATGGAGAAAAAAACATTAAAAAAAAATTGAGGATATGAGACTGGATATGATACTGCTTTCCACACTGCCAATTTACACGTGTTTTATTCTTGGACTTTTTTCTGCAAAATGAAAAAAAAAATGGTTACCCTAGCAACTGCCACATGTTACTCAGTTTATTTCTGAGATACTGAGCAGTCTATAAAAGAATAATACCATGCACTTTTATCAGGATGTCTCAACACCACAGAGAATTGGGAAAGTGTCACAACACATACATGTTTTTCCCCAAAGTTTCAAGAAGGCAT
>VXAL01009194.1:10534-27659 GCA_013399475.1 Chauna torquata
GTGGTTAATTTTTAAAGGTCCCTTCCAAGCCACTCTATGATTCTATGACAAGAAAGAGAAAGATAAGAAGCTGGTGAGCATCGGCAAGAGAGGTCATTTGAGGTTTGTAATAGTATTATCTTTCTGGGTCTTTCTGCTCTAAGGACTTGCCTAGGTCTGAAAAGAGGAAAGAACTGTAGATGCAGGCTTACTGGAGGCCCTGAAAAGTCACTGCATCTTTGTAGAGGAGCAGATTTCTAAGAGGGGAGAAAGAGGCAAATTGTGGCAGTAAAAAATGATGTTTACACTCAGCTCTGGGAATCAGGTAGGAGCCACAGCACAGGGGTTTCTTGTAGAGTCTCCTGATGTCTGCAGTGATGCTCAGGGCTGAGACTGTGGGCTGTGTCATTCTGAAATGATACAATGTCAGATTGGAAAAGTTTCTCCAGGTTAGTTCTCACGTTAGTCTGGATATAATCATTATGATAATCTCACCGAATGACAGTGGCCAGAAAACATCAACACTTACTCTTATAGTTAGCATGTGTCCTGTTGTATGAAGCATTACGAAAGTGTTTAATAAGTGGAGCACCATACTTAAGCTGGTAATTTTGCTCTTAAATTTCCATTTAGCTAAGCAGAATAGCAACAGAGTCTCTGTCACTAAATGGCATCATAGGAGAAAACCTGTTGTTCTTTAAAGCACATTTTCCCGTTGCCTCAAAATACTGCCAGTTTAAAAGTTAATCCTTTGTCCTAGTCTGGACTCTGTGTACAGACCAAGGGCTAGTACTTCTCACCTGTGGCACTCAACACCAAAGTTGTTTCTCAACCCAAAAAACTTGAATCCTCGCCTTTTTTTTTTTTTTCCCCTTCTGCATAGCAACAAAAATCAAACCCAAAACAAAATGAAAACTACAAAGACATTTTTCCTACTCAAGTTTTTAAATCCAACATTGCTAGCATATTTTCCTGCTTTGTTGTAGAAATAAACAGAGGAATTGTATGAAGTGGGAGTTGTTTCTGCGTGCTTTCCCCATCACATGGTCATGAAGGTCTCTTGCCTGTCACAAACACAACTGTTATTTGTGCATCTGAGTTATTGGTATGAACATCAGACATTTGTGATGCTTGCTGTACTGCTTCAGCAGAGACACTAAAAGCAGCAGAACTACACTTTTCAGCACAATGGCTTTCAAACTTGTTTTTTCTGATTGCTCATACATCTCTGCTGAGGAAATGGATGATAAAGACATTCAGGGCAGAATGGTTCAGGGCTTTGGCTGTTTCATTACAAATAATTCACAGAGAAACTGCCTGCATTAATTTATTTTTTATCTCGATAAAATGACAGACAAAAGTCTTTGACATTCCAGGTCTGCTTCATCTCTTACTTGCCAAAGTCACTCTACTGGGAGTAGATTTTTGCTTGCTTTTGACTACTTTATTCTGCTATATGATGTTTGGATTAGGTTAATATATGGTGAAAACTCATTTGTCCTTACAGTTCAAGCCATGGGCTAGAATTCAGGCAATCTGAAGTCATTCCTGAGCTGCACTCTGAGTTCTTTCTGTGTGACCTTGAATAAGAAATGTAACCTTTTTACTTCTTTGTTCCCTCATTTGAAAATAGAGCTTTCCTTTCTCCCTCATGCCCTCCATGCCTTTCATTTTTTAGCTGAATGCTTATAAGACCAGAGAAATCTCTTTTGCTAAGTGAATATACAAATACATCCCTGAATTTCCTGTAGACTGCTATGGTTTTCTGTAATGATAGCATTAATAAATGGTTGCCCAAGGTATGTTGTGTCTCAGTTACATGTAATGAGCTTAGGGGACCCTGCTGGCAGGGGGACAGTACTATTAGCATTTCCCACTGCAGCACTGTGCTTTGGTGTGATTCAGAATTCAACTCAGCTGAAGTCTCTGGAGATGAGCTTAGCATTAGGATTGTTTTGATTGTTGATGTACCCAAATTAAAGATGCAAAGCCAGCAGTACATGAAAGCATAGGCTGTAGCTTTTCACAGTATCCTACTGTGTTCCCTCTTTTGATATCATAAGTTATTTAGTAATAATTACAAAAATCTGAAACCTTTGTCCTAACTTTAAATGCACATGCTGAATCATGGCTGTTTATCTTACTAACACCACCACATTCCTGTTAATAGCACACAGCCAAAGATCAGTACATCCCCTCCCCCATACTACTGTATGAATTCTAATTGCATTTTCTGTATTACTGATGGTGACAAGCTTGTTGGGAGAAATCAGAACCTTTCATGCATTGTTAAATTTACTGCTGAAATTCCATGAAAATGTATGAAAGTTGGCCTCTCCTTCATGATGACATACAACATGGCAGTCTTCTAATGCACCTTTACTCACACAAGTTGAATTATTTGGCATAATCCTGAGAGGCTGTACTTGTTGATTCCTGTGGAGCACAAAAGATCTAGTCCTGCAGAAAAAGCTCATAGATGAGTCGTGCTGGCAGAACTGGCAGTCAGAATGAAAGATTTGATTAGTACAACTCTTTTGGTGTAGAAAAAGAAGTGCATGTGGAAAGCATCAGGCTATTTGTCCTGATAAAAGACAATTTCTCCTTTTAAAAAAAGTTAAGAGCACCTCTCTGTAAGCAGAAATTTACAGAGGAAAACATGATTTTCTATATCTGATCAAGTTGGACGTAAATATCTGTTTAAAATTAGGCATATGCTTTAAACAGATATAGACCAAAGATATCCTGTGCACAGATATTCAGTAGCAATGGAAATGTTTGATGGATGTTTTCTGATGGTGACAGGAAAATGCCACAGTGGGAAAAAAGTTGATCTAAAGAAAGCACCAAACAGACTTTTAAAACATTATTTCATGAAGACAATCCAACAACAGCAGTGTCTAACTCTTGCAGAGGATAATTAAATCCATTTTCAACATCTGTAAGGAAAAGGCACAAACTGATGCATAACTGAAAACTTAAAAATTAAATCAGAAAAATGGGAACCGAAATTAAAAACCTTGAACAGTTTCATAGTTTTAATACTTCAAATTATATACAAAGACTAGAACTTAATATGGAAAATTCACGATTACAACCGTCTGGGCAAGAGTCAGACAGAGTATTTGGAGAGAATCCTGCTAGATGATTTTGAATGAGCCCTAACCTCAGATACACCAAAATACCCAGGGCTGCATAAAAGTATTCAAAATCTAACAATGTTGTGAACTTTATAGGCTGTTTCCTGGCATACCCTGAGGCAGGAAGCTTCACAGAGTTTGTTGGAAGCATCTTGGTCTTGTGTATGATTTATTGTTTTGTCAAGACACAGGGAAAATGTGCATTTGGGTTTGAGGGAGGGTGAGTGTTTTGTTTATCCTTAGAAATCCACTAGGCATTTAATGAGCAAATCCCTTAGAAAACAGCAAATTTCTAATTTATATTTTAGTATCAAATTTTTTATAGGTAAAATGCATAAGACAGCATCTTGGAAAAATATTTTTTAATTCCCAGGACTTCTTCTCAGGCAGAAAGGAGTACTCATGTGCTTGAGTACAGCATATGCTTATGTCTTTGGCAAAACTGAGTCTTTATCAAGATTGCAGTGTAGTTCTTCAGGTATACCCAACCTTGTGCATATTGCAACATATTATAAATAAAATATTGTGTATTTTACCAATACAAGGTAAAAAAAATCCACTAAAAGTACTTTTATTTTTTCCAGCTATTGTAATTGGTTACTGCCTAGCTTAGTGTAATTAAAATACAGGAGCTGGATGCAGAGGTATCACCACAAGCAGCCATCTTGGCCAATTTCTCCCTTGATGTCTAAGAGCACCGACATTAAAGACCTCTTACAGCGAAGGCCAGAGAGGCTGACCAAAGATAGCTCATCAGTGATTGCATACAAGTGCTTTGCTGTGGCTGAAGAAATAATATAGTGAGTTTTGTGTCCACCTTAATCAGGCTAAAAGCTTCAGCAAACCCTGTCACATAGCACTGGACTTGTCGAAATGATGACGAGAAGTCAGAAAAAGCAACAGAAGAAATTTTAGCAAGATGCACGCATATGCATCAAATTGTTGCAAAACAAGACCTCTCTTGGTAAAAAAGACACTCACAAATGGCTCTCTAAAGCTGCCTGAGACACAGACAGCTGGGTTTGATGTATATCAGGTGTGGGATGTACGGAAATGTTTTGATTTTGGCTTACCTCCTTTCTCTTCTGTCTTATTCTGCCCATGCTCTTTCTTGGCACAGATAAAACATTATAAAAAGTCAAAATCACAGTCTCTTTGTTTTCCTGACTCCTTTCTCCCCCTTCCTAAGCTAGAATTTTAAATGTCAGCCTTTCAAAATGTGGCATTTTCAGAGAAATGTTATAGCCTGGATCTCACTGAATGGAAAATGTTTTTTCCAGTTCAAAGGGTTTTAAAACAAAACAGAAAAGGCCAAGACAAATGAAAAAGACTGGGGGAACAGCAACTGAAGCTCTTCTCCAATTAGTTTTTCAGATGTCTCTGTCAGCATATTTTCTCCCTCGGGAATTTGGAAAAAAATTCTAAATCTAATTTCTATATATGTTGGAAATGGCTCCCTTCCCTGGCAGCACCTGTAGATACTATGAGTTTCATGGCTATAGAGAAAATAGAGAAGAGAAGAGAAGAGAAGAGAAGAGAAGAGAAGAGAAGAGAAGAGAAGAGAAGAGAAGAGAAGAGAAAAGAAACACTTGTTAGAGCATGAATTTTGACCCTTGCAGGAACAGGGCTGTTCTAATATGCTATCACCTTTTTCATGTTCCTCTGCTACCTCAAATATACAGAGGAATATACCTTGTCCTGAAATATATCTCAGCTGCATGACCTCAAATATACTCAGAGATGATAAAGCCATCAGGGTCACTATGGTGGTGTGGTTTTAAACATGCAGACTGCTTTTATCCCAGCAGTATGGCTTTACTGAATAATTTTTGAAGACATCATCTCTTTTCAGTAAAAAAAAAAAAAAAGAGAAAGAGAGAAAAAAAAAAGAGTAAGCCCCTAGCAATGATGAGCCAAGAGGAACTGGAAAACTGGAAGAGCATAAAAGGGTATTTCAGAGAACTCTGTTCCACGTCCAGCACTATGCTTGAAAGAATATATTTTACCCTTGACAGGGGTTCAGAGCTGAGGAGTTCATGTATGCTCACCTCTACCTCTGGAGACATATCCCATTTAATGCCAGTTGTTGGCTCTGTCAAATAGGGCATCAAGTCAAGACTACCCAAAACACTGCATCTTGTTTGAAACTTTGCACATCCTCATTCTAATAACCCGCTTCACCAACAGACTTAACTGCAGATATAAGACTGTTTCCTGTGTTCCTAACGGCTCTTCATGAGAGCCAGGAGACCTTGCCTCAGTGATTTATGTCTCAAAGAAGAATGTAAGCAGGTGCTTAGACTTCTAGTAAAGCCTTCAATGGAGAATTTGCTTGGAGTTTGCTGAATGGAGGCCTTAGAGTTTGGTTTGCTCAGGTTTGACAATATGTCATTGAGCGTCCGCTAAGAGAAACCTATTTAAGAACAACCCAAGGGCAACCTGGAGCTTGCTTAACATGTGAGATCCCCCTGTTTGTTGGTTGGTTGTTTTTTGTTTGTTTTGTTTTTGTTTGTTTGTTTTTCTGACAGGATATTCTATTTGGCCTTCTCACTAATGTCTCAGCACCTCACGGTTCTTTTACCCTCAAAGGTGCTCTCAAGAGGAGAACTGGGAGGTGCTATCTTCACCTTCAAGACTCTGTACAGAAATGGCACAGGATATCTGTAGGAAGCCCCAGGCATGTGCCTCTGTCAGGAGACGTCTTTCCCTCCACACATTCAATCCTCCAAAGCAGAGCAATACAGTTATTTTTGTCTCATCCCTTTAGAACCACCTGATATTCCATCAGGGTGCCAGGGTAGTGGAATGATTACCGTTTTAACCTCTAAAAACAGAGTGTCTGGGACAATTTATCTCTTGCTGTCCCCAGGTATAGCTCTGCTCCCCTCACTCTCCAATCAGCCAAGCCTCTACCATTTCTGACTTCAAAGCAAGTTAAAAAAAAAAGATTGAGGGAACGTGGGGAATGTAAATTGTTCTGTTACCGTTCCTTCATGCACACACACATTTCCCTTTCCGATGTGGAAACCTGCCTGATGCCAACCATTTACACAGGTACCTTTCATTCCAGCTGGGCATCCAGAGGACTGTTTCTGACTTGGTGGGGTGGAGGGGGGAAAGGAAACCAAACCAAAGTAAATTAAATGTCCTTTCAGCCAGTTTTATGAACTGCCCTCAGCTATTAATTTAGCAGCATTCTTCCAGACAGTGGCAGCTGCTTCAGCGCCAGCTGGTGGAGTGAGCTGCTCCATAGCAACAGCCAGCAAGCGTGAACATACCCAGCGTAAGCATCATGCAGAGCCACAGAGGGGCACTTTCAAAAGAAGCAAGAATGCTTAAAATTAAAACAGGATACTGCATCTCACCTGAAAGGGAGAGGATCTATAGCAGCCATGCTTGCTATACAGGTCAGTGTAGGCTGTTCAACTAGCTGGCCGTCAGAAGCTGCACTTACCACAGGCTTATCACTGCCTCGTGATATAGGAAAGTCTCACAGGTGTTTCTAGTGTGAGAGACATGGGTTACCTGGAATTTTTTTTTTTATATATACTAGTGTGACTCACTTCTCTGTCTGTTAAACTGGCTTGCAAACAAACAACAACAACAATAACAAAAATTTGCTTTTTGTCTGTAAAGCAGATTAAGGAAGTGACATCACAACACCTATGGGGTTTTAAACAGCTTTTAGGGCTAGGTGACTGATGTTGAGTTTGACAGAACTGCAAGTACCAGGCTGGAATTCAGTTTCAGGAGCAGATTAAAACCTGTTATGGGATTACTTCGCGTTAAATACAGATTAATATGAATAATGAATAATATAAACACCTGATATCCTTAGCTTTTGTTTTAAGATATCCCCCCTCCCCAGCTGTGTATTTTATTTATTTATTTATCGTAATTTATTGTAACAGTTCTGAAACCTGCTAGACCAGCAGCCCAGGAGACTAAGGTCACAAAGTGGTAGTCTTCAGTTATTCCACAAACCCACTCTGCTAAAATAATCTCTAGGCAAGAGGAGGAGAGTTTAATCAGCCTTGTCAATTCATCAGCGCTTCTTTTCTGAGGCATGCACAAAGGCTCCCATTTAATGTAAGTAGTGTTGGTAGCTATTCTGAAATAAACACAAATTCATCTCATTTTAAATCAGGCCACTGCACAAGTCATAAGCTGTAGTAAGTCGTTGTTATCATGTCAGGCTGAAGTGGTTCCTTTAACACTCCACCACTTTGATATAGTTGACCCTTCTCTGAGGACTTCTCAAAGCTCCTTCTTGCTCTGTTTTATCTATCTACTTTTTTTATGATTTTAAATGCAAAACTCACAATGTGGATTGTTCCAAAGACTCACAAGGCAATCTCAATATCTACTCATGTCCTCAGCTCTTGCTGAGATGAGAACCATTCCCCACTACAACTCTGCTCTTCACAAAAAGGAAACCCAGGGGAAGGAGCCAGTATGTTTTCCAGAAGATGCCCTAGCTTCCCCAACAGCTAGGAAAGCAGGGCTACAGTACACACCTTTGATAATACTTCCTTCACAGTGCAGCTGAGTCAACCTCAAGAAGTGTAACCTTCTCTCCATTGTCTACTGAGCAAGTTGATGAAGTGACCACATTTTCTCTGGTAACATCAGACTGTGGACTGATGTGCGAGGAGATTTCTTTCAGAGGAAAAAAAAAAAAAAAAAGCAGAGTCTATTCTGACCCTGTCTCTTTTCTATTACCACAGGGAGACCTTCAGAGATCCCTCATTCAGGTGGATTTTGGAGATGGCATCGCTGTTTCATATGCCAATCTCAGCTCGACAGAAGATGGGATCAAGCACATTTACCAGAATGTCGGTATATTCCGAGTGACTGTGCTGGTGGAAAACAGTCTGGGATCTGACAATGCTGTCCTCTACCTGCATGTAACATGTATGTATGTTCATAACCATTGCTAGCTTCTGTCATTCTTAAAGACCTGTCACTTGGTCTTGGGGATAAAGTTTCAGGCTTTGCAGTTGCGAGGGCAGTGATGGGAGGTGAAGGAGTGTTTTTCTGTTGTCCAGCAGAGGCGGAGGAGACAAAGGGAATAGTGACATTTGCTTTTTGAATCATGTTTAACCTCTAATTTTGGATAATCTAATCTGAGACACCTCAAAGGAGTGTCCGGCCCTTTCTGAAATGCACTGTCAGTAATATGTTTACAATTCCAGACATCCAGGATCTTTAATCACTTTTAAAAGCGTTGACTTTTACTTTGTACGTGTTTTGCCCTCTAATGAAAAGCAGCCACATTTGGGATGGAAACCACTGCATTTCAGTCTTCCTGTTGTCATAGGAACCAATATCCTGGTGTTAAAGACTATAACAAGAAAAAATATTATCTTCACATTGCTCTTTTGCTGTTCTTTTCAAACTTTTTATACTTCAGCTGTCTCTGATTTACAAATGAAATGTATCTCAGTCCTTGCATAAAACCAGAAATGTGTTCTTTCATCTTTATTCTGGTACATGGTTATGAACCCAAAAGGTTGAACTGTTATTGAAATTTTGTAGTATCTCTAATTAATAGACTTTGTTTTGGGCCATCATTTGCTTTATGTGGTGTGATTTCTGTATTTTCTTTTTTTTTGGTTAATTATTTATATTTTGGACTGTATATCTGTGTGGCAGATTTAAAGAAATTCCAAAACTTAGTTATTTTTACTTAAATTACGCTTACAGAGTACCACTTAGCCTCTCCCAATGTAACTCCACATATTGTCTAGATAATTTAGCACATTCTATATACTTTAACTCCAGTCTTGGTGTTACTTCATATAGCATGAAAGCAGCTGCCTCTTCAGGGGAAGAGAGCAGCTCTTTAATGGTGCACAGTCATATCAACAGATGGGAACAGTGGGAGTTATAGCAGTGGGAGACAGGAGGTTTATGAGGGAGCACTAGAGGAGCAGGAACAAATATCTACCTGAATACCTTCCTTCAAAAAGACCTTAGGTTCATGACCATAGTGTACCTTTCCCTAACCGGATACTGGTCCATGGCAAACTTGTATGTCATATAACCCGTCAGCAGTGCCATGTGTTTGAAAAACTCATAATTATATCTTGCAAAACAGAACTGTACTGATAAATCAGATTATTGTCGAGCTTTTTTTTTTTTTTTTTAATTTGGGGGCTTAGCCCATATCACTTCTGTGTTGAGGCACTGGTGAGTCAAGGAAAGTTCTCAGTTTTTAGACAGCTACAGTTGTTGGATTTTTTTGCTTTAGTATTTTAAGTATCATCCCATGTAGGGTAGAGAAAAGGACCTCTGCTCAGAATAGATATTTATATGCTTTGCATAATTTCTTTTGCAACTGAGCAATCAGATTTGGCTCAGTGGATAGTGCCCTGGTTTGCAGTAGAGAGAGGTTGTGGAGTCATGTTCCAGTTTGCCTTCTTGCTTGTGCTTGGACACTTAGCAGGGGAGCTGCAGGATGCAGAAATCCTCCTCCCTCTGCTGTCAGTTATGAAAGTCAGCTCAACAGGAGCCATGGTCTTTTTTTTGTTTGTTTTTGTTTTTATTTGTTTATTTGTTTATTTGTTTCGGTTTTGTTTTGTTTTGTTTTGTTTTTAGCTTTCCCACTCTTTGTAAAAGGTCATTGGAAACAAATGGAGAAGTGTTTTGGTGGTTGATATTTTGCAGGATGTTCTGACAGCCTTCTGTGAGCAGGGTTTGTAATTGCTCGCTGTTTGACAAGAGACGATTCCACTGGGACCACTGCACACACACACAGCCTATCTGCACACTAACGAGGCCGCATGAAGCAACAACTGCTTTCTCATGCAACCACAAAATGGAAGGAGAAGGCAGGTGCCCAGCCCTCACCCTCACTCATATTGGCTTTCTTGGTTATAGGTGATTTAATCCATTTTCTCAAGCTATTGAAGGCTTAAGAACAGTTTTGATTGTTTTAGCTGTACAACAAAGACACAATATCCAGATGTGTACATGTGACTTAGCAGCTGATAAAATGTAAATTTCTGTGTTGTGTACAGGTAAAGCCGATATGGGACTTAAACAATGCTTGATTATTGCAGCCAGGCCTGGGTTACACATGCCAGACCCTCTAGAGAAGCCACAGCCCTGAAGGATGTGTCTCACCTTTCTCTGTGTGGGAAGATTTGGGGACCTCAGAACAGATTGCAAACTGAGTATGGTGCCATTCAGACTAGCAATAGATTGGCTGAGGCCAGAGATAATCCAATCCTTTCCAGAGCCTAATGCCTAGATCCACAAAAGCTTCTAAATCCTGTTGAAATGCTTGCATTGCCACCCAGCTCTCTAGTAACTGAGGGGCCCAGACCACTTTATTTTGCTTGGGGTGCATAAACATGAATTTGGACTCTGGGGAGTTTTGTTAAAATACGTGCCCTTACAACAGACACGCTATACTGCTAAGATCCACAGAAAAGCAATGTGCAGCCTGAGCATCCAGAGAGTTTTAGAAAGGGGCACTAACAGGCTGACCCCTTGTTACAGAGTTGATACATGAGTGTGTGCAGCCTTGGGCCTTCCAATACCCTTCCTTACCTCTGACCAGCAGCCTTGCTGAGGGCAAAGCTGCAGGCACTGAACCACAGCATTCATAATCTCCAAGATCAGAGTAAAGCCTCTACCCAGTGCCCGCCTCATCCTGCTGCAGCCCTGAGACCAGTGCACAGCAACAGTACCTTTGCTGCAGTTGGTCCAGGAATCCGCAAATGCAGGTTATTGTGAGGCAGGAACATTTTTGGGTGCATGAACAGTAAATTGTATATAAACTGCTTCTCCAGCCAACAGGCTGTCTCTGAACTGACAGGTTAAATATTCCCCTGAGACACTAGTTCTGCATTTATTTGTCTGAATGCTTCAGAACAACAGCACTTGTCCAAGTGAACCTTTTGAGAAACTTCTCCCTTACCATTCTCAGGGACTTGTACACAGATTTCCTGGGGCAGATGAAAGGCTGTAGTCACCATGGCCCCTCATGAAGCTCTGAAATGAATTCTCTTCGAACTTACCTGGGAGGAAGCAGTCTCCTAGCAGCTAAGGGCCTATCCAGAGTGAGCTATCCCCATCTGCTGGCCAGATAATAGTTCAACATTTCAGCCACTTTGACCCATCAGCTATTTGCACAGAAATAAATACTAAGGCAGAACTGGCTTGTTTGAGCCTTTCTTTCATGTTCTTTCCTAGCTGGCATATGGCACAGGTCTGAGGGGGTGCTGGGTGTTCTTTGCAGCATGGGGACATTTAAACTATATTCAGAGCAGCTGTGTAGTTATGTTGGAGTGGATTAGATTTTACATGGGCTCCATTGTCACTGCTGTCACTACATCAGGTGTTTGGAAATGTATTCCTTTAGAGGTCCATGCTGACACTGGACATTTGTCAAACATCCCAAAGGATACCAGAGCTGCAAAATATTCATCCTGGGAAGCTGCTGTTTTTCAGTTCTCAGTGTCTTGCTGTGAGAGCAGTCATGGCCAGGTCACAGAAATGCATCTGAGCAGGGGAATTCCATTAAAATCAGAAGAATGAAATTCTGACTTCTCAAGAATTTGTAAGAAGAGAGTTAACTGCTAATTATCCAAGGGAAAATGAGCCACAGTCTGGTCTTATAGCAGGCTTTGGTTAGTCTGATCATGGGTGACTCTTAATTAGGTTGCATCAGGTTAATCAGCAGCTGTGTCTACACCCCACAGAAATCTGCTTTTTAGTTACGAGTCAGGAAGAGTGGTCCTTGTTGATACTGGCATCGTTTGTACAGTCTGATTTGGGAGAATTTTTCCATCTCTCTGCCTATGTGCGATGCATATTGTTATAGGGTGTTTGCTCCAATATGTGTAGTGTTTCTCCAGGTTGAAAAGCAAGGTCTAAGTGGTGATACATGAATGGGATATTTTCTGAAAAATCCTTTCCTGAAATACAAAAGGTCTTTTAGTAGGGTATTTCAGCTCCTCATGGACAATGCAATTGATCCTCTCAGGCTGTGGTTTCTGCTTCTCATCACTGGGAAGCTCGTAGATGTAGGATATAGCCTCAATTTGTTTTAGAAACCCATATCCCCATATTACCCGGGGATTCTTTCTTTTTATTTCTCTGTCACTCTTAGGACAATTGTTTTGTTCTCTAAGTGAACAGTCAGAACACATTTAAAAAAAAAAATCTATAGGACAAGATGTAACAACAAAGGGCCATCTGTCTCCAGAAGATGGGAAATGTGCAACCCTGGGCATAATGTCACTTGTCAAATGAATTACGTTCTGTTTATACTAAAGATACAAAAGAATTTATTGAAGAAAAGAAGGGAGTATAGGGTAACAATAAAATGAAGGCACTCAGTGAATATCTGTGTTCAGACAGAATTTAATCTGGTGTAAATAGATATAGTATTGCTGAAGTTCACCAAATCACAGCAATTTGCATCAGCAGAGATGCTCCATGTCCTTTGAAGCCATTTGCTCTGCACATTCTTAAGTCTTTCCGGTGAAGGCCATAGTCACGTAATAGGGCTCTGCCCCTATTGTTTAAGTGATATATAATGTCCCTGAGTATACAACATTCATGCAGTAAAGAGCCCAAGTTTTTCAGCTCCGGGTACAAGGATGGTTCCTGTTTTATGCAAAGAAGATTCAAGCTTACCTCTCTACAAATGGCACCAAGCCAAGACATTAGATATCATGCCCCATGGTGATTTAGAGGATACCTCTTCCCAGAACCAGTGGGTCTCCCCTCAGGTCTCCTTTCTGCCAAGTTGATATTTCACAGGGAGGGAGTATTCACCTCTTGTTTCTATCTCTGCAGGCCCCTTGGAACATGTTCACTTATCTCTCCCATTTGTCACCACGAAGAACAAGGAGGTCAATGCCACAGCAGTACTGTGGCCAAGTCAAGTGGGAACACTTACTTATGTCTGGTGGTTTGGGAACAACACGGAGGTTTGTATTCCCTATGAACTGAGATCAAAACAATCCAGGAGGAACTCTGTTACTGAGCAGGCAGGAAGAGAGGGGTCTGGAAATGCTTCTAAATAGTAAAAAACACAAGAAAATTGTAAACCAGAGACAGAGACTAATTCTTGGTTCTTTGATGTACCAACGTTGAAATGTAGGAACAGTTTTGTGATTATTGCTGTGACTTAGCTGTAGGGTTTATTGGCATTTCATGTAAATTGCCAATAGCTTTGTCCCTGCATTTTCATCCAAAGTGAAAATGTAGAGAACCAATGACCCAAAGAGTTTCTAGTATGTTTTTCCCCAACCTTATTTCTTCAACAACAACAATAAAAGCTGAAAACTGCATGCACCACATTCTACTGCCTCTGTGCTTGCAGTATTGGTAAATCTGCACAGGCATTATAACTGTTATTGTATGTACTTTTGTGGCTGAAGTACCCAGAGACCCTGATTAGTCTCTAAGGGAAAAGATTCTTATGGTTTTTTGTAGAGCCAAGAGCAACCTTCAACCACACGTGGTTATCTTCTGTGTAATGCAGGTCAGAGGACTGCATCAGTACTTCCTGCTTTATTTAACTCTTTGTGATTAAAGCAGAACCTGACTTTTTTGTTGTTTTGCATTAATAATATCCCTCAGATGATGGAGAATTCACTCCTTTTCTTTCTTACCCTATCCCCCAACTATTTTCCCACAGCTAATTATCCTGAGAGTTAAATATATACCCTGTGTTTGTAGTCTGAATTTATCTAGCTTCGGTTTCAAGCTGTTGCATCTTGTTACATTTTTGTGTCTAGATTAAAGAACTCTCTGTAGTATCAGAAATCGTCTCCCCCTAGAGGTACTTACAGGCTGTGATTATCACCTTTTAACCTTCCCTCTGATCTGCTAAGCTCATAAGTGATCAGAGGTGGTCTAACTCCGTTCTCATTGAAGTGAGAGTTTTACTACAGACTACAATGGGAATAGAGCTTGACTTAATACAGTGTGCTTTGAAGATCTCATTCAGATTTCATTAAGAAGTGAAAACAGAAGTTAGGGCAGGCATTGCTGAAAGGGGGCACAACTCATTGAGAAACTGGTTTGCACAGCAGAGCAAGCTGAGGTAATCTGTGTCCTCTCTAAAACCCATCACTTTCCAAAAGCAATGTCTCCAGGTCGAAGAATAACACAGGAGAGCAACTGAGAAATAATGATTTGCCTCCTGGTTCTGCCACAAACACCTTAAAGTGACCTTAAACAAATCACTCACAGCTAGATCTGGGAAAGGAGTGTGACACCAGAGAAGTGAGTCTCATGAGTCCTCATATTAAGATATGCGCCTTTGTGGGGAGTGCAGCAAAGACACTTTAACATGGGATCCAGAACAGCCAGAATGCTCTCCTCCTAGAGACAGTTACTAGGGAATACTGGAATCTGAAAATCTAACTCCTTCGGAAATTTTAGGTACCCTACTTTGAGTTCCAGGAAGACATCTCCTCGTGGATCTCTGAGCCCTCTCCAGAAGATTGGCTTCCATGTCACAGAACTCTTTATGTGTCTAAGTTTCCAAGCTGGAACTGACTCCCCAAACCATCCCAATAGGCTAGAGAGCCAAACTCATCTTACTTTTCCTTTACAGCCATATTAACTTTTTTTTTTTCTTTTTCCGACATATTTGCAGCCACTGATCACCTTGGAAGGGAGCATCACATTCACATTTTCTGTGGAAGGGATGAACACCGTCACTGTTCAGGTCTCAGCAGGAAACATCATTCTTCAGGACACAAAGAGCATTGCTGTGTATGGTGAGCCCTTCTCCCTTCATTTCACATAGGATTTCTCTATTATCAAGAGATAGAGATCCAGGTTACCTGACAGCAAAATAGGGTCTTTATTCCAGAATCCTTTGAGTGAGATTATAAACTCAGCTCCCGTGATATCAATTCAGCATAACATCTCTGAAGGCCACTGACTGACATTAGTCCAGACTGAGTTAATCGCAGAATGTTGATCTCCTTCCCAGAGCCCTCTGTGTCTGGTCATATGATCATCCAACATGATTACCAAGATTTTAGGTAATTTTGGAAGCTGATGTTCCCCCTTCTTGGACAGTAGAGGCCTCTTTAATAATACAGAAGCTGCTTGGCTCAAAAGATAAGTCAGTGCAGTGTGGCACAGTCCTGTACAGAAATCTGCACTGATTTGATACTGTACTCAGGCCTCAGAAGCAGATAGAACACACAAATGCTATATAGCATAGATGTAGTCTAAGAACCACTGGCAAACCCAGTTATAATAGTTTATCTTAAACACATAGTCAAAGTGATGAGTGTGATTGTCTCTGTTAAAAAACTCAAAGATTAAGAAGTACTTTTTCCAAGGCTAGTTCTCTCCCCACCTTTATCCCTGTCCCTGCCCAGTTAAGATTTCAAGTGTTTGGAGCATATCTATGAGAGTATAATCACAGCTTCCTTCACAGGGTTTGCCTGCTTCAGAAGTCAAGATTAAGGTAGTTTTTACAATCCCAACACAGATCCATTTCTACTGTTATTCATCCGTTAAAGTAAGGACTTATCACCTGTTTCAGTTCTGTGACACTTGAGCAGTGAATCTCTCAGATTCTCCAGATCTCTCAATGAATCTCTCAAATTCACTACTGGATTCCCTGACAGTGTGTGCATGACCTGCAGATTGATTAAGAAAAGCAAAACAAACTGCAGCAGGTTTCACTAGTTTCTGCCCATTCATTTGGTACTAGGACATTTTCACAGTCTTTACTTAGCACCATGTTATTGTATCTGCAGAGCAATTTCAGTCCCTTCGGTTATCATTCTCCCCAAACCTGGATGACTACAATCCAGATATCCCAGAATGGAGAAGAGACATCAGCAAAGTAGTCAAGAGAGCTCTGGTGGAGGTAAGCAATATGCATAATCTGCCTTATGGTTGCTCTAATTTCTGCTTTCTGTCTACATTAGGGCTGGATAAATTGTTATTTCAAGGCGTCTCTCTATCCCTACCAACTATGAAAGGAGTCTAGGCTAGTGTTTGAGTCCAAAATCCTAAATTTTAGACAGGTGAAATTATTCCATCCTATGACAATGTGATGCTCAGTCAGCCTTCAGTTTATTCTTTTTAATGACTGTGGATTATATGGAGTATTTCTGAGAAAAGGTCATATAGAAAACAAATGACATATCTGCCTATAGCTGTACAAAAGTCTTTACTGCTGCATTGCAATTCTTACTTCTTTTACTGCTGCTCTTATACAGCAGTGAAAACTAGTGCTATTCTAATGGAATTACAAATATACTGTAGGAAACTTAGGAGACCAAAACCAAAACAATTTTCACCACAGAGAACACCACAGTAAGCACTTTATGTCTTTCATATAGTGTGAGGTTCATGGGTCAGGATTGGATGCTATTTTTCCCATCAACACTATAGAGAATCTCTGAAGTTCCTTCTCTGACTGTTGAACAGAATGTCATAAAAATATTGTTTGGCTGAAGATTTGGATTTCAGACTGAGAGGCTGAGAAATGTTAGAAGAGACAGCTAGGGTTTCTCAGCTCAGCAGAAAAATGGTGGAAGGAACTGTTTGAAACAGGTTTGTGTCCACCAGATTAGTGCTTTCTTTCTAGTTTTTTTTGGATAGATGATGTCACAAATGAATATACAAGCTTGCCAGTAACATCTACAAACTTTGTGTCCTCTCAGAATTTGAGAAGAATTATTAAAAAAAAAAAAAAAGCTGAAAATCTGTCTGGATTCTTATTAAGATTTTTTTCTTCATTTTCCTCAAAAGACAGATGGAGAGGAGGAAAGGAAAACAAACAAACAAACAAACAACACAGTTTTCTAAAGCTTGTTCTTCTGACTTACTTATGTCTGTATGAAGTACTCTAGGTTCCATTTATCTTCAGGATGAATTTTCAGAATATAAACAACTCAATAAAAGAAAATAAAGCCATGAAAAAAGGATTATAAAACCACAGTACCAAGGCTATATTCCAAAAACAGAGCAGTGAAAACACAAAGAGTCTTTTTGTTGTTTGAGGA
>VXAL01009194.1:28308-59904 GCA_013399475.1 Chauna torquata
AATTAAACATACTGTATAAAAATAAGTTGAATAACTAAATAATTCAACAGGAAATTATAGCTGTGCTATAGAATTTTTATGAACTTTTATTAAAGTATTACATTCTTATTACATAGTTCCACAGACTTGGATAAAAATTCTGCATAAGAAATTATAGTTCTCTACTAAATCTGATCTTCTCTGTAAGTAGGGATAACTTCAGATTATCACAAAATATCCTATTTTGTATTACANNNTACAATCATAATTATTTCCTCACGTCATTGATTTTTTGAGTCCTGTCTCCCACTTTTAATGAAGAAGACAAAAATGAACTGAGTAGATCAGACTAAAGTTTCCAGATAAAAAATAATAATAATAATAATCATTCCCAGCCTCAGAAAATGAAGACTTTCAATTAACTGGTNTAACTGGTAATGCTGTGTCTTTTTCTTGACATCTTAGAACAACTGTTAGGCAAGCACAAATACTACATGCCCTAGCTTCACAGAGTGCTTGGAAAGAATATATGAAACTTTAATATTGTTATAATTTTTTTCTAAGTCCCCACTAAAAAACAACAGCAACAAAAGCTTATGCTTTTCCTTGGCATGCAGTGGAAGGGAAAGGTTCCTTTTTCATACCTTCACATGGTATTCCCTGGGCTGTCAGCAGTAAGATGTGGGATAGCCACAGATTTAGCTCATATGATGGAAATCTTTAATCACAGTTTTGTTTACACCCGATCCTTTGTCCATCATTTCCTTCAAGGAGTAGCTGCTCCAAGTCTTGGCTCCCAAACTACTAGGGAGAAGAATTCATGAGTCTTAGGTGACTCATGAATTAGGCCTGATTAATGTCTGAGAGTGTTTCATATCCTGACGGTAGGAGATTCTCTGTGTTGCATCCGCCTGCTGTGGTCTGCACATATGTGAGGGCACGGTTTTTTTTGTTTGTTTGTTTTGTTTTTGTTTTTTTCCCTTAATATGGACCTACCAATATCAGCACTTAGAAACCTAAGATTTAAATCAAAACTTTGAGATTTAAATGACATGCTGGATAATCCACAACACAAAGAGGAAATGGAGGAAGATTCAGCAAACTATATTTCTCCTTCTTTTGGCCCATAAAAATTCCTGAAGGCCAACTAGCTCCTTTTTTGGAGAAGACCTCTCCAATCTAATTGTCCAATGTCTTGGTAACAGCAGCTGAAACCCATACACAGAGATAACCCTGGTAGTGATGCCTGTAGGGTATTTCTTTTCTGAATTTTTGCTGTTTTTGTGTTGAAGGGAAATTTGGATCTGAACTGGTTGTTTAAGATTTTCAACTAACAAGACAAAAAAAAAATTACAATCTTTAACAGCTAAAGAAAAAAAAAAAAGTACTCATTAACTAGTAGAACTGACCCAGGATGTGAACTGTAAGAATTTGTTTGGCTTTTGGGATTCAAATCTGATTCATCTTCTTCTCTCTCCCTGAGTCTCCACAAGGCTTTTAAGCTCTGTTTTGACTAATCACACCTCTAGAGTGCAATTCAGCCCATGTACCTTGCCCTTTAACTTGCTGCTTCTTACCGTTGACTAAATAAAGAACCTCAGGGACCAACTTAGAATAGAGATACAACTTTAAAATAGCTGAATTTAGATAAAAAAGTCATACCATATGTGACCGTTATTTAGGAGCTCCTTTTAGCATGTCTGATTATCACTGTTGCCTTAGGACTCTGTATATTTCACTAGAGAACGCGGTAAAATAGCTTAGACTAGGAAATTATTAATCCTGACTTTTTACCTGCACTGGATTTTAACAAGATTCTCCTTGTAGTACTACATCATCTGTGTAAGTATTGTGATACCTTTGCAAAGAAGTTGTGAGCATTCAATGCCATCCCCACTGTTTATCTGTCCATTAATTGTCTATGTATCAGGCAACAGGCATTTCAAGCAAGCATATTCTGGTCGCAGTGCTCCCTGGTCTGCCCACAGCTGCCGAACTCTTCATCTTACCATATCAAGACACCACAGGAGAAGATAAAAAAACAGCAGAAGACTTAGAGCAGGTATTGTGCCCATTTCTTGGAGAAGTATATGTTTATGCATTTGTTGATGTATATGGGATTTCCAAGACAGGTTAGAACAAATAATTATGGTACAAATGCATTGGATTTACTGGGGTCTAAACAATAACTGTGGTATGTGCTATATCCTCTTTTTTTTTTTTTTTTTTATTTGCCATTTGCAGCCAGCTGCTTCTTATGGAGAAGTATCTTCCCTGCTCCCATCAGGATGATCAGAATGTATTTCTTACTAGTCTGTGGGTGCCACATTCCCCTTCAGAGTTATTAGAGGAGAAAATGGCATTGTTTTCAGTGAGAACTGCCTAAGGATGGCCCCAAAAGTTGTTTCTGCCCTCAGCTCTGTAGCAGATTCTGATACTCTTCCTGTTTTGTCATCCATTTGGTCTGTAATCCTTTACTATCCCTTTCTCAGACTATTTCAGAGCCCATTCACTTGGATGAGTACTGGGAGCAGATGTTTTTGGTGATGATAACTTAAGTTGCTTCTTAGATACTTTTTGATGTAGTTTTCTTTTCTGGTAGGAACACAAATCTATTTTGTGTTCACAAGCAAGCAACAAGCCATTCAGTGGCATGTATGTGAGTTTGTGTATTTGCAGGTGCAGACTCAAAGGAGTTATGGTTCTGGATAACCTTTCTAATTTGGAAGGAGAACTTCAAATTATACAGGAACAAAGTGGAAATAGTTTGCATAAACACTGCAAGGGAAAAAGGTTTCTCAAGGAAGCACTTAATTGTATGGGATCATTTTTTCATGGTGTCATATCACCTGTGGAAGCTACTTTACATGCCTAAGACTCATAGTGAGCCTGTGCAGAGACACCATGACAGTTTCTGCCACTGGAAAACTTGTCAGAATAAATGAAATGGAGAAGAGATTCAGAAATTAACGTTTCTATTCTGCAAAAGCTCTTGTTTCAGTACCTGGGAGATGGAAAAGTGTAACTTGCTCTCAAAATCAAAAAGTTGGTGAAACTGAGCAAAATGCCACAGAATGGCACCATGCACACAGTAGGCCCGATTTACAAGGACGATGAAGTGTGGTATAGCCTCCTCCTTCTCTTCTCCTCCTATTAGAGCCACCTAATGCCATTATGTATACTTGCAATCATGTGTTATGATGTGGTGATACAGCAATGCAACCACCATATTGACATGCCAAGTACCAAAACAGAGACAAGGGACCTGTGGTCCTGATATTCTGCTCATCAAACCTGGGACTGAAAGGGAGGAGCTACGTAAATCATATTGGCAAAGATTATGGACTTTTGTTACCTAGAATAAGCAAGACCAAGGGAAGCTGATGGAGTGGGAAGAAGGGAAAATAAACAGTAGCAGAAGAGGGGCTTCAAAATACATCTGCCCACATAGAACTCCTGAAGTTGCTGCAGGCTGAGTCTATCACAGAGAACCCGTGAGTTTTTTGGCAACTTGCTTAACCAAGCAGTATTTCATCACCAGAGCTATACCATTATTCTGCCATGGGTAACAATGAAGGGAATAATTGTTTCATAGACTTTGTCATTTACCAGTAAATCTGATACATTACTAATGACCATGGGGGTCTTACTTTCTTGATATTTCCCCCAGATGCAGATTAAGCTGGTCCATTTGTATCTGATATGTACTCATTTGGTTCTTCAAGCACACTTTGGGTCTCTCTGGCCAGACTCTAGGCAGCCTCTAGGTACCTAATTCCCATTGATTTCAAAGGCAGCTAGATGTCCACTGTCCCTTGAGAATTTAGGTCACAGTTGTCATTTGTCAAAACTGACTAAACACTGTAAGTCATGAATTGTTGGGTACATAAATAGTGGACCTATCAAAGCATGCAAGTTGGGCTATGGACTGCGCTACCCTGCACAGTCCCATACAGTTTTCCATTAGAACAGTGCATTTGTGTCTCCTGCTCTTGTTGAAACTATGTGTCTAGATGGTAGATGTTACATTCTATTTGAGCTGATGTACCACTCTCATTCAAGTGCCCCAAATTATTTTTTCTGTCTAAGCACAGTACCAATTGGCATCATATTCTTTACAGATTACATTCAAAAATGTGAACCCTGCATTCTTGATATTTCCCACGGGAGAATAAAGTCCATTTAAATCAGTCTAACTGCTCTTTACAGATGAAAAAAATGGTGTGTATGAGACTGGGGACATTTTCTCAATGTGCAACATGGGATGATTTCATCTAACACCTAAATGAAGAATTTGTGAGGACCTCAGATTACTTTGTCCACTCCACTTTCTGTAGTCAGCGTAAACTTACTCTTCACAGCTTCATAAAAAATGAAAAGGCATTTCTATCCTACAGAATCCCCAAGCATTTTGCAGAAAAAAAAAAAAAAAGTTATATCCATGACCAGAATGCTGTATTATTATTATTATTGTTGTTGTTTTTGTTGTTATTTTATGTGTCAGTGGTTTCCGTGCTTTATTTCACAGCAACTTAGGACAACCAACCTTCTTAAAAATGTGAAAATAATTTGCAGTTTTAAAACGTTGCTGCTTTGTTTACATGTTGTCACTGCAACACCTCTAAAATATCCTAAATCTTGTGAAAACAGCCACTGAAAATAACCCTTGGCCATTTGGTCTGGAGTGCAATTATTACACTGTCTTTATGGACAGGCTTGGTGAATGTGATGATTACAGAATTCAGATCTGCTGCCTTCAAAAGCATTGAATTCTTCCTCTTCTGTGAAAGGCAAACCTCTATTTAATAGCATTTCAAGTAATTTTTTGAGTAATTTTAGCACTAATCCAATACAAAATGAATGCACAATAGAAGATATTCTACTTAAAATTCAGTAGAGGGCAGTGATACAAATACACAGATAAAATCACTCAATTCTTTTCAGTGTACAGTTTTACTCCATATGAAGATTCTGAATGGTTATCTTTTTAATTATGTATTTCACAAATTTTATGCTCTCCACATTGTTTGCTAGTGGAGACTTTTTGTCAAATATAGGAAATGTGTCTCCTGTTAAGTCAAATGAGATGTGAGCAGGAGATACATGAGAAGTCTAAAGAGTTGTTTTCACGTAAAGTAAAGGTTTCAGTGTTTTCATGTGTCTCCTTTTAGTTCTCCATATGCATTCTTTTACCTGGCCTGATTCAAATAGCTGTAAAAGCAGAATGTAAAAGAGATGCAAGAGCAACTAGTTAATGACATTTGAGATGATTACATCTTCTCTCTGAAAAGAGCTCTCAGCAATGTAGCAAGCATGATGGAGTCTTTGGCAAATGGCAACAGCAGCTGATTGATAGCCAACTGAGATCAACATATTGCAGCTGTGGCCACTATCCATATCCAGCCAAAGAGATGGGAAATGACATGTGTGACTGAATATGAAATGGGCAGGGATGAACTGAGAAGACAAAATACCTCTGGCATTAACATTACAGAGGCTGGTGCTCAGCAAGTCTGTATGTATATATGTCTTAGGATTCATTCCTTAAAGCAGATTGAGTTTTATTTCTGCTTCATTGTAGCTGATGTAGCTTCTATCTTTATTTATGCTGGTTTCTCAACCACTCTCCTAAGGTTTAATGTTTTAGCATATTTATTTTCATTACTTTTCTTTCCTCTGATGTATTTCAGATATGCCCATCACTAAAATATTTCAGCAAGATCAAGTGAACACCTTCAAATCCTACAGAAAATGGTGCTGAACAATCCTAGAAATTACATTCCAGGAAGAAGAGCAGCCAAATCATCTAATGTTTACTAGGAGATTTTTTTTTTAACATCTATAGCCTTGTATACAGAGCAAGTCTTTCACTGGGTGCTTGAGGAAGGCTGGGCCAGTAAGACCTAAAGGCAGGCAGGAAGAGAATGGAATAGTATGAACCACAAGACCTAGTTCCAAGGGCTTTTTTCCTTAACTAACATTTCTTGATCAGTTGCTTGTGTGCCTTAGAAGAGGCTGTCTATATAACTTCTGCCATGTGACTATCAGCTCTCCTGTCTTCTCGTTTTTGCTCAGTGTATAGAGCAGACCTTGATTCTCAAGACTCCTTCTAGTCACTTTTGTTCGCCTGAAGCATATCCTTGTTTTTATATCCAGGGTCTCTCTGGGTTCTTATCTGCTGATCAGTTCTTGTCTCAGAATAACCACAGGACTGTCCTCCGCCTTGTGCTCTCACGGTATCTCTCAATACTAATGGCAGCTTGAATTTTGCATCTTTCATCAGGGGATCTCAAGAAATTTCTGCTGGACCTATGTAAGTCACATTCTGGTCTTTTCAGTGCTAAAACAAGCAAGGTTCAGAGGCTTCATGTGAAGTAAATGAGGTTTTTTAGGTGAGTGGCACAGTTTAACATAATCCACATTTGCCCTGACTCCTGATTCACTTTTGTACTACGAGTTCAAGTTGCTTCCTACCAATCAATGTGCATGATTCTTTCCTTAGTTGTTTATTGATTTACCCAATGAATTGAATAGAACTGTAGCACTCATTAGCTGAGATCTCTACACATTATCTTTAAAACGATCTAGATTCTTAACTAGTACATACTGGCACAGTTGAATCACATTCAATTAGTCTAAACCAATTTACACTAGAGATTTCAAAATTCAATAAAAGTATGGGAAAATGCTCTTCTGAGTGATAATTCTGTTTCTTGGTGCACACAGCTTTTTCATAGCCCCAATTCTGACAAAATGCTAAAAGAAGCCAAATTATTTTTTGTTTGGTTCCATTTTTAAATTGGAATCTCTTTTCTTTTCCTTCAGAAATTGTCTGTTATTATTATTCATTATGTGCCCTTTGATGAAAAATGATACATGAAGAATGGTTTCTATTACTGAATTATTTTTGCACATCATGCTTAATTCTGCAAATGAAGCAGATGAAGTCAATGAGGCTCAGTTAAGGACCAAAACTAATTCTGAAAGCTAATTATTTTCACAAGGGAGACTCTTCAAGACTATAAATTAGGAGGTTGCTATTCTAAGAAGTTATGTCTTCAGCTGAGTTAGTTACATCTCCAGGAGTGAGAGAGGAACAGGGACATTCCTGAAGCCGACCTGTTCCCCAGCTGAGGGTACAGCTGTTCAATTAGAGTTGCGTAACTACTTATGAAATAAATAAGCAAACGTACTTTGATGTTTCCTTATCTGCTTTTTAACCACAAAGGCTTCCATGGTACCACTTTAAACACAGACACAAAGGGAAGCACAAGACCTAAACTGTTTCCTATTGAAACAATTTCATTACCTTAGTGACTCTGAAATCAGCCTTTGTGTGGACATTTACTTCAAAAACATTTTGTTAACAAATCATATGAGAGTCAGAACCACTCCTAGGTTAAAGTCTGCTAAACTGTGATCTGCTGAGCTAGAAACAGACTTGATAAAATAAGAAAGGCAAAAATGTCATTTCTCCAACCTCTGAGTTCATGTCTACTGTTCACAGATCCCCTTGAGACTGTGTGAGGACCAGAAACATCATCAGGACCAACTTACTCTGGAGAGTCGTGTCCAATCCCAATGTGAGGTTGGCCCTTTAACTGTGTGTAACCTGCTCATTAACCTCAAATAATGAAGTTTCTAGGCCATTGCATATGGTTTATATTTCAGATTATTTTTAGGTGTACTTAAATTAATTTATTATTTTTCCTTCTTTCTTTACCACATATATGTCTGTTTCAAAGAGAATCTGACTTTCCATAGAAAGAGGAAATGAAAATATTGTACCAAGCAAAAAAACATTTTAGAAACATCTGAATGCATCTGTTCTTCCCTCAGAAGTATGTGTCAGGAGTCTCCAGAACTGCCTGCAGAAGGTAGACGTCTGATTCTCACAGGAACTTCTGGTGCTCTTGAAGGTCTTGGGCTGATATTCATTTTTAGATATGTTCAGAGTTCATGAAGACCCACGCAAAAAGCTGCATTCAAAAAGCCATTGGGAGAGCATGTAATTAATTGAGCCAAGGAAATACGCTGTGTGCTTTGAGCAGCGTGAACAGTTGCTGCCTGTTTTCACTCTTTACATACAGTCTTGGAACAGCAACAGCTACCTCAGGCTTATGCTGAAATACTAATGATTTTAGGCAGAAATATTTTTTCTCTGAGTTGCATTTGTACAGGATGTAGTACAATGAGGTCCTCATTCACAAGGTAACAATGCAATACAATAACAATAAAATTCAGTTGTGACTGTTTTTCTCTTCCTTTCTTCATTTTTCTTAGTACTTCACTCTTAGTACCTCTCCCCTTCCTATTAATCCCTTTCATCAGCTTACCAGCCAAGAATACTGGTTGAACTTTCTCTCACCCACTCAACTTGCCTGCTGGGAGGCTGCCACAGCACCTCTCAGCTGTAATGTCCCTCCTGGTGCTGTTGTTCTCCCTCTCCACTCTGCGCTGCAGGAAACCTCAGGCAGGCCATGTGACATCTCAGTGTTTCTTCACATCACTAGTGCAAAACAAAGTCTCTGGTCCCTTCTCATGCTGACTTTCTTGAGGTTCTCCTGTTCTTCCATTTCTTGTCCAAATCCTTGATGAAGCCTTTAGTAGGTAACACTTGCTAGCTGCATTCTCAGTTACACATCACATGTTAAGACACTCCTTGTATAGAGGGTGTCGCATGTTTTTTACCTTCATTGTTTCCCTGACCATTTTGTGCAGCCATCATAGCATGTTGAAGAGGAATGACACAGCAATGTAGTTGGTTCTTTTCTTCAGTTTACTGTCTTGTGGTTGCTTTTTTTTTTTTTTTTTTCATGGGCTCGGCTGCCCCAGCAGTATTAGGATCTCACAGGACAAAGGATGAAGGTGATTCCTGCAGGGTTATTGAAAAGAGTTGTTAGGTCATGTTTGGGACTGGAAATGGCCAGGATGATATTTCTGTCTTTGCTTCCATGATCCATTAATGTACCTGGTTTACAGCATATCCATCTGCATCTGTTGCTCCAGTTTTAGAGATGAAGTGCTCTTTATAGTTGTCAGTCTTGGTTATCAATATGCTCAAATTCTTAAAGAGGGATATAATTTACTTCCCAGGCTTTCTTCATGTACTGCACAGCTTTGTGTCACCATCCCTGCTGCTCTGAGCTCACCAGATGGCTCTTTGTAAGCAGGTGGTATTTTTTCTTGTTATTGGAAGAAATATATTTACTGCTCATTCTGGCACCCATGAAAAAAGTGTAAACTTTAAAGAGATATATTAAAAATATAAATAAAATGACTGTAAGAGTTATTGCCAAATTGATATTGGACCAAAGGCACCTATTCAAGTGATCAGCAGCCAAAAATGAAGTGTACAAGCCAAGAGTATTGAAAGAACCATTAAGAATGTTAAAAAAATAAAAAAAATAAAAGAGGCAGATAAATCTCATACTGTGATGAATGATAGCCAAGGAACATCTAATCATATCAGAGTAGCATTTACTGAAATAACTCAACCAGACAAAAATGAAGAACAAGAAAAAGATGGTTTAAAAATTATTGGAGTGTTCTTTTTTCTGACAATTTTTCATTAATCTTCAAGAAGGAATAAGGATTTATTTAAAACAAATTAAATTAAATGTTGAGCACTACTATACCTCCTGATCTTGGTATGGCTGTAAAAACACAGCTTTCTCTGTGATTACATATGGGTTGTGGGGTGGGTTATGTTTATGCTGTTTTCCAACCACTTCTCCCTAATAAGCCAATATTCAAAACAGTGAGTATGTTCCTTTGGAAAATTTTTTTACTGCAGTAAGAAAAGATGAAATAGATGAAACATCTAGAGAATGAGCATACAGAAGATGCACAGCAAACTGTCAACAGCATGTCTACAGGCTTCCATTCCTTGACTAATCTGCCTTTTGATAGCAGCAAGCCTGGAACTTCTTGGATACGGTTAAAAGTGATATGGAGAAAGTGATGTGTGCATAATATGAAAAGCAGACTAAAAAAAAAGAAATTAATTACCAACAGATTGGACCAAAACTTGCCTTCTTGCTGTACAAATACATATTTCACCTTATCAGATGCTCATCTTTTCTGTTGCATGCTTTAAGGAGGAAAAATCTGCTTTGTCTTTCTGCTAGAGCTCTATTGTTGTGATCACAGTTATGGCACGACAATCGAGAGTTATAAACATTCTGTGGGAGCTCTCTCCCGTGAAAGAGAGAACATAGGAACATGTTCTTTGTGTGTAACCCAGAAGAATATATGTAACATGCATTTAGTGTAAGACAAACACAGTCTGTATTCTATCAACAGCATAAACACTTTCAGAGTTTCAAGCTCTTTCTGGTATGCACTTAAAGATCAGGGAGCAGCTGGCTTGAAACTTGGAGTTGGGTGAAATTAAATTTGTTTCTAGGACTTGAAATTCAATGCAAGCTGGGGTAAGGACTTAAACCATTCATTTTGATTCAGGTATATCAAATGTTGTGAACATGCTCTAAGATCACAAAGCTAACCACTCAGTGAATAAGAAGATATTTGTTTTGAGTAGATGAGTGTTAACGATTTAAATGCTTGTCTTTGCTTGGGTAGTAAATGGAGTTCACTGATGTGCTGTTGTAGGATGGTCCTGCAGGCACTCATGCTGGTGTAATGTTCCTTTGGGGCTCAACCCCTTTTTGCTGCTGGGCTGCTCCTAGAGCAGTGTGATGGGACAATTTGTTGGTATCAGTTGTTGCTAGCCATCTACATACAATTCTGGACATAAAACTGGCAGATGTGTTTAGCTGCCACAAAACCCCTCTTTATAAGGTGATAGGAATTCATACTTAGAAAAGCTGTTGCCTCTGCAAAATCTTTGTTTTGCATACAACTCCATTTCCTACCCACCTATTGGCAATCTAAATTGATGATAAAGAAACAAATGTATGTCTTATTTTCTCCTTGTTTCCAGATTTCAGAAATACTGATCCAGAAACTGAACCAAAACTTTGTCCATTTTGAGTTGAAGCCAGGGGTTCGAATCCTTGTCCATGCTGCCCATTTAACAGCAGGTCAGTATCCTTTTTCTTTGTACACCCTCTGTGCTGATCTGTAGTACAACTCAGTGTAAGAGGAGATATTAAAATGTCCACTCCACCTCCCCTTTCTTTGTTGTGCCAAAAAAAAGGTACAGTGGTAATTGCATTTAAAGCTAATACTTTTGTTTACTTATATCAAGAACTTGCTGTTTTGTTGGAAATACAGCATAACTAGCAGTAGAAGTATGTGCTTCTCAGCTGTCTCTGAAATATTCAACAGCTAAGCAGTACCATGGTGTACTCAGCCTGGATCACAGACTGCAAAAGTTACTAGCTAGTGTTGGACATTTTCTGATATTCTAGAGTCAACGAACATTCACAGCAGCTAAGCAGAGTTCAGAAGTTGTTCAGCTCTCTGAAAGACTGGAATCAATTTACATATGCACACACAAGATTACGCAGTTTGCCCTTTAACTAATCCTATCTCAGAATGAACCATCTCCAAAGTCCTTATATTTAATTACATGTGTCTCTGTGTATTCTGTATGTTAAACCCTCATTTCACAACATGGGCCCTATTTAACTATTGCAGGAGACAGGGCATACAAATCCATGCTCAAGATTCTTAGGAATTTCTTTTGTCCAGGATTTGCTGGAGAAAACTCATAATTCTAATCAATTGCAGTCAGTTTCTCTGCTAACATGTAAATTTAAATCCTCAGTTAATTCATACCAGTGAACTGCTCTACAAAAACTTTTCATGGTATGAACAGGTCTGCCCAAGCTGGTGTCAGCCCTTGTGCTGCCTTGTCAATAAAGGGAAGGAAAAAGAGACTGTTAAGAAAGTGCAGTGTGCCTGCATTTAAATCCTCCTAGAAGAAAGCCTTGGTGTTTGCAATATTTTGTGTTGCCTAAGTAGAACTTGCTAATATCTGCCCTGGGAATATTGCTGCACATTTCTGCTTTCCATTAACTGTGGAATAGATGATCAGGTGCTTACTTTTAGACAAGTTAGAATCAAAAGCATAGAAAGGCAAAGATAATAAGCATAGCTGATTAATTTCTAAAGGAAAAAAAAAATAGCTTGGGCTGTCAGTATAAGTTTGATTTTTTCTTTTGCAGATTGTAAAAAAATATTAGTAGATATATAACATAAAAATTGCATGACTTTATGTTTAAGATTCAAATTTGTATACATTTTACATAATACTTGTTGTCAATGAAGAAATCTTCGACCTGAATTTTCAACTATGACCAGTGGTACCATGTGCACTTTCAGAAGATGCTCAGTGCCCATCTCAGAATTCTAGGGAAGGTATCTGAAAGCATCTTAATGTGAGCTTCCAGCATGGAGTTACCTGAAATCGCTCACCGTTTTTGCAACTTGTTTCTGTGCGTTTACTCTGCCTACGCACATGGCTGTGTTACCTTTTGATCAATGTTCATTAAAGTCAAGATCGGATTCCAAATGAACATTTAGAAATGACTCCTCTGGCCCTGAAGATCCTACAGGCCTTTGCTAATAAATTATAGTTAGAAAGAATTGCCTCAGATATACATGGGAAAGGCTCATCTTTACCTCTTGTTACTGAGGGGACATTCTGGATTTCATGCAGTGGAAACATGACAATTAAAATCGTGTCTTCAGCCTCATATTTAATACAAGGCGAATCTGAATTCAAGTTTTGTGCTGTAAGTAGGAGCCTTCTGCAGCTTCTAGGAGAGCAATTTGGGGTACTTCTTCAATAGGGGCATGCTCAGAGCTGGATAAAAGCTGGGTAGCTCCAGTCCCAAACCAGATAGTTAGCAGAGGTACTGTTAACATTTTTCCTGGGCTATGAAACCTTTGTATTCTGCCCTGTGTGAACCGAAAGGCAGGGTCTATAGATATGGCGTGCTGCCATCCTAAATAATGGTACAGCCTCCAGGTACATGCTGGCCTGTTTCATGCTCACTCAGACTGAAGAGGAGGGTGCTCAGCTGAGACACTCTGTGTAAATACAGTATCTTTATGCTCACTGAAAATGTATATTTTTGTTTGTATTCATGAACACTCCAGGAATTAGTAGTTTTTGACAATAATAGAAGAAAACACTCATTTTTCCTGCCAGGTAGGCTTTGCTGTGTTTCTTTTCTAAGCTGCTAGTGACATGTGAGTGATTGCTGCAACCAGCTTCACAATATCCTATAGGAACACCACACGATTTTGTCTCTTGCAGAAATATGATTCAGTAAGAATGCAAAATGAGCCTGGACTGCCAAACTAGATATTAAAAAAGTCCAGAGAGCAGCTACTGTGAGTCTCTGAGGCAATATGGCTCCTTATCAAACTGCTGATGTCACGATTCAACTCCCTGTCTAAATAAAAAGCCTAATTTCATGACATCAAAACTTGGGAATAGTTTAGAATTTGTCAAAATGCCAAAAGTGGGATTTACTTTGCTGCTGAAAATGAATGTTTGGGTTGTCTAGGAAGAAGAAAAATTGTGCTTTTGAAATTCAAGCTCTTAATAAAATAAGGCAGGAAAACCTGGAACTGGTTCACACAAGGCAGCACCAAAAGCAGTCCCTAGAAAACACAACCCAGGGGGATGCACATGGCTCAGAGATGAAGTTCTGGTCTGTGGTATCCCTTTTTCACTGTGACTCTGTGTTGGACTCCTGGCATCTATGCGCTATAGTCAACTGAACCAATCAGCTCCTCAATTGTTTGTGTAAATGCGCATGTACGTACAAGTATGCATACATGTATGTAAGTACATCCTCATGCCTCAGTGCACACATATGTTACCCCTTGTGTGTGTGCCTGGTCATGCACAGCAGAAATTTCATCAGCAGAGGAGCCACAGGGAACAAAAGTGCAGGTGTCTAAATTAACTTGTTGTGGATATTCAAGCAGAACCTGCAGAAATGAGCCTCTTCGTGCATGCTGTGTGTAAACACATGCACTCCCTGGGGCACAGAAGAATGACAGGCATTGGGCTTAGCAAATTTCACACCTCTGTCTTCTTTGTTCGGGCCACACCGGAGGAACGATTAATTTATGGCAATTCTGGACAACAGATTTCAATCCATCATGTTCATTCCTTCTTCTCATGAAAAACAAACAAATAAACAAACAAACAAAACCAGTGTCCCCAACCCAATGAACAACAACCTCCACTCCAAGGCAGAGTAAAATACTCTAACTTTCCTTACAAAGCAGTTAAATAGCTGTTTATTACCAGACTCTAAGTGCAGCATTGGAACAAGAGCGTTGAGTGATGCTGAGCCTGAATCGGTCAGAGAGCCACTTCATCATCCCACAGAACTGCAGAGACCCACAAAGTCCAGACACAAAGGACACAGTGGAGACATGTCTGAGGAGTTCATAGTAACAGATCATTTCACCCCAGTGCCTCAGCCTCCTGAGCATAGCCTTGTTTTTTTGTAAACTTTGGCTTTATCAGGCTGAATGTGACTGCTGAAAGTGTGCATGTGTGTAATGTGCGTGCCTGTTTGCTTGTGAGTGCATAACTTTTGTGTTTGCTGGCTCTGTTTTAGAATGGGACTGCTCAGTGTGCGTGAATGGGGGGGGGGCAAGAGAGAGGAAGTGTGTGGCAGTGGTTCAAGTTAACTTCCACTGCCTTGCAGAGAAGTGACTACGCACGCCTTCTTCTGTGTGTAATGCCAGATAGAGACAGTCAGTGCGGACATACCTGCTGTGCGCTAGCTCTGCACAGTGGCACTCCAACAGGTGCATGTCTATCTACAGTATGTTTTATTAGTGTCTGCATGAGCAACTGAGACTGCTGGGTCTGTGTGTCCCTCTGTGGATGCTAGATGTCTTCCTGTTTGTGTGTATATGAGTGATGGAAACTGTCTTTCTTTAATATAGTTTACTATGTATTTCTGGGAAAGCCATACTTCTGGCTGTTTTGCATGGCTTTATTTTGCAAGAGGTTATGAAAAGGCACTGCACAAGACTTTGAGGAGAAGCACAGGGAGAGTTTTTGTATGATTAGGCTTTTTTGATTTCTATTTTTTTTCTTGAACCTGTGCACTTCCTTGCAAGGAAGACTTGTGGGAGAGAGAACAGGGCACCAAGGGAAAGAAGTGTTCTGAAGGGATGAAAGGAATAGAGGAAGAAACTGAAAATGTCAGGTGTAAGAAGAGCTTGTCATGATAAGGCATGGATGCTGAGGCAGTGTCTGTGAAGGGCACTGGACTTCTGGTTGGGAAGGAAGAGGAATGAGCAGAGAGCAATACATTTGGTGAGCATCATTGCATCAGTAAAATTCGGTAGCCAGTTGCTTATTATTCACCATGTATTGGGAGCTACCCAGACTAGCTCCAAGCAAAATGGAAAGTCAGCATGACAAGTTAGCCCATGGGTAGCTCTAGGATTCTCCAGAAAGTCTGGTTTTGATACTCAAGTGACCTCATTTGGAACTACCTTAGGTAATTCTCTGCAACATGAGAAGGTATACTTCAGGCATTCTTCTAATAGGCCAGAGAGGGGACGTCTCTAAAGAGAAAGCTATGGGGTCTTCAGGGTTTAGATTGAGCACTACAGGTGGTCTGAACTCAGATTTCTCCCCAACCGTATTAGAAAGAGAGAGGGGCCCTGCAGACAGGTGGACAGTTAAGACCTGTTACAAATGCCATAGGGGGGAATGAACAACTTTTTTGGAGAGAGAAATTTTCACTCCAGGCTGGAGGTGGCTTTAACCTTCTTCCTCTCTCTTGCAGCTCCCCTGGTGGACCTCACTCCCAGTCACAGTGGATCAGCTATGCTGATGCTTCTCTCCGTCATTTTTGTGGGACTAGCCGTGTTTGTAATCTACAAGTTCAAAAGGTACGACCTTCCCTAGGCCATTTCTTTCTCCCCACTGCCACCTTTCACTGAGGCGTATGGGTTTTATTTGCTGGGTTTTCTTTTTCACAGTGGTTTGTTTCTTGGTTTGCAAAATCTGATGTGACATCATCTGCCAGAGTACCCCACAATGATGGTTTCTGTTAATGTTTTAGGAAGATTCCTGGCCTTAATATATATGCACAGATGCAGAATGAAAAAGATCAAGAGATGGTCAGTCCAGTCAGTCAGAGGGAAAGCATACCTAATGTCCCTCAAAGTGAGCTGATGAGCCCTGAGCAACTAGTAGATGAGAAGTTGGATGTCCAGCCCATAGGTAAATAACTTGCAGCATCCCGCAGCTGGTCGGACTCTGACTTGTAATTGGCTAACCCCTTTTCTCAGCCTTCCCCCTTCCTATCTCCCTGCACACTCCTCCTGCCATCCTCTTCTGCTGCAATGTCAGTTTTGCTACAGGAAACTTTGCTAACTCTCCCCTCTCCCTCAGTACCTTGTGGTGAAAGGGAGAGAAACAACTTTAGGCTTTTCCCCTCTCCTAGTTGCTCTGTGTAGATCTTCTTCCCTTCTCAAAAATCCTGCCACACTTAACTTGCGCTATAAGGCAATTTAATTTTGCTGGGATTGATGTTGTTGCGGGGCTATACCTCGCACCTGAGTCCTGTCCAGGAGAACTTCAGCCACCCTCACCTGGAACATGGAGGTGAGAAGGTGATCGGTAAGTCAAATCTAAAAGTTAAGTATTTGTTGATGTTTTGACTGCTGTGGCCTTCATGCTGTGCCAGAACTTGTTACCAGCAGCAATGCTAGCCTGACTGATTCTTAGGGAAATAGAGCAAAACCTGAGATCTCAGCATTGGACAGCTGGGTTTTCCCTCAGGCTGATACTCCCACAAGACTCTATGGTTGTAGAAATTGGCAGAGCAGGCTTTCATAGGACCTAAAGCAGAACAATGTTGTGGTGATCATACTGGGATCAGTCACACATTTGCTCATCGTTATATTATCGCATTATCCTGACTGCAGTAAAAGTGTTGGGATGGAGAAGGAAGGTTTCAGCCCGGGGATATTCTAAAGCCAACATTGCTCAGATATTACCCAGGAATTGCACAGACATTGCTCAGCTTCTTTTGTGAGGTGACAGCTCTGCAGGCCTAGACCACAGGAACAGTACAAGACTCCTGCAATTAAGGACATGGACCTACTTTAGAGGAATTAAAGTGTATAGCTGTTTTGACTCAGATAGAAGTGAGGCATAGACATAACTGAGATTCCTTTTTTGCACAATTTCATTGCTTAACCAAACATTAGTTCTCACCTGAGCATGTCCCTAGATTGTACAGGAATTTGCTAAAGCAGACTTGGTGTCATAGCTACCACAGAGAGGGAGCAAGGGGAAAGGCAATTAAAAGAGGGAATGTGATGTGCTAAGATTGTGGCCTGTGAAACATCCTGGGAGGAAAAAGAAGAAAGTCTCTTGATGAAACTGATGTCTAAGTTGGAAGCCCCACTGCAATCAATAGTGATCTCTTGCCACCCATTAACCAAGGGGAAATCTGGTAGCTATTAAAAGCTTTTTAGTAGCTATCCATTAGCAGACCTAGACATCCCTGCTTAGCAGTACACAGGATGGAGTGAGGGGACCAATATTCCCATGTGGTGTTCCCCATACAGAGCAACCCCAGGCCACAGTCCAGAACCCAAGGAAAGGAAATGCAACCAAGGTAGTCTGGACAGAGGACTTCCAAAAGGCTTGTGGATCACCAAGAGGTTTCAAGCCAAGACCCGGAGCGGTGGGTCCTAAATTTTAACAATTCTTTTTTTGTTTTGTTTTGTTTTGTTTCCTTTTTTTTTTTTTTTTTTCCCCCAGAAGCCTCCAAGGCAAAATTAATGTAAGTTGTTAAGGGAGAAACACCCAATTTCAGGCCAGGAACTCTGTTCCCAGAGTTAGATGGGCTTTGAACTTCCTTTTTCTAAAGGAATGTAGGGACCATGGTTCACACTGCTCTAACGATAGGCAAACACGTTTTCACAGGTCACTCAGACTGAAGTGACAACAGTCAGCAACCTGCTAGCTCTACTCAAAGTAACTTCAAAACTACTCTTGCTGAAGTTGGGAACTAATCCCTAGAAGCCTCTAGGATCAGAGCAGTCAAAAGCCAGTTTTGGGGGTAGATTTTCATTTGGTGCAACTATAGCATTTCTGGCTTTCTACAGTAGCTAGCATTTTGTGGATTTCTCAGCTGTACCTTGTGCTGCTGGACACTGTATTGAACCAGAAATTGGCCTTTTATACATTCTTGATTTTCACCTGTAACTGCACCAGCGAACACAAAAGGTGAATGTCTGGGATAGATAGACTCAATTCTCTATCAAAAAGAATTAGTCCAACAAACTTCCTAAGAGTGTTTTCCATTCTGGCAGCAAGATGAATGAGGAAACTAAATCAGAGCTCGATGACAAAATGGAAAGGTCTGGACCTAGATGTGAACAGAATAGAAAGTGCAAAGGCTCTTCACTCTCCTATACAACCACCTCATTTGTTTCTGGAAATCAGCAATTTCTTTTTTAATGTGTTTTCTTTCTTTTGGGAAAACAAAGCAAGACTGTAATTGGGTGTTTCTCTTTTGTATGCTTGTTCAGGAGACTTTTTTTTTTTTTTTTTTTTTTAACACCTTGGACTAACATTCAGGAACTAACATCCCTTCCTTGGAGGAACCTAAATGAATGTCCCTCGATCATTTAATTTTCTCTCCAAACCCTGGCAGCAAAACCCACAGTTCCTATTTTCTGGATGTGAGCAGTTTAGGCTCTTCTTTTTTTAAGGCAAAGCTTAAGGTTATTTATGAAATCTCCAGCACCTTATAATTGCAAATGTATTACACATTTCCTCTGAGGACCTCAACCCCTCCTTCCCTCCACCCTTCTGCTCTGGCCTCTCCCTCTTCTGTTCAACATGTGTGAATCATCTTCATTAGCAAAAGAACAGGACATCACCTTCAGTGTTTTGAATGACAAGAAAACATTTCTGGGAAGAACGTGTCAGTCTGGAACAGCTGAATCCCATAGACCAGCAAGGTGATACCTTCAAACATCTTCTTTGGCTAAACACACTTGTTATTTACTGACTCTTATTTTGTTCTTTCTTTGCCACAGGAAGTATTTCCACAGCTGCTGAGTCCCAGAGCACAAAAGAAATCCCTACCTATGTAAATGGTTGAATTGAGGACACCGATATATGTCTATATAAAAAAAAANTTAATTCTTCAGATGACAAAGGGTTTTTAGCTTTAAGCCTGTGCATGTGGACATTATACTGAGACCATAGCAGAACTGCATTGTACAGGTGTTAAATTTTAGTGGGGGGTGGGGGGAGAGGAACTGGTATAGCTATTCACCCCTGCAGCCCTTCCCCTCACCCCTCCATGCTCTCTTTTTTTCTGATCTGTCTCTAATTTGTAGAAAATTCATAACGATATAGGCCAAGAATATGCATGGGGATCTCTTCTTTAGGGAGATGGGTGGACTGGGTTGTGGAGAAGAAGGGCTGGGGAGGTGGGAGGGAGAATTTAGGGTTCTTGGCTTTAGATTTAACTGCTCTTTTAGCACTTCGGGCTGCGGAAGGGCTAGCTGCCCCAGCAGGCTTTCATATAACACACAAGAAATCACACTGGAGTTTAAAGGCACTGAAAATCTTCTTGGGCCAGTCTAATTTATGTCTTTGTTTGGACTCTGCCCTTCGTTCCTCTAGCTGCAGCTGCTGCCCGCACCCCTCCTGCGTGGATGCTGAGTGAGGGCACAGGTGATCCAAACTGCAAAGCCAGGCTCTTTCTTAAACGTCTTTATAGCCTATTCACACCAAGGCACCCCTTCGATAGCACTGTTCGGAAATAACTTTCTGTCTCCTAATCTTGGACTGAACAGGATAAGAGTGCATTACAGGCAAGGAGGTCTGTCCAAACTGTACTTCTAGGAGGTTACTGCCAGCACAAACTTACACTGCTTTTTGTACCAGCCTTACACCTTGAATTTTGGCTAAGAGAAAGCCTAATAACACCCTCAGCTGCTTTTAGTGTTGATCTTCGGAGTTCTCTGTGGAAGTCCCAGGAGATCTCTGCCTTTTGGGAGTCACCCCAAGGCCTGTCATTTTTTTGAAAGACACTTTGTCCATATTACAAGGAGCAGGGAATAGTCTGTGTGCAGTTTCTCATGGCCTTCTTGGCAAACCTCCTTGGTTGCAGATCTGCAAACTACTGTCATTCTGGGTAGAGGAGGGGAGAGTAAAGCAGGATGTGGCTTGAGATTCTTCCCATGCACTTTGAGGACTGCTCTTGTACAAGAATTGAGTTCTTACCAATAGCATAAGGTTGTGTTTTACACTCCAACTGGAAATGCGACTGCAGGACATGTGCATGTAGACTATGCAAGGGAACAGGGGGAAAGCAGGCTTAGCACACCTCAAACAAGTCTTTCCAGGACACTGTGCATCTGGCTGAAGCCTAACCCATGGTCATCACAACTACTGATTTCCAACCCAACTCAGGTAAACTTAGCACCGGGATTTTGTTTTGAAGTTCAGAGAAAAACAGTAACCAATGTACATTTACTTAACTACTTCAGGTGAAAGCAAATAGCAGCGGGTGCATAATCAGTGTAGCACACTTAGGAGGTACTACACATCCCTATTCCTGAAGCAAGTGGTTTTTGTTCAATAAATGTTGCACATGACAACCTGCATCAAAAACAGGACAAAGCAGCATTACTGGCATAGCCTGGAGTTCTGGGGTCGGGGGGATGGTTTTGAATTTCTCTGTCACAAATTGGGCATGAGCCCCAAGCAACCTACGTAGTCAAAGGATAATCACTGTATGGAGTCCTCTGCCTCTTTCTGTAGTTTCTCTGCAGACAGGTAGAAACACAGCAGTTTGTATGGCTTTGCTATTGTGTTTGCAACTACGGCTTTAAGAACGATGGGAAACTTTTGGCAGCAACTGTATAATACTCCCCACTGAAGTCCAACATTAGCCAACTTATTTTTATAGTAAGCCAATCAAAAAGTTTTCTTACAGTGTTGGAGCTATTTCTAATTTTAAATTCTTTTTTTTTTTTTTGATGTACTTTTTCATCTTCTTTTTCCCTTTCGTTAAATAGAATGTAGCGTAATGTATAATTGCTATTGTTTATTGCTTTTACAGTCATATTTATTAAACAGATTATGTCTCTAAATGAAGGCCTGTGTTTTTGTTGATCATTTTAATACTCTGTCCTAGACTGAGATCTCTGATGATGTTAAAACAGTAGGAAGAGGATATCTTTAAAAATAAACAGGAGTTCAGTAGCATGGGAGTGAGAGAGGGTGGTAATAAGTGTGCTTCTGAAAAAAATGTAGTTCTCATAAGCAAGGTGCCAAGATGAAGTTAACTTTCTTAGCCTTCAGGCAAAGTGCTTTATAGGTGGAACTTGGTGCTGTTATCTCCATTTTACAGGTGGGGAAACTGAGGGATGCAGAGTTGAAATGCTGTTTTTCTGGTTTCCATACAGGCAATGGCAGAGCTCTGAGCAGCTCCCTGCAGTTCCAACTCCATTCTCTGTTCATGGTTATCCAACCACATACATGCTCACTGTTAAAGGTTCCTTTAAAATATCTTTTTGAGTTCCTTTTGCCAACATTGAAGAGGGACGGTTTTAGGTATTGCTGTTACTAATTAATCAGGTTTTACATGTGAAAACAATGAAGCATAGGAAGTTTCAGTCAGCTTGCCAGGTGACAGTGGATGTATGTTGCAGAGAAAAAGAAAGAAAATATAGCTGCTCTGCTTTTCAAGTCAGGATGCAAGCACCAGATCATTCTGCCTCTTAAACTGTCTCCTGGTTCAGTTCTCTAGCCTTTTTTGCACCTGTGCATATCCATGTAAATAGTTGAAGATCTGGGATTCAGGCTCCCCAACAACCAAAGCCATGATATTGTATATTAAGTACAGAAAAGTTGAGTTTGCTTATTGGAGGAGTGTGGAGTTTTCACATCCTGGGAAAATCCCAATATAATTACTGTTACTAGCCTGAAGTGTTAAAGTGGACACTGTAGCCTTTTTCACCTTTCATTCAGGCTTGATGAACAGCTGGTACAGTGATGGCCATTATGCAGGTGACTCAGGGAAGCATGTGTAGATACAATCTGCTTTTATAGTTTAAGTGCCCACCTGAATTAGCAGGCATCTGCTCTGGCCACAAACAGTAAGTCTGGTGTTGGCAAGCATCTCTAAAACGTTTTCAGGTGATTCTCTTCAGCTTGTGCATGTCCTGAGACAGAGACTGGTTGTTGCTTGTAGTTGTTGTTTTCTGGTTTATATAACAACACAGCAATGTGCTGCTAATGGCTGAACACAGGTAATAAACAAAGAATATACCAAATACTTACAATATCCAATATGGATATTGAATATTAATTTTCTCTCAGGATATTACCACACCTTGAAAGAATTTTAAAAAGGTTTGTTATCCTTTGTCAGAAAGATCAGGGAGTTAAATTATGGTTAAAAACTCAAAATATTTTCCTGATTTTATGTTGATTCTCTACCATCATCTTAACTGCCAGAACGTAGATACATGGATGTGACAGACATAATGGATTCAGAGCGATTTGTACTTCTCTACCTAGCAGGACGTCTAGGCTAAGACACTGGATTGCCTTTCCTGGAAATTAGTAGATGTTAGCGGTCAAATACTTTTGAGGATCTGGTCCTCAAACAATTGCTTTCTGTTGATATGTGATTATGTTTAATTGCTTTAACTTCTGCTGGAAAGCAAGACTCTTAAAACACTTGCTGAAATCTTTATGCAAATAAAGCAGGAATTTCCAGTGACCCTAAATGAACCCATTCTTGGTCTTGTCAACTTCTGCTGAAACCTTCTGACAATTGCATTTACTCTGGTACCTAGAGCTGATAACAAGGGATTAGCATTTTATCTGTGTGCTGCCATCTCACATTGAATGCATGGAAAGTTTCCTTGCCACATTATATCTCTAGGTATATTCAATTTTTTGAACACTACCCCTGGTTGCAGAGCTACCATATTCATGGTGTTAAAAAAGAAAACTTTTTTTCCTTCAGTTAATGAAATGCAGTCCTTGCATTTCTTCATGAAACAGAATAATAAAGTGTGTGAATAAGTAATACTTGAGCTGGAACAGATCCATTTAGATTAGAGTGTTGGTATGATTCTGGCCATAATACCCAGAAGAAAAGGCTGAAGTCAAATTGTTTTCTGATTGATAAGATCAAAATTCTATCATGTACCAAGTCATCAGCCTAAGAGACATGTTTCATCTGCAGTTTTAACTTTAGCTTTTTCTTTTCCCTGATTTCCTACTGCGAAATATGGTTATCTGTTTCCATTCACTGTGCTGAAAGCAGGACCTAGAGGAAATCTGTGTTATTACTCATTTCTCAGTGTGAGAATTTCAAGACATCTTCCCTGTTATTTGCACTGTGGTGCAGCCTACAGGCACCCCAGTGCTAGGTGCTGTATGCACACAGGAAGTACAGCTGACACTGTAATTGAATAAAATGAAGAAAACATGTTAATGAGTTTTCTCACCACCTCGGTATTACAGCTTGAGTCTCACATTGTAATCCAAGAGTTGTTTTGACAAACGGATCTTAACTAGACTTCTCTACATTAAAAAACTCAGCACTGTGTATGAGATCTCAGAATGAGATGGGACAGTCCAACATCTAAACAGACTAAATAAACATAGGGATAATACCTTGAGTCCTAGGAGCTACACAGATGCAGAGGAGGCCAGACAGCCTGCTGGGGCAGTAGCTCCGTGCTCTTCTGTCTGTCAAAATTCTTGCTTGCTGCTGGGGTAAGTTAGAGTGATTTGAAGGTTGTGCTAACTTATGCTCTGTTTTCCCCAGGAATTTTATGAGCTTTTGTTAGCAGAGAGAGTAGCATGACTAAAATGCCTCCCAGTCAAATATTTAACCTTGACTCTAAGTGTTTAGAGAGTTGCTAGGGTCCATATAGTGGCCTTCCACCAAGCTGTAATAGCCCAGCCATGTGTAGCAGAGTAGAAGCAGACAACAGTTGGGTTTCCTCAGCTTCTCTCAGGCTGTAGCAAAACCAGCCATTGTGGGCACAAATACCACAAACAGTAGCCAGGGTATCGCTTATGTTGTGTTTCATATTTGAATTAACTATATAGAAGGATCCCAACCAGAATCATTAGTCTGACATGCCAGGTTCTGTATCCACCCAGCTGCAGAGACAGGAAGCTACAACCTCAAAGCTTTGTAGTTTTTATAATCTTTTATGAAGAAGCCCTGAGAGACAAAGGTGGAAGAGAAGGAATGTGGTAGCAAAGCTGTTGAGAGGAGTGTCACGATTGCCTGCATTTGGTACAGCATACATGCAAGAGAAAAGCCTCTCTTTTGGTAATAAAACCCTCCTCCAGCCTTTCCTAGACAAAGCTGGTTACAGTGGTGTTTCTGGAACTGCAGCTACCCTGGCAAATAATTGCTCTCCAGCCCGGTAGTGTGGGCCACTTGTCCCATGCACCATGTCATTTCTTATCGTGCCCTCCAGAGGCAGCTGGAGGTTACAGCTCTGAAACACAAATTGGACTGACAGCTGTCTCAGCTCTTGCTGCAAAAGATGAATAATGCATGCAGCATATTTAAATATAGTGTAACAAAGAGCTTCAAGGGAGAAACCCTTCAGTTATTAACTCTCCCTGCATGGGAGGAACATCCTTATTCTGCCACTGGAGAGAAACTCTGAACTGAGGGCCTGAACTCGTATCTCCATAGCAGGAGGGCCTGGGTCACAGCGTGTCCATCTGTGGTGGTTTTACCCAGCTGAGCAACAGAACTCCACCACAAGCACTCTCTCACTCCTCCTCCTCAAAAGATGAGGGGGAGAAAATATGATGGAAAAAGGGCTCAACGGCTGAGATAAGGATAATTTAACTAAAGGGAAAAGAAAAAGGGAAAAAAAAAAAAAAACAAGCAAAGGCCACACGGAAGCAAATAGAAAAATTCTCTACTTCCCATCAATAAGCAATGTTCGGCCACGTCCCAGGAAGCAGGGCCTCAATACACATAGCGGTTGTTCAGGAGGAGAGGCGTCTTGATAGCGAGAGCCCCCCTTCTCCTTCCCCTTTCCCAGCTGTTATTGCTGAGCCTGACACCACACGGCATGGGATATCCCTTTGGTCAGTTCAGGTCAGCTGCCCCGGTGATGTCCCCTCCCAGCTGCTGCTCACCCCCCAGCCCACTGGGTTTGGGGGTTTGGAGAGTCTGGGTGCTGCGCCAGCAGGGCTCAGCAGCAGACACAACACTGGTGAGGTATCAGTGCTGCTCTAGCTACAAGTGCAGAGCACAGTGCTGTATGGGCTGCTGTGGGGAAAGTTAACCCTATCCTGGCCAGACTCAGTACACTCTCTTTCTGCAGATGTGGTGCATGCAGGAGTGCAGGGACTCTTCTGGGTCACAGGCAGTCTCAGAGCACAGCACTGCTCTTGGTATTTTGACTGAAGCTGGAAATCCTCCTTCACCTCTGTAGCAGATAAAGGTATTACACAGACTGCCCATTTTAAGCAATTGCTGCCTGATGTCACTTCACATGAGTGGATGAGACTCAAGACTGTAGAGAAGTGGAAGCTGTACATCATGTGCAGTATTTCCACCATGTTTCACAAAAAATAACTCTTTTCCCTGCTTCTCACACTTGCCTAGTCCTACCCTGGGAGTGTGAGATTCAAAACACTATAGTCCTCCTTCATGCTCCTCTGCAGCTCCATCTGTTGCAAGGACCTGAGGTTTCTCCCCTTCCTTCTGTGGTCTGATAAGCAAAGTGAAGATGTTTGGTCTGAGGTGTGATTCTTCAGCTGGCTGCACCAATGTCTGTCTCTGGAAAGTGCTTGCTCAAGAGCTCAGAAGAAAAGTGCAACCAAAATCCTTCTTCAGACCCTGCTGCAGAGTCACAGGACTGGAGAGAGTAACCTCTGAGACATTGGTTTCTTGAACGAAACTTGGAGAGGGCCATTCATGGAGTAGGTTTTCCCCTGCTGCTGTCTTGACTTGTATAGAAAAAAAGTGTTTTCCACTGCAGAAGAACTTGCAGGAGGATCATTTGGTTAGTTATCCATGTTTGATTAGTGACTAGAGGCCCTGATACTCTTAACTGTCACAGGACGAAAAACAACTTGTATACAAAATAATTTGTGGTTTAGAGAGGAAAATTTCAAAGCTACAGAAAGCAGTTAGTTTTTAACTGATGTTTAAGGAAAAACATTTCCTTAATGGACAAGAGAGAAGACCTTCCTGTGAGAGTTCCTCAGCTGAAGTCCTAAATCACATCAATCTGCCTATTAAACTCCATTGCCCATTTATCTAAGCCCAAAGCAAAGGCAGAGCCAGCGTGCACATCTAACCTTGGATCTGGCTGCAAAGGAAAGCTCTGTAGCTAAGCTGCCAACAATGCCACATCACAAAGTCTGACCCTATCGTCTACGTTGACTCATTATTCATTGCTGGATTTTTTTCCCTATATCTTCATGCTACCTTGACCTGAAAAGAAGATACCGGGGAAACTGTGGTCAGCTGTTCAGAGACAAGTAACTTTATTGCATTGCCTGCTGCTGTGGGGCTTCCTCTCATTTCATGAGGGTACCCAAAGACAGCTTACAGCCATTAGCTGGCCTCAGTGTTTATCCATAAAAGAGAAGCCATTTCTTTACAGCAGTTCTTGAGGTTCCTCAGCCCTTTAATAAATAACAAAATCTTCCTTTTTTACAGAAAGATTTAAAGATGAGCTCTTTTATTTTAAGGAACATTGAGGGTTGATGGAGTTACCTTCAAGGGGGATAAACACTTGAGATCTGTTGCTGAAACTCCTCAAGTGCTCAGGGGATATTATGATATAGGAGGATTATGTTCAGCAGCTCTTAACAAAAATGAAGTTATGATCCTTCCCCAGCAGTTTATTTTGTTTTCCTGTTAATATAAACATTTTTTGTTAATTAAAAGAAATGATTCTTTTCCTTGTAATAATTGCACTTCCCCCCGCCCCACCCCTCCCCCCGAGATTTCAAAGAATGTTCTAATTTCAGGGAGAGGAAGTTTACCTTCAGTCCTTAGTTTTACTTGAACTTTTCTTACATCTACATAATACTTCCCCTAATTATCCTTTTTTTTAATTGAGATGATAATACATAAGGCAGACAACATTATTTTGTTGACTTGTTTGAATCAGATTCTAAAAACAGATTATTGCATTGGCTCATTTTTGACATCCTGATTTCCACATCATGCACAGTAAGATGTTAAGGTGCATTTTTCCAAAACTTGCAANCTGGATTTTATTTTCAGAGCTTACTGTCTTTTCCTTAGTGTTCATGAAAAATCATGTACAAATTAAATGATAAAGAAGCTAGGACCTGAGCACCTAGGGAAATAATAATTAAAATGCTCTCATTCGTCTCCATTTTCCTTTTCATGAAATGATGCCTGAAAGAGCATTAACATCATGTCTACAAAGAGTCTTCACCAGGTAGCTTTTGATTTTGGCATCTTTGAATATTCGAGTGCTTTTCCAATGGACAGAAAAGTATAGAGCTAAAAGGAGACATTTAGAAGCATACAGAGGAGCCTTGTGTGGATTCTAATCATATTTTCAAAGAACTTAAAAGGCTTTCTTTTTCTTGAAGAACAGATGAATTTAAAAGATTTGTTACAAGCCTGGGCTTGAGAGACCATCAGAGTTGTCAAGGCCTATTGTCATACAGAATTTGGCAGCAGATCTGAAAGATGAAAGCATTTACCTTGTGAGCATTTCCACTTGCATGGACTGATTACCTTATTTACAACCTGATCCTGAATGCTTGAACCCAGGATGGAAAAACTGTAGGAATAAATTCCACTGCTCAGATGCTGTATGGGCTGCATACATATGCCTCTGCAGAAAGAAAGGCAGTAGACTCCACGGAAAGAAGCTGTCATGGGGGTTACCTTTCCCTCTTGTAATCCACAACAATCCTTTTCCTCATTATTTTGCTAGGTCTTGCTCTGATGCAATCGCCTGAGATGGCAGGGAATGTGATGCAGTGGCTGATATGGTCCCTTCCCATCCTATTCTCTTCTGCGCTTTTCTCCAACCTTCTTTGTCACAGGCATCCCAGCTGAAAAATTCCCAGCTGGGAGTGGTGTGAAAGGGAGGGAATGGTCACATATGGTGAGGATAGATCATTTTGTAGCAGAATTGCATTTCCTGTCTGAATCTTTTTGGCATTCTTCCAGCTCTTTCCTGTTGCATTGTTAGATAGCTTTTGGAAGGACCAGTGGCATTTTAGATAACCACTGCCAAGAAGCAAACTCTCAGCCAAGGTAAGGTGCTGAAGGCAGCGAATCATGGGGAACAGCACCGGATGTAACTGAGAAAGTGCAGGAATGCTGCTGAAATGGTTTGTGGGAAAGTTCTTATAGCCAGGAAGACTTGGAGGTGCATTCCCTGTTAGAAGTGCTGCATGGAGCTGAAATTCCACCTATAAGAAACCCTATCAGGTGACGCATTATGTCATTAATTTGTCACTCTGTTGCAGTCTCCTCCACAAAGCTATTCCTAAAGGCTTCTACTGAGAAAACTTCTCCCTTGTCTTTCAAGCTGACCACATTAATTGCCGCTCTTTGCTGATTAACTGCTGAGGCAGCAATACTGAGGACAGTAAGGAAAAACCCTCTCCAAATACATTGGAACAATTTCATTGCTGATCACCAAAAATGGATCACTGAGTGCTGTGTTTTTAACACCAGATACCTTCCTTTTGGAAAAAATGAAGAGTCATTGGAGAAAACAAAATAAAACCCCAAATAATCTGTCAAATTCTTTTCTTAAAAGTATTACTATTTTATTGAGACATCAAAAAATGTATTTTGTTTCGTTTGGTTATTTTCTTTTTTAGTTAAACTGTTCCCATTTTTTTCTCAAACAGCATCTCAAAGCCTTTTAGAAGATACAACAAAGAGGAAAAATAAAAGCCCTGTTCCCTTATCAGAAAAATTTACTGATAAAAATTGCCAGTCTCCCCTTCTGAATATTGTTCAATCCTAAAACACCAGCATATTATCATTGTGTAGATTTTTGAGATAAGTAATATCATCACTATTAATTATTAATTATATGTATAAATGCAGCCAGAAGGTTCCTCCAAGGGAAAAAAAAAAAAAGCCAACTCTGTGAACACTGAGGACAATTATTAGCAGTTATTTGTTGTTGTTGTTGTTTGATTATCAAAGTTCTTATTTGTTGCAAATGTGGTTATGATTATTCTATTAACCTGCAGACAGATTAATTACCAGGATACAAACCTGCAGATTACTACCGGATTGAAGCTGGTAAAGAATCCTGTACTTAATCAAATTCACTAGAATACTTCCTTAGCCTGAAGACTCATAAGTAGATCTTGTTTTTAGAATCCCTTTCAGCCAAATAACCACTTAAATAATTTCAAATTAAATATCTTAGTCAGGATTTAAAATTACTCAGCCTTCTCAGGGAATTGCATTTAAACGTTATTAAAATATCATCAGGGAAATGTTTTCTACCCTCCCAGCTGTGAAGACAGAAAAGAAAAGAAAAGAAAAGAAAAGAAAAGAAAAGAAAAGAAAAGAAAAGAAAAGAAAAGAAAAGAAAAGAAAAGAAAAGAAAAGAAACAAAAAAGTAAATAAAGCATTCTTTTAAATAAGATTTTAATTTATTTCTCTAAAAGTGAATTCAGTGCTTGGCCACCTCAGAAACCAGCATCCTTCATTTACCTGCAGACTGTAAGTACTAAACCTTGTTCACATCATTACATCAATGTACCTAGTTCATAATTAGCAATGTCTATATTTTTGCTTTTTACAAATGCCCTCTCACTGCTGAGAGACCACACTGGTGTTATCTCTTTCAATGAATAGTAAATTTTTCAAAGAATTATTTTTGAGGAAGAGGAACAGTACTGTACACTAATTTGAGACTCTTCCAGTTGTTTTCTCCTTTTTTTTTTTTTTTTTCCTTCCCTTTTTAGTTTAGTTTTAAATATTTTTTTTTCATCAGAATGGAACCTCTGTTTCTCCTCACTGAGCTTTTTTATTCACAAGTGCAGGACAACAGCAAAAAATCCTTCTATCTCCATTGCTGAGATGTTCATAGCAGCCAGCAGTAACGCCTCAGGAGACCTCACATGAGTCCAGCCATGCTGTCTCCTGCTGTTTTGAAGTGTTTATCTCTCAGTCTGAGATCTTCTTTCCAAAATAAAGAACCATAGCAGGAATCTTCTGACACTCAGTGCTGCAGGTTCTGGGGCTGGGAAACTCCTCTGGATGAAGATGGCAGCCCTGCTGATGCAATGTTCTGTTGTGGGACATGCTGAGGCCAGGTCTGCTGGACATACTGACATGGGAAGTGGTGTGAGCCAAAGGAAAAATGCAAATAGGCTCCCACAGTTTCATTTTTCTCCTGTATGGATGCTCTGTTTTCCCTACCTCTCCCATCTTCTATCACAGTTATACAGCGAGACATCAGCCAGAAAGGATGGTCCATATTTTTTTCAAAAAAGGTCTTTTTGTAAAGATGTTCCTAAGGCAGGTAGACTTTTATAGGCAACCCAGGCTTATCCTCGTTTCAGACTTATCCACCAGGGCAGCCGGGGCATGAGGTAGCAGCTTTTGGAGGAATCCTGTTTCTCAGCCTGCTCCTGCTTCCAGCCAGCAAAGACACAGTGAAGATGGAGTGATTAAGACTTGAGCTCTAACAAAATACAAACCAGAAATTTTCAGTCCAGTTCCTGCTTTGAGCTTAGTTGTGTCTGGCTGAGCTGGAAAATTTCCTTTAGAAAGACATCTATGGTTAATTAAAACACTTGTATATTTTTGGCATGACGATTCACTTTCAGAAGAATGTGAATTATTCTAGAAAATAAAAAGTATTCTACAGGGTTCTGCAGAGCTTTCTCATGAGAGAAATCTCATTCAATAACCAGATTAATGAACAAGAACATAGCTCTCCCCTTTTTTCTACTACTGCAGCTATGCAGGAAAGTTGAGTCTCTGGAGGAGGTCTGGGACCCACCAAGACTTGTCTGAGTTTGAACACAAGAGTTAATGGCGTAGCATTTTTAGCATTTAATATAGTGACAGGGTGGAAAAAAGACCAGTGGAAGAGAAATTTGGAAGCTACGCTTTAAGTATTCACGTCCAGAAGGAACCTGTCGATCTGAATATACTTGCTTGTAGGGTTGGGCTTTTTTAAAATGCCCAGGATTTGTCAAAATAAATAAATAAGATGTAGGCTGGAAAAAAAGTTGTTATTGGCTTATGAGGGCCATTTGCCTGCTCTTTGAGCAATGTCATGTAATCCCTTGTGAGCAGGGCATTGGGAAGGTAAAGGTTGCAATAATAACTGCAAATTCTGCATCCTCAGGCAGACTGCCTACTGATAAGTTGTTCCACATTAGCCACAGAAATCCTCCCTTCCGGGAAGCACCAGTGGACTAAGCAGTTTGAGAAAAGCACTTGCTTAAGTAACAGGGTCTGAGCTTGATGGTCCTACTAGTATGTCTCTGGAGGCTATATTTCATACTTTAGCAAGTATCTGCTCACCAGACTGGTTTAGCTCAGCTCCCAGCTTGAAGCTCATCAGTGTTTTCTAATATTTAATAAATGCTTTACCTCAGCCTCTTTTTTCACAACTCTCTCCTCCTTTCTGCCA